>PVKS010000066.1:0-304033 GCA_004027875.1 Aplodontia rufa | reverse complement strand
AGGAGTGCCCCCCCCCAATTACCCACCCTTATCCCTCCCTTCCCCTTCCCACAGTATCTGTAAAAAAGGATTATGTTGTATAGCATTACATCTTATCTGGATTTAACACATGATAATAGACCAACTTTCTCACTGGCCAGGGTCTAGTCCCAGCCTCCACAGATGAGTGGAGACAGTCAACCATAGTTCTCTGGGTTAAGCTGATTTTACTCAGCATAATTTCTTCCATAACCATCCATTTACCTTCAAAGGCTGCAATGTCATTGTTTCTAATTGCTGTGTAAAATTCCATGGTATAAATGTACCACAGTTTTTGGATCCATTCATCCAGTGAGGGACTTCTGGGTTGTTTCCGTAGTCTAGCAAATAGTAAATTGAGCTGCTATGAACATAGATATTGCTGTGTCACTATAATGTGCTGATTCTAAATCCCCTGGAAAGATTCCCAGGAGTGGAATAGCAGGGTCGTATGGTGGGCTCATCCCTAGTTTTTTGAGGATTCTCCACACTGCTTTCCAGAGGGGTTGTACCACTCTGCACCTCCACCAACAGTGTGTTGTTAGTGTGCCTATCTCTCCAGAGCCCCTCCAGCATCTATTGTTGTTTATTTTCTTCATCTTTGCCATTCTGACTGGAGTAAGGTGATAACTTAATGTGGTTTTCATTTGCATTTCTCTGATTACTAGAGATTTAGAGCACTTTCTCATGTATTCATTGGTTAGTATTTTTGAGCTAAGATAAATGAATTTGAATTTAATTCATATTTCCATTTGCAGTGTGTTTATTTAAATAAAAGCTACATGAAGACTTATATTTTTTAAATTTTAAACTGAGCCCAGAATCAATCTTCCCAAATTTAAGGAGGAAGCCCATTTTTCTGTGGGCTGTTAAGCTGATGGTGCATGGCAGCTCGATTATCAAAAGACTGAAAGGAAAAGTGTCTGGGCACCTGTTCCTGGCACCAGTGGGGCCAGCTGCCGCCCCATTCTTAAAGCTCACATCTATGCTTTGAAGTCCAGGGAGAGGAGTCACTGCTATTTCTGAGTAGCAGAAATAGGCAAACTGAACCTCTGATAAGAATTGCCAGTTTATTAACTTGAGTGCTGAATGAATTTAGTATACATGCCAGAAGTGGACCAAGGTGGTTTTTCTTACTGTGGAAGTAGAATATTTGTCCAGGTCATAGGCATTTTTGTTGGTACTAGCTTGTGTAAAAGAACAATATTATAGCAGATACTTCAAAACTAAGAGAAAAATGTTCTTTCAAGTTCAGTTTAAAAAACCCAGTTTTATTCAGATAATTGCTTCACAACTCAGTAGAATTACTTAATCTCTACTTCATCTGATGCCTGCAAGGATTATTGTCTACTTTGACCAAATCATACCCTAAATAATTTTTAAAATATGCCCAAGTCATGTTGTAAGCTTGGATTGTAAAGCACAGTGTTCTTTTCTGGTGTTTTTTTTTTTTTTTTTTTTTTTTTTTTAAGAGAGAAGGACAGGGGCTGGAGCGGTTCAAATCCCAGCACCACGTATACAACGAAGTGTTGGAGCAACTAAGGCCATGTGAAAAACTAAAAGTCGTTTCTCTCTCACTGTCCCTCTCTCTTTAAAAAATAAAATAAAATAAAAAAATAAAGAGAGAAGGACAGTAAGTGAGAGAGAGAGGGACAGAATCAATTTTTATTGAGTTTTTCACATGGCTTTCATTGCTCCGACACTTAGTGTGTATGTGGGTGTTGGGGTTTGAACCTGCATACTTGCGCATGCCGGGCAAGGGCTGTAACTGCCGAGCCACCACTCTAGCCCCCACAGTGTTCTTCTTGGTAGCTTCTGATCACCTTGAATATTCTGCTGCTTTCTAGATCAGAAGCGTCCTCCTAATTTTACTAAATGTCTTTCTGTCACGTGGGTGACATCATGTGGGTGATTTATAGCAAATGAGGCTCACCATGGTGAGGCTCTGTTTACAACTGAGTGTGGTTGACCTTTGTTTGCCTCCTAGGTTCAAGGGCGCCCACAGAAAACCCAGAGCATCATCATCTTGGAGTCTCACGTCATCTGCTGCACGCTGAGCACAAGCGGTGGCCTACTGCTGGAGTCTGCTTTCCGTGGGCAGGGGGGTGTCCCCTTCAGTTGTGTCATTGTTGATGAGGTCAGTGAACATGTGGCCATACTTGACTGCTGCTGTGGGGAGTGAGTCCTGAAGGAATTGTGGGCGCTGAGATGTCAATTAAATGCCACTACGTGTGTATTCCTCACATTGAAGCACGTTGCTCGGCCACTGTCACGAAAGCTGCCTTTGCAGTGTTGAGCTTGCAGTCTTCAGGATGCCTGAGTGTTTCTGACGAAGCCCTTGTTGAGTGACTCTTGCTCCTGCTGGCGACCGCTGTGGTTAGCTGTTGAAGTCCTTGTATGTAACCTGCTTCCTCCTGTGTTCTCTAAATCATCTCTAGATGATTTCCTATTACTTATAACTTTGGATGGCTCTGAGCCAGTGCTTCCAGCTAACTCCCTATGTTCCTGGTTTCTGTTTGCTGAGCGTACATTTATTGGGTGATTGCTAATTTCCAGAATGAAAAGTGAAAAGAGGTAGAGAGCATTAGCTTAAACATGTGTAGATACATGACATGTGTAGATACATGTCAATTTAAAGTGAATTCAAAACAATATTTGACAAAATGAAAGAGCAGAAAAAGTGGTAGTTATGAAATAATTGAGGAAAATGCCACTGAATGGAAGAGCAGCTTGAATTTGGTGATTGAAGAGGTCTCCTTTGGAACAAGGAAGAAAGAGGGCGAACACAGACAACGCCTAACGTGTCTTTTACTTCGTCCGTTCCCAGGTGGTGGTAGCAAGCCTTGTGGATGATTTCAAAAACTGTGCTGGGTTTTTGTTTTGTAATTGTGCTCACAGAGTTTGATTTTTGTTGTTGTTGTCATTGTTTTGTTTTCTAGTGAAAAAACTTCCATCTGTTGTGGAAGTGGTGTGGTGCTTTTCTGAGTGGTTAGAACTTAAGCACGTTGGTTCAGCTGTGTGTGGATAAATAAGCAGCAAAGGTAACGAGGATGCTTCTCCTCTGCTCTCTTACCCAGGCTGGGCAGTCTTGTGAAGTGGAGACTCTCACGCCGCTCATTCACCGCTGCAACAAGCTCATCCTGGTGGGCGACCCCAAGCAGCTCCCTCCCACGGTCATTTCCATGGTGCGTCGTCCACGTTGGCATTGAAGGGGCTTTTTGTTGCTGCTGCTTTTCAAGGGTGGTTCTTTTTTTGGATTGTCATCTCTTGTTTGGAGGGGAATAGCATATTTCACCACATAATCATTGGCACTACATTAACATACATTCACGCATTCTCTGCTTCCTAATCTTGCACCATATACAGTTAAAGAATAAATCATTTTTAAGTAACAATGACAATTTTTTAAAAAGCTTCACAAAATGGTCATATCCCACTTTTTTACTGTGACAGTTAGGTAGTGAAATACAGTAATGAATGACTGCCAAGTGTCCCTTCATTCATAGTGGTGCTAGTTGAGGTTTGGGAGAGGATCAGTACAAGCATTGGGGACAGGAAGCCTAGATGGAAAACATTCCATGCACACCCAGTTTTCCAGGGAGAAGGAAAATTGTGCAGATATTTTAAGGGATACATCTGGTATACTTTTTTTTTTTTTTTTTTTTTTAAAGACAATCAGTTTTATTTGGTTTTTCATGTGGCTTTTGTTGCTCTGACACTTCGTTGTGTACGTGGTGCTGGAGTTCAAACCCACGTCCTTGTGCATGCCAGGCAAGCGCCGTAACTGCTGAGCCACTGCTCCAGCCCCAAGTACGGAAAAGAATCCCAGCCTCCTGATGTATTTAAGTATGTGCAAATTTGAAGAAAACTTTATAAAGAGATTATTTTGGAATAAATATCCAATTTTGGAATTGTTTCTCTGTAGTACAAGAAAACGTCTAGGCCCCTGTCATTTGAAAGTGAAGGTGACAGATGCCGAGTGTGGTGCCCGCCTGTAATCGCAACGACTCAGGAGGTAAGGCAGGAGGATGCAAGTACACAGCCAGCCTCAGCACCTTAGCAAGGCCCTGTTTTAAAACATAAAATGGGCTGGGGATGTGGCTCCGTGGTTAAGCACCCCGGGTTCAATCACACACACACACACACACACACACACACACACACAAATTAGATTTGGGGTTAATTCAAATAGATAAAATTTTGAGGAACATAGGTAAAATTGTCCAATGTCTAATAATAATTTTAGTTACACAAACCGATTTAAAATAATGTATATAAATAAAAAAGTATATACTAAGAATATTACCTTATTTTCCACTCTCTTGGTTTATTTATTTTATTTATTTTTTGGTACTGGGGATTGAACCCGGGGGCACTTAACCACAGAGCCACATCCCCAGCCCTTTTTAATCTTTTTATTTTTTTGAGACAGTGGCTTGCTAAGTTACTGAGGCTGGCTTTGAACTGAGGCTCCTGCCTCAGCCTCCCGAATTGCTAGGGTTACGGGCATGTGCCACTGCACCCGGCTTCAGAACACATTTTAGCTTCTAGATTATCTAAGATAAACCACTTTCTGAAATTTTATATGATGCTGTTATTGAAAAGTACATTGTAGGGGCTGGAGCCAGTAGCTCAGTGGTTAAAGCACTTGCCTGGCATGCACAAGGACCCAGGTTCAAACCCCATTACCACATATACAACTAAGTCTCGGGGAAACAAAGGCCAGATGAAAAAATAAATAAAATTACTCTCTCGTACTTTCTCTCTACCCCACCTTCTCCCTTAAAAAAGAAAAAAAAATGACAAGTATGTTCTAAGGTACAAGTGTGATAACATTAAGACAGTTTTCTTCATTTGTCATTATTAGCTCATGATTTTCCACATATTTGATTTATGCAATGAGTTCAGTGAGTTTATAGTCTGTCTCCGCCACTAGAAGAAAATTTCTGTGAGATTTATAGCAGTCTCAGTGCTGTGGATTGTCGATGTTCAGTGCACACTAGATGAGTGGGTGAAGACACTGCTCTTCCCAAGGCTCATTAATAGTGGCATGCAGTGATTCTGCTTGTGAAGGGCATTCCCGGAAGGAATTGCTAAAATCTGTATTAAATGCCTTTGTTTCCTTTGTTATTGATTCTTTTGGGTGGCTTCTGTTGATATCACAATAGCAGTGGTTATGATCACTCACAAGATCATGTTCCTTTTGTAAGCAGTGTAAGTAAGTATTTTGTAAGTATTGTAAATAAGGCAAAAGTATCTCAACTGACATTCGAGGCTTTTTGAGGATCAAGGTCAGAAACATCTGCTTTCTCTGCATCTGTGATTGTGGGCAATCTTACACCACCTGAAGCTTGCCATATGCATGTTAGAGCTCAGTGATTGCTCTTATATTTGTGGGCAAAGTCCAAACCCGTTTTTGGAGATTGTCACTGTATTCCCCCTCAGAAAGCACAGGAGTATGGCTACGACCAGTCGATGATGGCTCGCTTCTGCAAGCTGCTGGAAGAGAATGTAGAGCAGAACGTGATTGGCAGACTGCCCATTCTGCAGCTCACCATTCAGTACAGGATGCACCCAGACATATGTCTCTTCCCTTCTAATTATGTGTACAACAGAAGCTTGAAAACAAATAGGTGGGTTTCCTTCAATGCTTGTAAGTTGTTTTGTTTTGTTTTTGTAGGTTTGGCTGCTTGGGAAGAATAGCCATTTAACTGTGTTCTTAAGTCTTGTCAGAAAAAGCATAAACCATCAGATTTTACTTTTCTCTAATAAGAAATGCCAACATGTTGATTAGATCAAATGCAGATCAGGAGAGTGGCGGGGAGAAGTCTCCCACATTTATGCTACCTTCAGAAATAATCACTGAAGGCATTTCTGCCTCTCTTTCCAGTCTTTCATTGGTACTGCTGGAGAGTGAACCAGGTCCTTGCCCCACCTGCACCCACCACTGAACTACACAGCCCTCCACTTTTTGTGCATATCTGTTATTTTTTTTTTCTTTTTAAACTTTTTTTTTTTTTCAAAGGAAAAAGTGGACTAGACTACACTGGTTTTCTATGGCTTAGTTTTTTTTGTTTTTTGTTTTTTTTTTTTAATTGAGAGAGAGGGACAGTGAGAAAGAATCAACTTTATTTCACATGGCGTTTGTTGCTCCAACACTTTGTTGTGTACGTGGTGCTGGGGTCATACCCGCAGACTTGTGCATGCAAGGCAAGCTCCGTAACTGCTCCAGCCCTGGCTTGGTTTTTTTTATTACAGTGTTAGAGTAACTTCCCAGTCATAATTGTACTATATATATATATATATATATATTTTTTTTTTTTTTTTTTTAAAAGAGAGAGGGACAGTGAGAGAGACAGAGAAAGAGAGGAACAGCTTTATTTAGTTTTTCACGTGGCCTTAGTTGCTCCAACACTCGGTTGCGTACGTGGTGCTGGGGTTTGAACCCGGGGCCTCATGCTTGCCAGGCAAGCGCTGAAACCGCTGAGCCACCGCTCCAGCCCAATTGTACTATATTTTAATAAATCACTTTTCCTAGTCCCAGAATAAAAGTAAACTCTGTTTTTGACCTTTCACCAGAAAGTCTCTCTTGTGCCCTTATTTTCCCTAGGCCCCTGCCACCCACCCACACCCAAAATAGCAGTAATCATTAAAAAATCTTAAGTTCTGAATAGTGGCTGCTTTGTCTTACAGGGTTACTGAAACCATTCGCTGTTCATCTGAGTGGCCATTTCAACCTTACCTTGTATTTGACGTTGGAGACGGTTCAGAGAGACGGGATAATGAGTATGTTCTCTTCCTTCATTCCCCAGTGAAGGGTTCAGAATTCTGCATTGTTTGGATTTAGATTTGTGTTAAAAACATTTCCATACACAGCTTTGCCTTGTGCCAGGGCACAGTCCACAGCTTGTCCTTTTCTCTGATGGGGTCATACTGTTCCCAGTCGGTGGTGAGTACTTGAGTAGACACATGCGGAAGTCACAGCAGCGAGCAAGCAGATGTTGCCCCTTTGCCAGGTTATTGTGCCCTGGTGGGGAGAAAGACACTAATTAGGCGACCTCCGAGATGACTAGCTACTTTAGGAGGGTTGAGAGCCGTGAAAGGCTTGAAGTGTGGTGTGAGTAGGAATAAGGAACTGGAGACAAAAACTGGGTGATACTTGCAGGATTTGTCTGTAAATGGGAGCAGGAAGGAGTGATGGTGTTGCTAGGTAGCGAGGATACAGAGGAGCCTAGGGATCCTTGGGAGAGAGTAGGGGAGGAATAGGCTGGAGGCAGCATTTGTTGCCCAGGTACAAACACGGCCTCCCCAACATGTACGTCTCTCCACATCAGAAAGGACTGCAGAGCAGGTGGTGTCCTGAGGTAAGAAACAGGTGTCAAGAGAAACTGGGGGAAGGGGAAACATTTGGTAAAGAAGTTATAAATGCAGTGAAGGAGTTGGTCAACAGATTCCAATTCCAGAGGGCTTACAGTGTAAAGGTTGCTGGCTGCTAGAGTAGAGCAGAGTTGTGTTGCGCCCGGAGAGCATGCTGGGAATGGAAGGTCATGAGGGTATTGAACGGAGAGGCTGAATCCAAGAAGCAGCCAGGGAAAACGAAGACATCACCAGATGACAGGGTCTCTATACAGGAAGTCTGGAAGAAAGAATAATGACTTTTTATTCAAGGCTGTTAGAACAAGACAGACAAGGTTAGCCCCAAGAGTATCAGGGTAGGTGTAGTATGTGTTGGGTCTCGTTTGCCAATGAGAGGACACATAGTTGGGGTGGGGGTGGGAGTGCAGGAGGCCAGCCAGGAGGAGAAAGAGGATGCTCCCATGTTCAACTGTGGGGACTACTTGTTCATACCTAGCCTGCGTGGAGGACGTTTCCTTGGTCACATGGTCCATGGCCAGGTATTGGGAATTAAGGAATGTAATGTATCTGAGGCTCTTTCTCAGTTTGTTGAGGATAGCAAATCCTTAATTCATGTTGGCTATTCATTGTTCATGTCTTCATTATTATAAATTAATGTTGCTCTTACTGTTGCCATCCACGTTTTCACAGAAGGAGAGATTTGAACCCAGACTCTCCTCTTTGTGTTTCATTGGGCAGGTTTTTTTAATACTTATTTGTATGTACAATGTTAATGGTCATTATAATATCCTTTTTGAGTCACTACTAGCTGAATAAAAGTTGCAGTTTGTCTTGCCTACCATTTATTGTAATGGCACACAAACTAAGTGGGACTTGTTAGCAATTAAACTGCTGTTAGTTTTGATGTTTTCTTTTCTCTTCTTATTTAGCTCATATGTAAATGTTCAAGAAATAAAATTGGTGATGGAGATAATTAAGCTTATTAAAGACAAAAGAAGAGATGTTACTTTTCGAAACATTGGCATAATAACCCATTACAAGGCTCAGAAGACAATGATTCAGAAGGATCTGGACAAAGAGTTTGACAGGAAAGGGTGAGCTATGTTTACGTGTGACATGGCACAAGGAGACTGGGGCACCAGCTGTCCTACACTTGTGCCGGGTGGGTCCTGGGTCCTGGAGACAAGTGCCTCCTGCCAGTTGGAATGTCAGCACTGTAATTGACTGAACACTTGCCACGATTTTCTTCCTTTAGTTCTGTGACTTAGATCTAAACTTTAATTCTAGAGAGGCTAGTGAGGTCACATTTCACTTTGAACGTAACCCTTGCTTTTATGTATAGAGTAAAGATCATGTTTTTGTCTCCCTATATTTACAGTAAAATTAAAGATAAATATTAGAAATTCATTACCTTAAAAGTTTCTTAACCCAGAAACATACAGATGAACGAAAGAGAAAATCTGAACTGATGTATGTAACAAGTAAAGAGGAAGAGTTAGTGATCAAACACCTCCCAATAACGAAAAGCCCAGGACCAGGCTTCACTGTTGAATTCTACCAAAGTTTTAAAAAAGAATTAACACTGGTCCTCAGACTGTTCCAAAAAATAGAACACTACTTTTCTAACTCATTTTATGAGGGCAGGATTCATCCTGACACCAAAACCAGGGAAAAACATCACAGGCAGACTGTACATTGTTGTCCCTCATGAATGTAGATGCATACTTAAATGCTTGAGAGAGAGAGAGAGGCAGACAGAAGTTAGCAGCATACTAAAGGGATTGTGCATCATGACCAAGTGGGATTTGTCCCTGGAATTCAAGGTTGGTTCCATATGTGGAAATAAATGTCATACACCCTGTATTAATAGAGTAAATGAAGGGGACCCGCATACATATCCCTGTAGACAGAAAAGGCATTTGACAGAATTCAACACCCTTTCATGATAAAAGACACTTAACAAACTAGGATAGGAATAAAAGGAAATTTCTTAACCTAATAAAAGACATCTTTAAAAAACTCATAGCTAACATTGTTCTTGTGGTAAGATAAAAGGCCTTTTTTTTCCCGTAAGATCATGAAGGATCTTTGCTCTTCCTACTTCTCTTCCACATTAGACTAGAGATTCTAGCCGGAGCAATTGAGCAAGAAAAGCAGAAGTCATCTATATTGGAAAAGAAGAGGTAAAAACTCTTTTCTTTATAGATGGCATGATCTTATTGTTAGAAATGCTACAGAAGCCATACAAAGAAAAGACTAGTGCTTCGTATATAAACAAGTTTAGCAGAGTTGCAGGATGCAGATGAACATGTAAGGATTGGTTGCGTTTGTATGCGCTGATGCTGGACAGCGTGAAAAGGAAATAGCATCAGAATGAAGAAGCGCAAGCAAAGACATGTGAAGGTTTAAAAACACCAAAATAAATGGAAAGACAGCTTGTGTTCCTGGATCTGAAAACTTCATGCTGTTAACCTAGCAGTACTCCCTAAGTGGGTAGTGTAGTCTTTCTCAGAATTCCAAATGCCTTTTCTATAGAGATGGTTAATCTGGTTAAACTAGAAAACTTTTTAAAGGAAGCCAGCTACTCAGGAGGCTGGGGCAGGACCCAAGCAATTTAGCAAGGCCCCGTCTCAAAAAATAAAAAGGGATGGGGTGTAGCTCAGTGGTAGAGTGCTTGAAGGCCTTGGGTTCATTCCCCAGTACCAGGGAAAAGATAATTTTGTTGAAGAAATACAGGTATTAATCTGGCCTCAGGCACTGATTTTGAGTGTCAAAGAGCAGAAAAAAAGCGGGTGGGGGGCATTATAGTTCAGCAATGGAGTGCTGCCCCAGTAGGCGTGAGGCCCTGGGTTCCATCCCCATCCTCACACAAAATGAGCAAGCAACCTATAAGCGGGAAGAAGGTGCCTGGAAATGATTCTCAGATTGGAAAGGAACTTTATAACTGTGTCATTTTAAGACTGGACAAAAGATGTGAATAAGCATTTCTCAAAAGAAGATGCTCAGTATCATTTGCCATTAAGGAAATGCAAATCAAAACCCTAAGGTGCCACTTGGTAATGAGCAGACAATAACAAGTGGGGAGGGTACTGAGGAATGGGGACCCTAATGCTTCCTTCCCCACTGTCAAAACAGCTGGGTGATATTTCAAGTAGCGAAGCATAGGGTCAGCAAAGGTCCCAGCAGTCCCACTCCTAGGTACGTACCCAGCAGGGTAGAAGCAGCGTTTTCAACTTCCATGTGAGTATTCACAGTGGCATTAGTCATAAACCAGAGCAACCCAAGTTGTGACTGTCTGTAGTGAAATGTTAGCCAAGAGAGGAGTGAAACGCTGTCCCATGCTACAGCACGCATGAACCCTGGACAGGTAGACGAAGGCTGTTACAGAAGGGCACATATTTGATGCTTCCACTTCTGTATTTTTAGTGTAAGAAAATCTGTAGAGGTAGAAAGATGAGTGTTGCCAGGGCCTGGGGTGCAGTGCGGTGAAGACTAACTGCTGGGAATGTCGTGAAAGAACACTTCAAACATGACAGCTTTAGTAGATTGCTCCCTTTTCTGTAAGCACGCGTCTCTCTCACACACAGACCAGCAGAAGTGGATACTGTGGATGCCTTCCAGGGCCGGCAGAAGGACTGTGTCATTGTCACCTGTGTTAGAGCAAATGCCGTGCAGGGTTCAATTGGGTGAGTAGCTGTTATGGCTGCCTTTCTGTGCATTGGGAATTGAACCCAGGGACACTCTACCACTGAGCTTCAGCCCTTGTTTAGTTGTCATTTTGAGGCAGGGTCATACTAAGTTGCTGAGGCTGGCCTCAGACTAGTTCATCTTTCTGCCTCAGCCTCCTGAGTCACTAGAATTAGAGGCATGTGCCACCATGCTAGGCTGCTTTTTTACCTCCTTATAATCCAGAATTAGATCTATCATCTATCCCTTTTGGAGAATACCATCATTTGCTCTATGAATTTTCTTATATAAAAACTCATATCATGAAGTTTTCTTTCTTTTTTTTAAGAGGAACAGTGAGAGAGAGAAGCATTTTTATTGTTTTTCATGTAACTTTCGTTGCTCCAACACTTTGTTGTGTACGTGGTGCTGGGGTTCGAACCTGCGTGCTGGCGCCTGCCAGGCAAGCACTGTAACCACCGAGCCACCGCTCCAGCCCCTGAAGTTTTCTTCTTTGTGAAATAGATCCACTGTTGGATCTACTTTCTTTGGTGTCTTGCGTGTTAACCCATTTTGTAGTGTGACTCTGTTCTTTCATTTAATAAGAATCAGATAAAAGCTGGATTAATGTGTCCCTTTCCAGGGATGCTCAGAGTCTCACAGTATGTGTCGTGAACTGTTTTCTCCCCTTCCCTGTTTTTCTAATTTGATTTGGTGTAACCTTACCCGCTGACTGCTGACTTCCTGAGACAGAAGCTGCTGAATCCTTTGGGTCTCCAGGCCTGAGACTTACTGTCATTATTTGTTTCTTCTCATAAGATACAGATGGAATTTATAGGTTATAAATTTGTTGAATTATTCTTTAATTATTTTTGTCCATATTTGGGATGGGCTTTGTATATATGTAGAGACCAGTTAGCACAGGATTGTTTTGTAAGTGGTCTGTTCTTTCCTGGCTAATTTGAAATTTCACTCGTTATCTTAGACCCATTTTATTTCTGATCTATTAATTTATTTGTCTGGTATTTGTGTTTCAGCCCTAGTTCTGTAATAGTGCAACATTTTAAATGTACTTAAATTTAAGAATCGAGCTGATAATATTTTTAGGATATTTTTAAGACTTAAAAGTTATACTGTTTGGAGCTGGAACAGTGGCTCCGCAGTTGGAGTGCTTGCCTGGCATGTGCGAGGACCCAAGATCAAACCCTAGCACCACATGCACAGCTGAGTGTCTGAGAAACAAAGGCCAGATGGGGAAATAAAAGTAGGATTGATTGTTTCTCTCTCTCTCTTTCTCCCCCTCTCTCTTTAAATTTTTTTTTAAAAAAAAGGTCATACTGTTAAATATCCCATTACTTCATCCAAGTCAAATGGGAGATTGACACGTGTCACTTTGAAGTAAAGCAACAAGGGTTTGGTTTGTTTCATGGTTTAGGGGCTGTTGCTTCTGTATTAGCCCCAAGATTGGGACAATAAGAGTGAGAACACAGTGTCTTCAAAAGAAGTAAAAGGAGGGTCTAGAGCGGTGGCTCAGCAGTTAAGGCGCTTGCCTGTCATGCGCAAGCACGTGGGTTCACACCCCAGCACCACGTACACAACAAAGTGTTGGAGCAACAAAAGTCACATGAAAAAATAAAATTGACTCTCTCTTTCTCTCACAGTCCCTCCCTCTTGAATTAACACAAAAAGCAAAAGGAGCTCTAGAGAAGGTGTCTGGAAAGCCACTGTCTTGTTTAAACAAATGTGTGAGGCCTTCCTCTGGGAAGAAGTAAGTAACTCTTTCTGTCGCTTAGGTTCCTGGCCAGCTTACAGAGACTGAACGTCACCATCACGCGAGCCAAGTACAGCCTCTTCATCCTCGGGCATTTGAGGACTCTGATGGTGCGTACACTCTTGGGGCCACAGGGAGCTCAGCCTTGCCCGTTGTTGTTACTGGGTTTTCGTTTCTAGTTTTCCTTCAAAATGGAAATGAAGTTGTTGGGTCCTCCAGGATGTTTTTCTGGGAGTTTGTATGTACACATGAGCCATTTATCTTTTCTCAGCCCAGGAGTCTCCACTAGGTTTCCAAGATGCCTTTTTAAGAAACTTCCTACACTGCAGGGCTGTTAAGATGTGTAAACCCCCAGCTGCTGCCCTGTGGCCACTACATTAGCAGCCAGGCAGCACTTCAGAGCTCCACCAGGGCTTTGGGAGAGTGCCAGCAGGGCCACGACTCGCACCTGTGCAGGCACAGCTGGTCTCATTAGGGGTGATAACTTTTGGGGTGTTTGTGTGTTTGTTTTTTAATAAAGTGGTTAGTCGTCTAAGGAGAGAAGGAAACTAAGCAGAATTTTGCCTTCCATTTTGTTTAGTACCACCAAGGGCATTTGAATAAACCTTCTGTCTTCTATTTCTTCTCTTACTAGATCCCTGGTCTCTAACTTTTTTTTTTTAAAGGGAAGAGTAAAAGGAATAGGATTTATTTAAGGAAGAAGAAATAGAAACTCTGAATCTCTGCAACATGGGAGGGGTACTGCAGGATACCCCTCTAACTTCTCTTTATTTGTATATCCCTTGAAAGAAGCTTTACAAGCTAGGTGCCTCTTACTTTTATGTCCCTGTTTTTAAGTTGATATGAAAAAAGCTTGAAGTTGCAGTGTTGCTGAAGATTGTGGGTTTTGTTTTTCTTTTCCTTTTTTTGGGGGGGGAGGGATAAAAAGAATCAATTTTATTTAGTTATTCATCTGGCCTTTGTTTCTCTACACTTAGTTGTGTATGTGGTGCTGGGGTTCAAACCTGGGTCCTCATGCATGCCAGGTAAGCACTCCAACCACTGAGCCACCGCTCCAGCCCCATAAAGATTGTTTTTTTTTTTTTTTTTTTTTTTAAAGAAAGAGGGACAGTGAGAGAGAGAGAGAAAGAGAGAAACAACTTTATTTAGTTTTTCACATGGCCTTAGTTGCTCCAACACTCAGTTGTGTACGTGGTGCTGGGGTTTGAACCCGGGTCCTCGTGCTTGCCAGGCAAGCGCTGAAACCGCTGAGCCACCGCTCCAGCCCCCATAAAGATTGTTTTTAATGTAACGTTCACTTTTTTTTTTTTTAACGAGAGAAGGACAGTGAGAGAGAGAAAAAAAGCGAGAAACAGTTTTGTTAGTTTAGATTTTCATGTGGCTTTCATTGCTCCGAGACTTCACTGTGTACATGGTGCTGAGGTCGAAGCTGTGTACTCACACATGCCGGGCGAGTGCCATAACCACTGAGCCACCACTCCAGCCCAATGTTCACATTTTAAAATGAGACAGAGGGCTTGTGGATATATAGCTCAATGATAGAGTGCTTGCCTAGCATACGCAAGGCCCTGGGTTCTATTCCCAGTGCCACAAAAATAAATTAGAAAGAAGAAAAACTAAAGAAATTAAAAATTAAACTATAAGCTAGGAGTGCTCTGATTCTAGCAACTCTGGAGACTAAGGGAGGAGGATTGGAGATTTGAAGCCATTCTGGATAACTTAGCAAGACTGTCTCAAAATAAAAAAATGAGAAGGGCTGGGGATGCAGCTGAATGGTAGAGCACCCCTGGTTGAATCCCCAGTACAGGTTTGCAGACTTTGGGAACCCCAGGGTTGCACCTCCACAGATTTACCTACCTCTGGCCTCCTGCTGATGGCACAGGTGTCTCACTCTGGGGAGGTTGTGCCAGAGTGAGAGTGAGAGACTGGAGGAGGACGGGGTGCAGCTCTGTGGGAGAGTCCTGCATAGGCCCAGTACCACAGAAGCCAAGAGGGAGTGCAGGGTGCAGGATTCCCAGTTTGCCATCTGGGCTGTGGGCCTCACTTTTTGTTGTTGTTGTTGTGCTTGGGTCCCACTGCTCACCGCCGCCCCCAACACCACTATGCCTTTTTTTTTTTTTTCCTAATTCTCTAGCTCTGTTTTTCTCTTGAAAACCGAATTAGTCATGAAAGCACTTGGTTTCCTCTGAGAATCCGAGACTAATAGTCCCCACTTAAAATGATTTTGCAATGTTAGGATTGCATTAAATGCCAACTTAGGTGTGGTAATCTTGGCAAAAACAGCAAGGCCATCTGCTCCACATGTTTCTCAGACTCAGGCAGACTCTCTGGAGAGGTCCCAGGAGGAAAAAGAAATACACCACAAAGCCTGGAGCTGCCCACAGGGGCCCACCTGTGGCGCCCCCTCCCTGGCCCTCCCTCTTACCCTTGAGGTACCTGGGAAACTGACAGGCGCCTGTGCCCCTCACTCTGTCCTGCATGCATTCATCAAAGCTCAAGTACAGATGAAACAGGCAGGCGGAGGTGTCCCTGAAGGACCTCACTCTCAGAACCCAGCACCTCCAGCACAAGGGTGGCATGGCAGCGTTTCCTCCGGGAGTGCCACCACCCTCTCCAGATTTCGCTTAGATAGAGCCTTTGTGTCCTTTTCACAAGTTTGAGCATTGGGCTTTGTTCTGTCAATCAGAAGATGTGCAGAGACGGTTTTCAGAAAGAATCTTTAAGGTATCTACTGAGGAGTTGCGGTTGCTGAGTCATGAATTCCCCTGGCACAGGAGCCTGGAAACTGCTACCTGGCCAAGATGCAGCCCACAGTCAGAAGTGGTAACATGAAAACAATGCGTATTTTAGAATCAATTAAATGAAATACCATTCCTGTTTTTTATAGTGAGGAAAATTGCACAGAGAGGTGGACTTTACCAAGCTCCTATGTACAGCAGTAAACACTGCAGCCTGGCTGTCTCCAGCCCACATGAGGGTAGCTCTTCTTTTCCTTTTCCTTTTTTTCCATCTTTGCCTCTCTGCCCCCTCCTTTGTTCTTTGTGAAGAGACCCACCCAGGCTCTAGTGCTTATAAACCAGGAGCTGTCATGTTTTCCACCTTTGGGCTTGGGAGGCCTTTGGGAAGCCAGTAAAGCTATGAGCCTTTTCTAGAATAGTCACCTGCACTCAGGTTCAGCGTCTGAAGAGAAGCCTTCCTGTTGCGGATGCTACCCCTGCCAAGGGCAGGCAGCACCCGGGTTAGCAGTGGCGCGAGGAGTGCTCTCTGGCTGCACCATCCGGCGCAGTAGTCGATAGAAGTGCGTGACTGCTGTGCGGTTGAAATGGGGCTGAGAAGTTAATAGAGCTTGACTGTTGATGTTTTTCATCAACAGTGGAAATCTCAGTAGCTGCATGAGGCTGTCAGGGCCTGATCACTTGAAGCAGGAGTATTGGTGATGAGACGGGTTGACGTTCTTCCTTACAGGTGCGGCCAGCACTACTGTTGAGGAACATGGCTTTATCATTCTGTATTTGAACTTCTTTTTTCTTTGAGCCTCGTCTGATGAGTAATGCGTTCTTGAGAATCAGCTCATGAGAGTGTGTCATTGGTTCAGAAATGAGCGCTGGAATCCCGTGGTCCCCAATTGCACGAGTATTTCTTTGGGGTGTGATCGTTTCTCCCTTTTCTCTGTTTCAAGGAAAACCAGCATTGGAATCACCTGATTCAAGATGCTCAGAAGCGTGGTGCCATCATTAAGACCTGCGACAAAAACTATAGACACGATGCGATGAAGATTCTGAAACTCAAGCCTGTGCTGCAGAGAAGCTTGACCCACCCCCCCACCATAGCCCCAGAGGTGTCCAGACCCCAGGGCGGCTTGCCCAGCAACAAGCTGGACAGCGGATTTGCCAAGACATCTTTTGCATCTTCTGTGTACCATACCCCCTCTGACTTCGGGGAAGCTACTGTTACTATAACCTCGAAGGACCCCGAAAGGCCGCCTCTTCAGGAGCGACTTCGGGACCCACGACTGCTTAGGAGATTGGGTGCTGACACCAGGGGAAATTTTCTGCGAGATCCACAACCTTCTAGCCCCCAGCATCCTGGAACAACACCTCCCCTGGGAGAGCCAGGCTTTCCTGTAGCTCAGCAGGACCTTGGCAGTGCTGTGCCGCTGTCCACTGCTAAAGTAGCCCGTCAGATCAACCACAGACCTCCCATGCAGGGCGAGCCTCCGGCAGTAAGCATGGATGCGTCCACCAGTAAGCGCCAGTGTGACCCGGAAGGCGGGCTCAGTCACAGGAGGGAGACCAGGGCTTTCAGCGAAGGGGAGCAGGAGAAGCATGGCTCAGCTGTCACCTATTACTCAAAGAGGAGACTCGAAAAAGAGGAGAGCAGCTACAAGAAGAGAAAGCTTTTATAGCAAAGCCAGGTGACTGCGCTGGCAGCCACAGGCGTCACTGTAAACGCAAGGACCATCCAGACGAGATCTCTTCCTTAAAGGAGGAAGTGCACCCTAACACCTGAGCCTTTGTCATCTCAGCACTTCCTGTCAATTGCAGAAGCTTTAGAAGGCATTTGTGTCTTCGTGATAATGACCTTGAAGTCAGAGACTCAAAATGTTGATCTCTTGTTCTTCCATAGAAAAGGAGGTCAGACTGGAGTGAGTGTTGTAAAAGTTGAAATGTATATTTGTATAGCAAATAACAAAATCCTTTTAAAATTTAATCTAGTAGGCCGCTTTTCTTTCCCCTGCTTAAATGTTAATCATTTTTCAACAGAACAAACTTTATCCGTGGGTGGGGAGGGTGGGCAAGAGGACATATCCTTTCAGCCATTGCTCTGTCAAGACAGGTTTCCTTAACAACCGAGGTGATTTGAAATAATCTCAGTAGTACTAGTGGGTTAGTTGTCTCCAACTCTACTTAAATAAAAACAGCCAGAGCTTCCTGGGGACCTTTGAGATTCAGCTGTTTAGGTATAGCTCTGCTTATGTGACATGTGCATTTTTAGGTAAGACACCTTGGCACAGGGTGTGAAATATCTGACTAGTTCATTGCCTGTTTTAGAGTGCTGTAGCTGAACTTCTCGTGCTTCTTGAAATGCAGGAATAGGTGATGGGAGAATTTCTTGAAGTGTGGGCTGGCACACTGAGTTGCATGTGTGGTTACCGAATCCCAGGTGAGCACTGGGCAGCCTGTGGAAGAACCGTCTCAGGTTGCTTGTCATGGCTTTCAGACTGCCAGCAAGCTGTAGCCCTTCCCAGGGAATCCCAGTCACCAGGCAGTGTGGTAACCATGGGGCAGGCTGCATAGAATGCTTCAGGCAGGCAAGAAACACTCTTTGAAAAGAAGGGTAACGAGTTTAGAATAGGGAGAAGCTGACTGATTCCTGTGAGCTGCAGGGCTCTGTGGTGACAGTGTTGTGCAGGGCTCACGTGATGTGTGTCCTCTCTCCTTGGAGCTGCCTGGGGAGAGTGGTGGATGGAGCTTGAACTGGCTTGGGACCAGGGAGGGGGTGCCTGATTTTGTCCAGATTTGCAAGGTTGAGTGCCTGATCATTGTACTAACTGGTGACTTATAGTGAATGCTGTGTTGCCCATAGTTAACTTGGGGCAGGAAAAAAAAACACCTGAAGATAAATGTGCACTCTGTAAAATTTTCTTGATCTGTTTTTTCAGCAAAAGGGTTTTGTTAGAGCTTCTGCTGAAGCAGTTTTAAGGAGCCTTGAAGAAGCAGCTCTTGGTTGCCAAAAGTTTCAGTATTCTCTTTCCTTACCTGTCTCTCTCCCACTGGTGCCTGGTCAGCTGATGAACGTCAGCCGAGTGTTCCTAAAATCAGGCAGTGGGCATTGTCTTGGAGCGCCTAGGCCCCTGGGTCAGCCTCTTCCTCCAGTGCATGGGTGCAGGGGAGTGCACGGCGAGGTGGGTGGGATGTGAGCCCCACTCTGTGTCAAGAGCTCTGCAAGCTTCTTCTGTGTGCCTTGGTCTTAAAACCTCGTTGTAGCTTTCCAGTTTACTTTCTGTTCTGTTGGATATGGGCTCAGTTTAGTGGAGACTTGTCGAGGTGACCATCTAGGCAGTCTTAAAAGCTCTGAGCTTCTAAGGGAGATGACAGAAGTGGCTGGTGTCAGGGCGTGTCCAGTCTGCGCACATTAACTCGGGGGTGGAGAAACAGGTTCCCCCAGTGCAGACTTGGCAGCCCACACACAAGGGCATTCTTTCAAGTTCTGTTTGGTCCCTGTTGTTCGACTGTTGGGTCACTGCTGAGTCCCTTTATGTGACAGTTAACAAAGGAATTGCAGCCTTTCTTCTTTCTTTCTTTGCCCCAGGAGTGTGTGCTGGGATCTGACCCAGGACCTCGTGTGTGCCGGTCAAGTGCTCAGCCACTGAGCTGCCCCCAACCCCTGCATCCTTTCTAGCAGACAACCCTGTGTCCTGTGATCACCTCTCTTAGCAGAATGCAGTTGTACCTGACAGTAAATAAGTGTTTTCAAAAGCGTTTGGAATGTGTGCTGTGGCCCTTGCGGACCCACGTGGCTGTCATGGCAGTGCTGCTGAAGGTGAAGGTTCAGCCTCCTTGCACAGCATTCAAACAAAGGGCCCTGTCTTCTTCCAGCATTGGAATTTCAAAATGAACATACTCTATTGAACATTTTGTTTTTTTGTATATATTTTCTTTAGATTTATTGTGCACAATTTGTTTAGTTATGTTTTTGTGAATTATCAGAAGCAAATTTGATAAGTACATGTGAATAACCTCCTGTAAATGAGTTTTATAAGAAAAATGTACTAAACTATTTTCTGAACTTAGTTGTGCAGATTGAGGATTTTTTCCTGTAGCTTTGACTTTCTATGCTGTATATTCATAGCTGGGATTTGACAAACAGTAGCCCTGTTCTCTTTGTTAAAACCTACATTTTAAAGAGAAACTGGCAGAATTAAAAGTGGATACAAGAAAACTGATGTGGGTTATAAGTCATGTGTTACTGAGCTGAGGTACAGGGTACTAACCGATAATCCATTTGCTCTGCTATTTTATTGTTTGATGCTGGTGTTTCTTGCTGGGGATTTGTGTAAACGCGGTGTGGAAAGTTCATTATCCATCCCCAGGTTAGCAGTCCCTGCCGTCCAGGAGGAGGACAGATGCAGCCCAGGTTTGAGAAGGCAGCCCACTGGGTGTGCTCTGACCCAGCAAGTGCGCCTGAGCAGCTGCTCTTGCTTAGGCCAGGGACTGCAGCGGCAGATTTTGGTTAAGGGACACCCTCAGCACTAGGCGGGATGGGAGGACCCAGGCTCCCAGAGGCATGGGGGTGGGGGGTGTAGGGGGGTGGGAGGTGGAGGGCAAGGTGTACAGGGTGTGAATGTCCACGTCAGGGGATCGCGTTTTAGAACACAGAAGCTTGAGATGTAGTCACCGCCCGCTCTTGCGCAGCTTCAGACGCTTGACCTCGGCCTCGAGTCGCGTGCATTGCAGAGCGAACCCTAAATCTACCAAACGGTTTAGGCCTGAGGAGCGTGCTGTGCGGTGGCCACTCCTTTGTAGTCACCAGACAGCTGCCAGTCCACCCACCTGCTGGGTTTTGCCCTTCATCTGCTGGGGGATGAAGAATTCTGGGAGGAGACATTCAGCTTCAGTGTCCATGTGATCTGCAGTGCTGCGCAGCGCCACAGAACCCATCTGTAGGTGGGCGCCCTCCACAACCTCAGGAGAGCCCGGTACTGTCCCCGGCCCCGGCACAGGCATGAAGGACAGCTGGAGACCCTGCCTCTGAGACCAGGGAGCGCTCTCTGCTCCCTGCTGGTGGCAGCAGGCACTGCTGGCTGTCTCTAGGCAGCACTCCTGGGTGGAGTTTTCAAAATTGGGGTACACTCTGGATTCAGCTGGGGAGCTTCTGAAAGGTTCTGATGCCTGGGTTCCACCCCAGGATTTTTCGATTTAATGGGCCTGACACAGCCCTTGCCTTTCTTTAAAAAGTCTTAAGTTTGGGGGCTGGAGCAGTTTACAGTACTTACCTGGCAAGTGCTGGGATGCGGGTTCGAACCCCAGCACCATGTACACAGCGAAGTGTTGGAACTAAACAAAATTGAAGCAACGTGAAGAACTAAACAAAATGGATCCCCCCCCCACTGTCCCCCTCTCCAGGAAAAAAAAAAAAGTCCTAAGTTTGAGTTCCAGTGATTCCATGGAGCAGCCAGCGTTGCGGCCTGGCTCCCATGGGGTCAGCAGGAAAGAGGAGCAGCTCCAGGAGCCCATGGGGGCATCTCTGGGTGCCCTGAAGAGGGCGCATGGAGAAAAGCCATCCGATGTCTTTGCTACCGTGTAGATGGGAGGTTCTCAGGGGCTAGGAGGTAGGATGCTTCCCAGATCTAGAAGATCCAGCTCCAATCAGTGCCTCCAGATTTTGAAAAAGCAACCAGTTGGGAGGCTGAGCAGCTGCTCTTATTTAAGCCAGGGACTCCAGCAGCAGGCTTCACATGATCCACTTCCAGGTTCTCTGACCAAGCCCAGGTGTGCGTATCGTCATCCCCGTGCACAGATGTGTAAATTGGGCGCAGTTAAGCTGGGGCGCTGGCTTGCCAAGGGCAGGACACCTGACAAGAGCAAGGATGCAGCTCCTGCTCAGTCCTTGTGACCTAAAGCCTTTGCTTATGACCACTAAAGCGGTCCTGTGCAAGGTGAAATGTCAGGCTGGCCAAATGGCTGTAAAAACCAGGCCTGGGAGGGAGCTGGTGTCACCTGGAAAGGTAGCAGCAGTTGGCCTTGGCTCTGCCCATGGCGTTGGCTGGACGTTGCTTGAGCACAGTAGCTGAGTTCTGTTGCAATGCCTTTCACCAATAAGGTTGAAAATTCTAGCCTCCCACCTCTGAGGTTCTGGGAGGAAGGGACAAAGATGCTGTGGTGGGTTTGGAGTTTGTTAGCTTGCTTACTGAATTCCCCAAACACCCAGGGTGGGCCTCAGGAGCCTGTTCTGTTAGACTTGGAGGGCAGAGGTGAAGTGGCCCTTAGGCTCGTGAGGTTGCTGTGGGCATTACCTGCTGGCTTGTTGGCCAGCCTGCAGCAGTCACCCTGCACTTGAGCTGCTTCAGTCCCTGCCAGGGGGGCAAGTATCTGATGGGACACTTGTCTCCAAAGTCGGAGGCAGACGTGTGTGGCTTCCATCCACCCTCAGGGATCCAGCTGTCCTGCTCTTCCCCACCTGACCCCCATCTTCCTTTCTCTGCTGCCTACTGCACGCTGCAAATTCTAGCATCAGAAACGTCTTTCACCCTCCCCCTTGTGTTTTATGGCTGTCAGGTGTAGCACATCCGCACACATTTAAAAGCCCCAGTGGACGTCCACAGGCACCCAAGGTTTAACTCGCAAGCCTGCCTCTGCCCAGCTGTTGAAACTACTGTGCACATCCCCTGGCTCCTGCTGCCCCAGGTTGCCCTTTGGCATCGCTGTCCTTCAGCCAGAGAACTGCTTTAGAGGACTTGTGCCAGCAACGGATTCTGTTTTCCTTTGTGTAAGAATGCTGACATCACCCTGCAGAGGGACGTTGTGTTGGGTATGAAATTCTGGGTTGACAACAATTTTCTTTCAGCACCTGACAGGTGATATGTACTTTCTAACTCCATGATTCCTGGTGAAAAATCCAGGGACTGGAGCCATGGCTCAACGGTTGGAGCACTTGCCTGGCATGCTCAATGATCTGGGTTCAAACCCCAGCACCACCTACGCGATTAAGTGTCAGAGAAACAAAGGCCAGATGGAAAAATAAAGTAGATATTCTCCTCTCCCTCCCTCCTTCCCTCCCTCCCGAAAAAAAAGAAACAGGAAAAATCTAGTTGTTGCAATAATTACTCCCCCATGCTGTGGCCTGAATGTTTATGTTGAAACAATCCCCTGTGGTGGTGGTGAGAGGGGCTGCCAGGTTTCCATTAAAGAAGCAAGACCTCTGTTTAAAAAAAAAAAAAGTCATTGATTACAGGGACTGGGCCTTTCGCAGTGGTAGGAGCTGGTTAGAAAGTCCCTGTAATACCATTGTCTTCACGTCTGTTCTATCCTCAAATCGCTTTTGTTCATCAATCTCTCCTGGTGCTCCTAGAACCTTCTGGTATTATCTCATGATGCTTTTTAAACAAACTGGCCAATTTCTATTGCTCTTCAAGTTCACTGAATCTGTTATTGAACCCATCCAGTGAGACTTGACTTTAAATGTTGAATTTTTAAGTTTGAAAGTTTGCACTTGGTTCCTTTTTATGCCTTCTGTTTGCTGAGAGCTTCTTTCCATTTCTTTCGAGAGCTTCTCCCCTTGCGTGGTTCTGATAACTGCCTTTGCCCCTCTGTGTGGTACCCGCTGTCTTGGAGTTCGCATCTGCTGCTGCTTTTCCCTTGAGCATCAGTTGCCTCTTCCTGGTTATAGACATTGACCCCCTCAGCAGAAGTGAGGGAGTAATGTTCTAAAACATGTTGAGAGCGATTTTAGGTTCGCAATAAAATTGAGCAAAAAGTGCAGAGATTTTCCAACCCCCCACCATGCACAGCCTCCCCAACTATCAACCCCCCCAGTGGTCCATTCGTTCCAATGGATGAATCTCTTAATCACCCACACTCCAGAGCCTCAGTGAGGTGTGGCTCCAAGTGGGGGTACAGTATCATAGTTGTTTCCACCCCCTAAATCCCATGTACCTCCTATTCTAGGTGGTAATTTTGTTTGTATAAAATTCTTTTCATATTCCATGTTTTACCTCAAAGACAACACACCACTTATTTTAGCCAATGTCCTATTTAGTTTTTCATCTGGTCTTCGTTGCTCCAACACTTAGCTGTGTTTGTGGTGCTGGGGTTTGAATCCGGGTCCTCGGTGCCTGCCAGGCAAGCGCAATACCGCTGAGCCACCGCTTGCTCCAGCCCCCCCAGTATGTCCTTTTAAAAAGATCCCAAAGCTTGTGGAACAGGCACAGAAACTGGCAAATCTCCATCCTGCCCGGCAGTAATCCCGTTTCCCCTGGTGGGCAGTGAGGACAGCCCAGGTCTCAACAAGGACGTGTCCTGGAGCAGCATTCTTTGGGGCGCTGGCTGGCGCTCGCCTGTCTCGGGGCTCAGTGTAACCGCGCCTTCCTCACCGGGTGCCCCAGGTCCACAGATCCCTAGTCCACCCCTGGCCTCCCCGTCTCTCTCCCTGTACCTTGGGCCCGGCGCGGGGGCCGTCGGGGAGAGCTGCATTCAGCCGCCCGCCCTGCGGGGGCGCCCGTGGCTGGTCGGAGCCCTGACTGCTGCCGCGGGAATCCGGACGCAGAGCCAGTGTCCCGGGGCCGGGTGCGGTCGGGGCTCCCCGCCCGGGTGGCGCCCTTGGCCGGTCCTGACCTCCTCTGCCTGGAGATCTGCGTCCCCGAGGTCGGATCGCCCGGGGCGTTTTCTCGGGGGACTCCCTGGCCGCGTGGGAGGAACTTGGAGGGTAGGACTTGGGGCAGCCGGTGCAAGGCACTGCGCTTCCTGGGTGGGGACCCCCGGGAGCACGGGAGCTGACCAGCGAGGGCTTCTGCGGGGCCGCACTGCCCGCTCCTCCCGCTGCCGACCCGTTCACGAACGCGAACCCCGGTAACTCCCTGCGGGGCCCCGGGATGGGGCCCTTCCACCCGGAGGCGGCGACGCACCCAGCGGCCCTCGGCCTCCAGGCCCTGGGGCTTGGGCAGAGGACCCCGCACGCCGCCCCCGGTGGCCGTGGAGAGGACTGCGCCGGTCCCGCCTCTCGGCCACCCCAGCCCAGCACGGGCGGGCACCTGGGGAGAGCTGCCTGCTGGCCAGGCCGTGCGCACCTGCACCCCAGCCCACCCATCGCCCCGCCCGCCCCACCTGCCCTACCGCAGGCCTCACCCTGCAGCCTCCCTCAGCTGTCGCCGACCTTCGCCCCTGCGGCCTCTCCTGGCCTCACCCGGCTGCCTCGCTCGCCCAAGTCCTGCCTGCGCCTCCGGGCCTCCCTCTTCCACCCGCTTCATCGCGGAGGCCTCCCCAGGAGGCCGGCCCTGGGCTTCAGCCCCTTCCCTGCCTGCGCCTGCCCCTGCGCATCCCTTAGGCAGAGCCCAGCTCAGCCACCGTCTCTCCCTGCCAGGCACAGCGAGGCTCGTCCTCGGGACAGGTGACGTTTCTTGTTTTTAAGGCCTAGTTCAAACATTCGGAATACTGCAGTGATAGTACAAGGAACGCCTGGCACCCTCCACTCTCCTTGCTTTTTTGTAGATTTGTTTTTAAGAGCCAGAGAGAACCTATTTTTCCGTCAGGCCTCTGTTTCTCCAACAGAGTTGCGCACGTGGTGCTGGGGTTCGAACCCAGGCCCTCACGCGGGCCAGGCATGCGCTGTACCTCCGAGCCGCAGCTCCAGCGCTCGGTCCTTTGCTTCTCAAGAAAATAAAGCACAGTAGACACAGTATCTCCCGCTCCAGAGGAGAGGGGGCCTGGATGAGTGCCTGGGACGCCTGTGGGGTCACAACTGGAGGATGCTCCCGCATGCAGCGGCCAGGGGCCAGGAGGGTGCTTCCCGCGACAGAGATCTCGCCGGTGGGAGGCGCCCCAGGGTGAGTCCCCTCTGCACAGGGCGCCCCTGGTGGGCACGGGGCTCTTCTCCGACTCCCACCGTCTCACTACTGGGGTGATGCTGGCAGATTTCCCTGTGCCCTTTGGGGGCGGCACATAGACAGTGGACAGTCCTGCCCGCTGGCGCTGCATGCAGCCGGGCCCCGCGGCTCCCTCCCCGCCCGCTGTTACTCCCTGACCGCCCAGGGCTGGACTTTGAGGTTTGCGGTTTTGCTGGACGGTGGCCACCCTCTTCCGGGATTCGCCTGCTCATAGACTCAGCTCATTTTCCTCTTGGAACTGTTTATCTTTTCCTTTGAGTTCTCACAAATTCTTAATGTATTTTCAATGTTCATTCTTAATCTGTCATATCCATTTCCAATATTTTGTCTCAGCCTGTGCTTTTTCTTTAAAATGGCATCCTTGGTTATATAGAGGGTTTTATTTTAATGTCATTGAATTGATCAATCTCCCCAAAATTTCAAAAACTCCCTTTTCCCGTTTATGTCCATTATCACCCGAATTTATTTTTGTGTATGGTTTGAGGAAGAGATATAATTTTACTCCTTAATTCTCATAAATGCAATCAAATTATTCTAACTATTTGTTGATTAGTCTACATTTAATCTTTTATTTTTGAAAAAATTTTAACGTGAAGAAAATTTAAAGCTGGGCACGGTCGCTCATGCCTGTAATCCCAGCAAGTCAGGAGGCTGGCACAGGAGGATCACAAGTTTGAGGCCAGCCTCAACAACTTAGAGAGATCCTCAGCAGCTTAGGAAGATTCTGTCTCAAAATAAAAAAATAGAAGGACTAGGAGTGTGGGAGGACACCCCGTGCGTTAAGTGTGCACCCTACTGCCTGGCAACTCCCCTGCTTCAGCCCCCAGTTCCTGGTGTTTTGGCCCAGTATGCTCTTTCGCTCTGCATCCACCGTCCTCTCTGTGCCCTTGGTTGTCGCTGAGCAGTTTGAAAGTGTGGGTGATGTCATGACCCCCACTCCACACACTTCAGCGCGCATTTCCCAGGAATAACGGCAGCTTTCATCCAACCTCAATTGTACCATTACAACTAAATCTGTTGTAATACTCTAGTCTGTCACTCATATTCAATGTTCTGCCTTCGCCCTAAAATGTCCTTAATTTTTTTTTCGAAGAGAGAAAAAAGAGAGACTCGACTTTATTTATTTTCCATCTGGCCTCTGTTTCTGCGACACTCAGTTGTGTACGTGGTGCTGGGGTTTGAACCTGGGTCCTCATGCCAGGCAAGTGCTCCAACTTCTGAGCCACTGCTCCAGCCCTAACATGTCTTTTATTGCTGTAGTTTTGAGAACAATTTTGAATCCATGTCCCTCTGTGTAAGAGAACTCTCTCCTTTCCCTCCCTCCTTCCTTCCCTCCCTGCCTCTCCTTCCTCCCTCCCTCCCTCTCTCCCTTCCTTCTTTCTTTCTTCTTTCTTTCTTTCTCTTTCTTTTTCTTTCTTCTTTCTTTCTTTCTTTCTTTCTTTCTTCTGGTATTAAGGATTGAACCCAGGGGAGCTCAACCCTTTTTATTTTTTATTTTGAGATGGGGCCTTGCCAAGTCGCCCAGGCTGGTCTTGAACTTGCGATCCTGGGATCACAGGTGTGTGCCACCATGCCTGGCTTCCCTTTCCGTTTTATTGTTTGTGTCTTTTTTGTGATACTGACACTTTTAAAGAGTAAAGGCCACGGATATTATGGGATGTCTTGAAGCTCGAATTGTCTCCTACACAGGCAGGTTAAAGAATTTTGGCAGGCTCTGGCTTCCCGTCTCACACATGCGCCCACCATGATGCCACCCACATGTTGTGAGCCAGCCCAGGGTTCCCTCACCAGAAGGCAGACCTGTAGGGCTGCCCCAAACTGTGAGCTAAATGAACCTCTTTGCTTTATGAAGCTACATGAATGAGCAGTGTCTGGCGGTGAGGGTGCCAGGCGGGGCGATGTCGTGCCCTGCTGCATCATATCTGGAGGCACAGAACCGTTGGTGCCCCTGTTGGTGACGTTGGGTTTGGTCACTTGCTAGCATGGGTTCAGCAGCTGCCCTCTTGGGACCTAACTGGCCATAGTGGGGCAGGCTTTGCCGCCGTGACAGCGTCTACAGTTCTTACACCTTTGACCAATGCCTGTAGTACTGTTGGCCCTGTCTGCCTCGGTTATCACAGCAGAGGCTGCAAAATTGTGACTGCCTAATGTGCCCTCTCCTGAGCGTGGCATTGTGAAATTCTTCTGGAAAGGACAGCTCCCCGCTGCCCACCTCTGAATCACTGTTTATTACTTTTGATCGATGCATGGTGATTGCCCATACAGGGTAACTGGCTCATCCATCACGAGAGACGTCATTTCTCTGTGTTGGGGACATTCAAAATCCTCTCCACCGGCTCTAGTGAATTGTTAGGCTGATCGCTGCCAACCACAGCTCCCCTAGTGTGCAGGAGAACCCCAGCAGCTATGCCCCACCCCTGCACCCTGCACCCCCACCTCCTCTCCCCACCCCACCCCTTCCCTGTGGGCTCTTTTCAAACATCTCTGCGGATCGGTGACGTTGGATCTAGAATGTCCCCCAAAGCCTCATATTGGAAGCCTGGTCCCCGGCTAGTGGCAAGGAACCGTAGAGGAGGCCTGGCTAGAGGAAGTGGGTCACTGGAGGTGTGTCCTCAAGCATGTCTTGTCACCAGCCTTCCTGGGCCCCGTAAGGAGAGCAGCTTTGCTGCACCAGGGGCTCCCCTGTGATGCCCCACTGCACCATAGGCCCAGAAATAAGAGTCCAGTGACCATGGACTGAAGCCTCGGAAACTGTGAGCCAAAATAAACCTTTCCTCTTTTTAAAGTGACTTTCTCAGGTATTTCATCACAGTGATGGAAAGCTGCCTAAAACACGTGCTTTTCTTTGAGAAAAGTGTGATAGTCATTGCTGATAGTTTCCTTTTTTATACTCCAGGGATTCCCAGCCCCACCAGCCAGTGCTGGGCCTTGAGAATGTCCCCCTTTCCTGAGGGACCTCCTAGCTTCAGGATACTAGAAGGCCCATGCTCTCCTTGTGTGCCCTCTGCCCAGCCTCCTCTTCATGGAGAGGGTGTTTGGAAGCCAAGATCTGGGCCAAGGCCTTCCCTCCCCAGGCTCCAATTCTGACTCCTCTGCTACAAGTTTCTAGAACTTCCTAATATTGAGCTCAGAGGAGAAGCCATAGGATCAGGACAGCTCCCAGTCCAGTACCTGGGTGTCAGGTGGGGAGAGCGGGGACTGGGAGTGACGGGGTGGGCTGTAGCACCCTGCAGTAGAAGCCCCAGCCATGTGAGCCCTTCTCCCCTCTCCTTCCTTCCCTGGCCTCCAGCCCCTGGCCTCCCCTGGCCCTTTCCTTACACTGAAGGTATTCTTGCTCTGACTTGGGCCCGGACACGCCCATCAGAGCCTGCACCCCTTCTACACACCCAGGACCTGGACAACTCTCTACCCCCAGTGCTGGCCCTGTCCCGAGCAGTCCCAGGACGCTAACTTGAATGTGGCCTTTCTCACAAAGTGGCTGCCTCTATCTACAGATGTGGACACGGGGGCAGGAGCCTCTCTGTGCACTCCCTGGAAACAGAGCAGAGATCTGGTCCCAGCTCGCTGCTGCCTCCAGACAGAGGTGCTGCCCAAGTTCATGAGCCACGCCCTGTGCCCAGCCCGGGCTGCAGCAGCCACACCATCAACACGGGGGCCAGCCCCCTCTGCGGTCACCCACAGGCTCCAGGCCCGCACAGCCACACGTCCTTCACTCCAGCCCCTCTGGGACTCTTTGGGGGTAGAGCATTGGAGGGGTTGGGGGTCACAAAGTGACACTGAGACAGAGACTGAGTGAGACTGGTGGCCTGGGCAGAGCTGCTGCTAGTCTCCTGGGTGTAGGACCTCTGAGGCAGGTGGCACAGCCCCTCACACCTGCAGCAGGACCGCCTTTCCCAGGGCCTGTGTCTGGTCCCCTGCTGTCCCCCTCATAGATCACTTCTCCAGTCCTGCCAGGCTCCCTGTATCCCACTGCAGCCTGGGCTTCCTAGTCCTTCTTGGAACAAATGCCTGGACAGCTGGGTCCCTCCTGGGAGGAAGGCAGGTGGCGTGGGGAGTGGGGTCTTGCCAGTCTGGGGCTTGGGGACTCTACGCCCGGCCTAGCAGGAGAGGTCCTCCAGCCTGTGTTGAATGAGGGGAGGGAGGGAGCATGGCGGCAACTTGGACCCGCAATGGCCCAACGGAGCCCAGAGCCGGGAGCCCCAGATAAGAACTGTGCGTGGGACAGGACGAGCAAGAAGCTGTGTCCTCCAGCTCGGCAGGGGAACCACAGTTGATGGCTTATTCTATAATTTGGAATAGTTCAAAGGGAAAGCCTTGTTCCTAGCACAAAGAGACCACAAAGGGTAGAGGTGATCATCGCACATGGCTTGGGTGTGACAAAATATTACACAACATCCCTCCAACAAGTACAAATTCCAAAAATAGAAATTGCTGAGTCCGTAGTACACACCTGTGGTCCCAGCTCCCCCGGCAGGCCGAGGTGGGAGGACCTCGGTGCAGGAGTTCAAGGTCAACCTGGGCAACAGGGGGTGCCCATCTCATAAAACAAATGAATAAACAGAAAGGAAGCATTAAACCTCAGCACAGCGGCTGCGCAAACGCTGAGGTGCAGGCAACGGCTGTGTGTGGATTTATTTTATGGAAAAATACTAGAAATATCTATCAGAAGACATTAGCGGATATTAGCTCTGGATGGAGGGTTATGGGTAATTAGTTTTAATTGAAAAATTATTGCTAGTTTGTTTTTTTCTAGTTTCAAAAAGGAAAAAGAGCTAAGTGAAGCACCCCTGCCCCCTGCCCCAGGCCTCTCCTTTGACTCTTCCCACCCTGGGTGTGCTGGGAAGGGCTGGTTCCCTTGGGAGAGGGCAGGCTGGCCTGGCTGGGGTGGCAGCAGGGAGTCCCCATTATGTAGCACCTGGCTGCAAGGCAGGGTGGAGGCAGGGAGGCCAGCGCAGCAGTCCTGTTTAGGAGGTGACAGGCAAGTGGCCCCGAGTGCAGCCCTGCACTGCCCCTTAGCAGCCGTGGTTGCAGGCCTCCACCTACCCCTCTGTAAAATGGGCATGACCACACTTTCCTCCGAAGGCAGCAATTCTTAACTTGGGCCATTGTGTGCCCTCTTCACCAGGCCTGGTGACACCTCTGGCTTCCAGAAGTGAGGAAGGGCTGCTATTGGCATCAGTAGTTGCGCTGAAGCCACACCTGCAGTTAAACATCCCAGAGTGGAGGGGACAGTCCCCTCACCCACCATGAAGAATTGTCCAGCCAGGGGGTCGATGGAGCCAAGGTGTAGACTCTCTTCCCAGGGTGAAGGATGGGGCTAATGACATGAAGTGCACAGGGCCCTGGGTGGTGGCTGCTACTACCCCAGCTGGAAACCGGGGCCTCTTGAAACCAGAAGTGGGAAGGTGAGCTCTGGGGACGAGGCGTGCCTTTGGGGAAGAGGTGGGCTACCATTCTGCCGCAGTCTGGAGGATGTCGGAGCTTTCCAAGTGGCCCTGGCAACTCTCCCTCCTCCCTCCGGCTGGGGTCAGGGCCTGAGCTGCATCCTCTGGGCCTGGGGCTGCTGCTGTGATTTATACTCCACTCCCCCTTCCTTTTAACAGACTGGTCCTGCAGATGCTGACGCAGCAGGGCCAGCAGAGTAGGTCAGGGAGGATGGAGCAGGGCCCTTCCCCTCCTAGACCCCTGCTGAGTGAGCGCAGTGGGAGCTGCTTGCGCTGCCCCCCCCCCCCCCCCCGCTGTGTACAGGAGGCCCCTCCACCGGCCCGGCTGGCCACTTTAGTCCAGCCCAGCATCTCCAGCAGGCCGCGACCGCCTGAGGGCCTGACATGAAGCCCTCCCCTCAAGACAAGTCCCTGCTGCTGGGGCACCTGCTCTCCAGACCCCTCCCCACCTGTCCCTGCGGGTCAGCCCCTTTACAGACTTCTCCTGAGGACAGTGCCCTCTACAGGTCCACAGTGCCCTCTACAGGTCCACGCACCAGGTCCTGTCCTGTGCTGGATGCAGCGTGGACGGAAGGCACAGGGGCTTTGGCTAAAGGCGGCGCGGGCTCTGTCCTGCAGAGCAGAGCCGATGGCCCCGGCTGGAGCCTCGTCTGCGGTCAGCACTGTAGGCAGGCTGTTGCAGCGGGCGGCGAGACTGCGCTGGCCTCAGGAGACTCAGCAGCCGGACGCCACGCAGGGAGGGCCTGGAACCTGGGAACTGGTAACTGCACAGGAAGGGAAACCTTCACCCAACGTTGCTTCACGTCCAGGTTTGTTCTTCTCACAGCCAGGAGCCGGGCAGCAGCATGGCTGGTGTCCCCAGTTCTGCTAGGTCTTCAGAGGAGCTCCTGGGCTCCACTACCCAGAGGGGGATGTGCTCATGCCAGGGCTGCCAGATGGCTCCTGCCTCCCACCCGCCACAGGCTGGACACAGCCAGGGTAAGAGGGAAGAGTCGGGGCCCAACGTGGGTCCAACAGAGGCTTCTGGGGAGCAGGAGCGGGGCTTTTATAGGAACTTTCTGCTTTGCATAGGGTTCAACCAATGATGTAGACGCATTTCTCAATGCCTGCTTGCATGAATGTTAATTATGCTCCTACCCCAAATCTATATGACCCCTGGCCTAACCTCCATTAGACGGTGTCCTGCTTCCAGGTGCCCCTCCGCCTTGCGGAGTCTCTGCTCTTCTTCCTAAATAAATCCTACTCCTTTTACTCCTCCAAAAAAAAAAATTATAGGAACTTTCTGGAAGCTCCACCCATCACTCCTGTTTACACCTCATCGGCCAGAGCTGTGTCATATGACCATTTTGGTCCAGATATGTGTTTTATTTTACCTGGGTACTTTGGGCCCCTCTAAACGGGGTTCTTTGGATAGGAAGAAGGTTCAGATGGAGCCTGGGGCCCTGCAGGTCACCTGACAGAAGGCTCTTCCTTGGGGCTGGGGAGCAGACCCAGGAAGCCTGGTGCTGTGGACAGAGCCAGGAGAGGCCAGTAGGGGAAGGCATTGGCCTCCAGTCACATTCATACCCTGCGTAGCTGCCTGCCTTCTCCCCGATATAATCTCTTATTCATAGGTTTGAACCAACTTTGGTTCAGCTCAGTCTTAGCTTCAATAACCGGAGCAAAGGCTCCAGGTCTAAGTTTCCCATCCTGGAAAGAGTGGATGCAGCTGCCAGCACAAGGGGTGACAGGAAGGAGGAATGAGCGCAATTGGGACCTAAGATGGGACCCGCTGCTGCTCAGAAGAAAACAGGAGGGGAAGCCAGGGCAGGCAGCCAGGAGGGTGACACCTGAGGCTGGCGATGCTGGAGGGCTGCACGACCTATCGGGTCCTCAGATAGCAAAGTCCCTGAGCAGATGAATGCTGGATTCTTAGGCGCTTCCTCCCAAGTTGCCCCTGTCCCCTTTGCCACCCTTCCTGGAGTTCCCAAGGTGGGAGAAGAGGGGAGGCTGCAGCGGATCTCTGCAGCACCCACCTCTGCTTCCCTGGACCACTCCTGGTCTCTCTGGCCAGCAAAGGGCTCTGGTCAGCGGCCACCCGCAAGCAGCAGTGTGTGCAGGAAGGGGGCTGTGTAACCTCATATTGAACTTGAGGCCTGGGGTGCAGTGGGTCTGCCCATCTGCCACAGAGACAGATTCCAAATCAGAGCATCAGATTCCGCCCTGGAGAGTTCTGAGACACTTCCTCCAGCCAAGATGCTTTGGATTTTGGGGAGTGGGAAAGAGGGACACCACCTCTCAGCTTGGGGAGGCTCCTAACCTGTGGTCATCAGCAGCTGGGCCAAGTTAAGTGGCCCTGTGGGGGCAGCTTGCCAGGAGGAGGGCTGCCTGCTCAACCTCACTGAATGGTGGGGAAGTGGTGGCCCTGATGGGGAAATGGATTCTCCAAGGCCATTCTGTGGGTTCCCCCTTAGACTCCACACCTACTGGGTATCCACCAACACAGAAAGAAAGCAGGCCTGGGAGGCAGCAGTGAGCACTCTTTACTGTCCAGTTACACACCATCAGCCACCCAGGCGACCAGATCCCGCCCAGTCCCTCCTTACAGGGGACAATTAATACAAACAAAAATAGTTCTCTACAAAACCAAGTTTCCTCCCCTCTCAACCCTTCTTTCTACCCTACCCCAGATGGTGAGTTCCTTGGTCACCAGGTGGCTGTGGGGCTCCGGGTTGGGTGGGTTGCAAAGGAAAATAAAGAAAGAATATAAAAGAGAATGAGTCAGCGACTAGTGGTGGGCAACGGAGCCCCGGGGCCCGCTGGCTGGTGGTAAGCCAGGGGCAGGCGCAGGGGTGTCTGCAACAGTCCTGTGTCTATGAGGCGGGCAGGATCTGGGGGTGTGGGGCGAGCAGCGCTTCTCCCCGCCCCGTCTCACCGCCAGCAAAAGAACGAAAAGAAAAAAAAGAAAGAGAAAGGAAAGAGGCGGGCGGTAAAAACAAAACAAAACAAAACAAAAAACCTAACTAAAACCCAAACCGCAGGCTGCAGGGGCAGGACGCGCGGCGCCCCGGCTGCGCCGTGCCTGGGCGGTGCCGGTAGGCGGGAGCGGGAGGGCAGGAGGCCTCTGCTGAGTAGCACCTGGGAGCAGCTCGGCCGCACCCTTGTCGCCGCCCGGCCTCGGACGCCGGCCCCGGGACCCCGGCACGCGAAGCGCGGGGCGCAGGGGGCGGCGCGCGGTCCCCGGCTCCCGGCCGCGAGTCCCCGGGTCCCCGGGCGGGCTCAGCAGCCCAGGCGGGCGGCCAGCCCCAGCAGCAGCAGGCAGCCGAGCAGGGTGGCGGGGCGTGGGGCGGCCCCGGGCGCGCGGTCGCAGTCCAGGCCGCCGTCGGCGGCAGCGAGGTCGCAGCGGGGCTGCTCGCAGCGCACACCCGTGTAGCCGCGCGGGCAGGCGCAGCGCTGGTTCTGCAGGCAGGTGCCGCCGTTCTGGCAGAGCAGCTGGTCGTCGTCGCACACGTTCGCTGCGGGGCGGAGGGGGCAGGTGACGCGGCTGGCGGCCGGCCCGCCTCCCTTTTTGGAGCCTCTGCGACGGGCATGTGGGAACCCTTGGGGCGCGGCCTGGACCAGGGGGCTGGGGAGCTCTGGGCACTAGGTGCGGTAAGTCCCTGCTTGGCGGTAACCAGGCCCAGGCAAGATCTGAAGCCCTGGCCCCCGTCTGCCTCGCCCCTCCACGCTCCCCTCCTCTCTGCCAGGGCGCAGATCTCCAGGCGCACGTGCTCCTCGCCTCCAGGGCTCTGCGCACGCTGTTGCGTGAGACTGGAGCGCCCTTCCTCGCAGCAAACCCGGCTCAGCGGGGGCCGACCCTGCCCACTACCGCATTCAGCCCCGCCCCGCCCGCAAGGCCCCGCCCACCGACCCGGGGCGCCCCGCCCCGCCCACACCGACCCGGGCCCCGCCCCGCCCGCGCAGCCCCCGCCCACCGGGCCTCGCGCACTCACGGTAGCAGCCCTGGCGCCAGTAGTGCGTGGGTAGGCAGTCGTCGCACTTGGGCCCAACCGCGCCCTCGCGGCACTCGCAGAAGCCCGTCTCGTTGCATCGGTCGTGCACGGAGCCGATCTGATTGCAGTTACACTCTGGGCAGACACGCGCACGGCGCGTCAGGGCGACCTGTGGACTCCCTCCGCGGGGCTCCATTCCCTCCCACCCGGGTGTCCGCACTCCCCGTGGCGCAGGGCTCCCACGCCATGTCTGCTGGGGCGGCACGCTTCTAGGCGGCTTCCCCAGGCCTGGTGCTGTGTGGCTCGGCTAGCTAGTCCCTTGCCCCCTGGACAACTGGAGGCGGTCCTCACCCTTCCAGCTCCAGAGAGCTAAGAGTGTGACAGAGCCAAGCATCTGTCCAGGAGGCTGTGGAGTGTGTGAGGTAACCCCTCCTGCCTAGGCTGGGTTTCCAGGTCTGCTCTGTGGGAGGGGTGAATCCCAGGCCTTGGTGGGAGACAAAGCCAGAGGAGAGGAAGGGGCACCTCTGATCTGATCGGAGGCCTGGCCCTCTCCCTGTGGCTGGGGCTGGTGGCATATTCTGTTTTGATCACTTTAGAGTTGATGGAATTATCTGAAGGCTGCTGCCTAGGGACCCGCAGCTCCAGCTCCACAGCAGCCCCTCCTCAGCACCACCAGAGCTCCTGGGCCTCTCTGCTGGGGACAGGTGGCAGGCAGCTCTGACTACCCTCCCTGGTTCCTTGCCTATAGGCCTACAAAGGTGATACTGGGTTTGGCCTTCTGGGACAGTCTGTCCCTGTCCTAGGTGCCCAAGGCCTGCATGGATTTTCTTCTCTACACCCAAGCCGGGTATTGAAGAAATCAGACAGGTGGCTACAGGGCAGAGGGCAGCTGGTGTCAACTGGACCTCTCAGCTGGACCTTTGAAGGAAAGCTTCAGCAACAGGAGAGGGTTGAAAGCCTTCTACCTGCTCACCTCCCGATCGTATAGTGTGGAGCCCAGAGAGGGCAAGGGACTGGCCCAAACACACACAGCAAGGCCAGCTCTAAAACCCAGCTTCTGCCTCTAACTGGAGGTCCTACATCTCCAGGGCCTGTGGGAAGAAGCCAGGGGCAGGTCACTAGCGGAGCTGTTCTGGGTGCGTCTGTCCCTAGAGGCCCCCGCGGCAGAGGGCCGTGGGCCTGGGATTTCTGCATCACCCGGGTGAGTGATGCAGGGGTCTCACCGATGCAGACGTTCTCATCGTCCAGCTCGGCCGAGCCATTGCGGTAGTAGCCCAGGCGGCAGTGCTGGCAGTGCTGGCCCCTCGTGTTGTGCTTGCAGCTGACGCAGGTCACCACGTTCAGGAAGTCGATGTAGCTGCAGCGGTTGGAATGGCCGTAGCACTCACAGTCTGCGCCGGCCAAGCGGGAGAAACACCCGTGGTCAACGCACATCTGGGAAAACCAAGGCACGGACGAAGAAGGACCCGCCACGGGACATGCAGGGAGGGAGGCAGGCATCGGTGGCGCTTGGGAAGAGCCAGGCCTGACACCTGGAAGCCAGCAGCACCATGCAGGCCTGTGGGCAGCACCTGCTAACACCTGGCCAGGTGCCAGGGCAAAGAGCTTTTTGAAGAATGCCTGAGGGCCAGGACGATTAGAAAGTGACACGTGCATGGAGGGCGGGGCCATGCTGCGGGTTGGGAGCTCAGGGAAGGTGGCACCCTCATTCCTCGCGGATGGATGCATGCATGGGTGCTGGAGAGATGGCATGTGCCAGGAGCTTCTCCCCACGCTGCTTTGGAAGAGGGAGAAAGCTCCCCCGCCCCATGCCCGCAGGACCCTTTCTGATCAGCCTGAGCCTGCCACAGCTCTGACCAGCACCAGCGTGTAGGTTTGCAGGACCCTGGGCATCTCCTTGCCTCGCCCTGGTCCTGGCAGGTTTCTGACTCTTGCCATCCCTGTGCCATTGCATGGCAGGCTCCAACCTCCCCCTCCCCTGTGGCTCTGCCAAGACCCATGGCCACCTGGGGCAAGGCTCCCAGGATTAGGGGTGGACTCCACGAGGGCATGGGAGACGTAGCCTATGAGACGCGCCTGGGAGGGGTGGGGCCTTCCCACCCAGAGCCTCCTGGAGCATCCCCTTCTCCTCATCGACAAGGAGGCAGCACGTTCCAAGTGTCCCCACGAGCAGTGTCAGTGACCCAAGTGGCCCAGATTCTGGTCCAACCAAGTGAGCCCCTGAGCCACTGCTCCAGGGGAGACAGGACAGGCTATTTCCAGCAGCCGCTATGCTGCCTGGCCTGGCCGTTCTGCCCAGCTTGGCTTCTGACTCATACCTGCTCCCAGCTCCCTTGGGGCAGGAGGGCCAAGGGAAGAGAGGCGCAGCTTGACCTTGACCCAGCTCCTCCGGGAGGGTTTTCTGAGCCGAGCATTAGTCGCTCCTCTGTCCTGCACCGTTTTCGTCCAGAGGAGGAGGGGAAGAGGCGTTGGGGGAGCGCTGTTCCGCCCCCTCTTTCTCTTACCTTGGAATTCTTCAATAGGCATCACTTGAGGAGATTTGGGCTTGAGCTGGAAAAGTTTGGAGACCTTGGCAGGGACAGGGACAGCAGCGGAAGTGCCCGCAGCTTGGAGAGATGAGAAACAAGCCCTTTCGACTGCCACAGTCCCGCTGCCCTGGGCGGCAGGTCCAGGCCCAGGGAGGAGCTGGGTAAAGGTTCCTGAGCTGCCCTGGGCCAGTGCTGGGGCAGTCCTGTCACCTGCTCACTATGGGGTGGGGGAGGCCAGCTGGAGTCAGAACACTGCCCCCCGGCCAGGAGTAGGGGGTTGAAGCACCTAGCTGCAGATCAGCCCCCGGCGCCAGCCTGACTCTGCCTCCTCTCTGAGGTCATTACCCATCCACTGGATTAGTCACCCAAGTGACTTCCTTGCCCTGGACATCCCCTCCAGCGCTAGGGCTCTCGCCGCTGAAGAATTTTCTGACGGGTTGAAAGCATTGCTTAGCCAGCCCTTCTGCCCTGCCCTCCTACCCCACCCTCTCCTCTGCTCCCCAACCCTTGGGCATCAAATCCAGCATCTATGATCCCCCATCCTTTCTGAAGTGTATCCCCACACCAGCTAAGGTGAGCCTTCTGCTGTCCCCAGTCTCAGGCCAAGAACAAGGACGCACCTGCCTCCCCTATCGGGAATCCCAGTGAAGCTCCAGCCTCTGTCCCCACAGCCTCACTGCCTCCACTTCCCTCTCAGAGTCTGTGGAGCCTCGGTGGGTCCAGGGCAGGGAAATGATGGCTTCAGCTGGCTCTACCTGTCTCTGTCACCAGAGAGGAGGCCCCATTGAGGGGCCTCCAGGTTGCTAGGAGCAGAACCTCTGACCGGCCCTAATTGTGGGCGCAGCAGGGGAGCCACTTGCCAGCAGAGGGCACTGAAAGCCCTGCTCACTGCTGGGAGCTGGGGCAGGGACCGCAGGGCTGGGAACCCTGGGGAGCGAGGCAGGCCTGTGCTCCTGGCACACATCCCCCTCTGGCTTCCCATGAGGCCTAGCAGTGCAGAGTGACACTTGGCTTGGTCCTCACTGCCCCGACCTTGTCTGACCAGCATACTGTCCACTTTGCCGGCTACTGCCCCAGCCGGCCTCTCACAGGGACTGTGCTCCCTTCACTCACTCGCAGTCACCCCTTGCAGGTCTGTCTGTCCTCTCTCTGTCCCCTGTCTGGGCTCCATCAGCTGCCTGTGATGAGGATTCAGTTTTGCCATCTGACTCGGAAGCCCCGAGGGACCCTGGGCAGAAGGGGCCCGGGCAGTGACATCATCCTGGGCCTCTCCATGCAGCTGAGGCTGGGGCTGCAGATACTCACTGCTGTGGCCTGGAGCTCCCCAAGGCTGGTCCCTAAACACCCCTCCCCTTGGTTCCTGGGGTCTCCTTCCCACCTCCATGCACACCCACTACCTCCACTAGGGACAGAGGGGCCCAAGGACCTAACGAGGGGCCTCCGGGGTCTTGAGGCCTGTCACAGGCCCTCCCCCCATACCTTCTGCTCTGGAGGGAATCTGGGGCTTGAGGGGGCTCTCCCCAAGGGGGGTGGCTGAAGATGGCCTGGTCCACTCTTGGGGGAAGAAGAGAAGAAATCAAGTTATGTGAGGAGGTGACACCACCCATAGGCCCCTAATAAGCAGCAGCGCTATAAAGGAGGGGTTTCGTCTACACTGGCTAAAAGATCTGGGCCCAAATCCACTACAGAGGCAGCACCTACACTACCGCAGTCCAGCGCGCACGCGCACATGCACACACACACGCGAGGCCAGACGAGGGGGGGCCAGTGCCTGAGAGTCTGCATGTTTGCGCAGTCCTTTCTAACGTGGAATACTTGAACTTGGGGACCCTTCTAGCCTCCCTCTGTGGTTTCTATTTTGGCCAAAGAGTGGCGTTTGATCAGGTCCTGTGTCTGGCCCAGCCTGCTCTCTGCTGAGCTTCTGCTGTCCTGGCCAGGATAGCAGATGTGTCCAGAGGCTTCCTGAAGGCCTCTTTCCCAGCCCCTATCCAGGGACTGGAGCGTCCTCTGCCATCTGACCCACCTCCTAGAACATAGCCCTTCCGTTTTCCTCATTTTCACTGGGACCCAAAGTGAGTCGCCTGCCACCACTACAGTGCCCATTTCCAAGGGGAGAGCTCAGAGGTTTTCTGCTTCTTAAAGGGATTACCCACAATGAGGGATGATAGGGAAAGAACGGGAAAATCTGCCAGCTAAGAAGTGCAGGCGACTTCCCAGCAGGGAACCAGGGGCCTGGACATGGAACTGACATCAGTACTGCATTCGCTGACAATGCCACAGCACTCGAATTGGCCAGGGCTTAATTAGAGCCGCAGCAGCAGCCCTGAAGGCACTGAATCCTCGAGGGCTCCGGGGCCCAGCCAGCAAGGAGTAGCAGGTGCCATCACTCTGCACCCACAACTGGCACTGGCAGTGGGGAACATCTGGGCCAAGGGTTCGGAGCCCAGCTGGAGTCCGAACAAAGAGCTGGAGCACCTGTTAGAAGGGACCTCTCTGTGGGCTGGGGGCTGAAGAAGGGAAAGACTCCTGCTGGGTTCCCCAGGGACACACTCAGGTGTACGGGAAGAACGTTCTCGAGATCTGTGATGTGTGCCAAGACCAAATGGAGGGGTTGGAGCGATGCCTCGGTGGTTGGAGCACTGCCCTGGCATGTGCAAGGACCTGGGTTTGAAACCCAGCATCACATACATAACTGAGTGTCGGAGAAACAAAGGCCAGGTGAAGAATAAATAAGCTTTTCTCTCTCTCTCTCTCTTTCCTCTCTCTTAAAAAAAGAAAGACCAAATGGAGACCCATCCAGAACCAGGGATTCGAGCAAGCCTGACCTTAGAGTGGCACCACCTCACCGCACTGGGCCTTGGGGCAGCAGTGTGGGGTGGCAGAGGGGGCACTGGGCCCCGAGCTCCAAGCCGACTGTCGTGTTCCTAAGCGGGGCCTTGGGCAGCGGCTCCTCCTTCTTTCCGCTTCTCACACAGCTTTACCGCAGTGTGATTTACATAGCACACAGGCAGCTGCTTCTTCCTAAGCTTTCCCAGTGGACTAGGAAGGTAACAGTCTCCTCCACCTCTGGGGTGGACCAAGGATCCGGAGCACAGCACAGCTTCTGGCTCTGCCAACGCCTGCTCTCCACCAAGGGAACCATCGTCACCATTGATGGGGCTCCAGGTCCCCGGGGACTCCAGGCTGATACTGCGGCCAGCACAGGACCCAGCTGGCTCAGGCTACTGGCTGTCACCTTGGAGCCTTCTCCTGCCCTTAATGCCCATTGCCGGCACATGGCTCAGTGGGCAGAGCTGACGGCACCCTCACCCGATGCTTGCTCTGGCAGCCTGGAGGAGGGTGTGCCTCCTAGGGTCCTCACCCTCCTGGGGTCACCACTCCAGCCTCTGTTTCCTCTTCTACTCTCAACCTCGTGATTGCACCCAATCAGAAGTAGCTTCCGGAGAGGATTCAAGGTTGCTGAGAGTGTGGATATGGTAGAGAGGGTGTGGCTGACCCTCCATGTGGATGGCACTGTCTGGGGGCAGACACGGCATCCCTCCACCCCCTCTCTGCCCTCTCGGGCTCAGCAAATAGCACAAGTAGGAGGCTGGGTTGACTTATGCTGGAAACCTAGAATTCTCTGCCCCCACTCTGCCTGGAGAAGGATGCTGGGCCAGGAGGCTCCCCTGAAATACTGCTGTCCCCATCTTTAGCCACACTGTTCTTGGGACCTAGGGGGGCAGGAGTAAGGAGATTTGGGGAGCTTGGACGGATGCCGGGTGGCCTGGCTTGGGTTCATGGCAAGTTGGTTCTGATGGCCTGGAGCCCCCTCAGCCTGAGCTCGCCCGCTGCAGGTGCAACAGTGCTCTCTACTCTAAGGGGTGTTTGCTCCCCGGGCTGCAGCAGCGACTCCAGCTACAAGCAGGAGCAGGAGCGGGCGGTGGTACTGTGGCACCCACCTGTGGGCAGTGGGGTGCTGGGGACTCTGGGGGCCTGGGCAGTAGACATGGAGGGGGTAGAAGTGATGAGCTCCCCCCTCATGGCCACAGTGGCCACAGCGGCCCTGGGGGTGGGGTCTTTCGGGGACCTGCCGGGGCCTGGAAAAGCAAGAGAGGGCAAGGGAGTCCTGGAGGCTGTGCAGTGTACCCTGCAGGTCAGCTCCCTTCTGGGTTTGCCCTGCCCACAAGGAGCCCAGCAGGGGTAGCCAAAGTGGGGGAAGGACAGCTGGACAGGTGTGGCCCGCAGAGCTGCGGTGGAGGGTGACAGAATGTGCTGAAGCATCTCGAGACCGGGGCTTGGCACCCGCCACCTGTTTGACATTGGCAAGCCCTTTCCTGCTGACTCGCGGAGCAGATGGCCAGTCCTGTGCCCTGGGAGGGGGTTGTCAAGGAAGGTGTAAGGGAGCCACTACAGTGTCCTGGCAGCCTATTGCCTGCGGCTCCAAGCTCTGCCGCCCTCCTGCAGACGTCCCTGTCCCAGTCTGACGAGCCCTGGGAGCTGGAAGGCCAGAGCTTGGGGCAGGGGCAGGCCAGCGGCAGGGCGACCTTTCCTTGAATGGTAGGAGAGACCCCTACTGGACATGGGTGAGAGAAGACCGCGGGGCGGGGGTGGTGGTGAGAGGAGCAGGGAGGTGGCCCAGGACTCCGGGACCTGCACAAGGGGCCTGTGACTTCCAAAGCAGCACTGGTGAAGCTCCTGGGACTCGGGAGCTGCTGGCCCAGGCAAAGGAGCGAGAGGGGAGGAGGCAAATGGGTGATGAGGAGAGAGCCACCCAGGGCCAGAGGGACATCACGGCCCCCTGTCCTCTGCTCTTTCCAGGACATGCACAGAGCCTCGGAAGCCTACTTACTGCCAAAGGCGGAGCCCGCAGCTGCACCTGCGGGGAGACAAGAGGGTCACTGAGCTGGCTATGGAGGCAGGAGGGGAGAGTGGCAGGACAGGGGAGCCCACTGACGTCCCAGCACTGATGCCAGCGGTGAGGCAGAGCCACCTCTGGGCCTGCGCTGTGCAGGGACTTGGATGGGTTATCCCATTCATCCCCACTGCCACCCTGAGAGGGAGGGAGCACAGATGGAGAAACTGAGTCTGGGAACCATGACACCCCCCACATGCTGGCGAGTGCCAGACATTCCTACTTCCTTTCAGGTTTGGGGGCCCCCAGGGCAGGATGGGGAGCTGAAGTGGCTGAGCAACCTGTTGGAAACACTGGCTGCCCCGTGTTGAGGGGCCTCCTCCAGGTACTGCGTCCACACCCCTGGCAGGGACCACAGCCCACATGGTTCCTGATGATCCTGTTCTGCAGATGAGGGGCGGGCTAGGGGTGGGTGATGCGGTGTAAGGCACAGGCACACTCTGAACCCCCTGAACCAGGTCTTCCTGTGCCTCAGGGACAGGAGGGAGACCCGGGTGGTCTGACAGTTCTGGGGTGACAGACACAGCCGCAGAAAGAAAGAAGGGGCAGATGTGGCAGTTGCCCTTGGGTGTTCCTGAGAAAGGACATGTGGTGGCCATGGGGCATGTGGCACAGGCACTGCGGGGAGCTTGCCAGCGGGTGGCCCAGGTGGGAGGGCAAGCGGCCAAGGCATCTGGGCAGGGCTCTGGTGAGGGCGGGAGCTGGATGCTCACTGCCAGGACACTGGGCCAGTCACGGATTGGCAGGAGGGTCTCTACCTGGGCCTGCAGGGAGCAGTGGATGGGGCAAGAGTCTCGATGCCTCAGGGGAGTGCTGAGATGGTCAGGACAGGGGCCGTGGAGTTGGGGTTTGGAGGTGGGAAGGTCAGGGTGGGGCGGGTCTCCTGGGCCCTGGCACAGGAGTAGGGGCTTTCAGATGGGTTCCCAGGGTTTTGAGGCAGGTGGGCACCAGGGAGGATAGCCTTCTTGTGGAGGGGAGAGCCCAGGAGAGGACGCAAGAGATGGAGGGAAGTATGGGTCCTAGCAGGGCTGAGGCAGGAGAGGCTGTGGCACAGGCACTGGGACCAGCAGGAAGCTGGACCAGTGTGGGAGGGGCTCGACCATGGGCCCCTACTGGCAGCTCGCCCCTCTCTGAGGCCTGGGGCCATTTCAAGCTGCATCTTCTCCTCTGGCTTCTCCATGGTGCCCCGGTGGAGGCAGGAGACCCATGAGACAGCACCCCTCCTTTTAGGAGGACCCCTCCTCCCTGGTGACACCTGGGGGCAGTGCTGGGGGGTGGCTCCAGGTTCTCTCTGGGCTGTCCCTATCCCCTGTGGTGGGAAGTGTAGGAGCAGCTTAAGGCTGGGGCCGAGGGTCTGTCTGTCCATGCTGGTTAGACTGGGTGGGGACAGTGGCCCTCCTGGGTGCAATTTGCAGGTAAGACTGGGTATGTGGGTGAGGACGTGGGCAGACAGGAGACCCTGCAGGGTGCTCCCAGAGCAGAGTGGGGAGAAGAGAGCTGGGAGTGCGGTGCACAGGGTGGCGGGCAGGGCAAGGTTGGTGAGGCCTTGAGTCAGAGGAAGGGGAGGCAGGACTGTCAGAGGACAGGGAGTGACAGCATTGACAGTAAGGGACTGGGGAGGGGGCCTGGGAGGAGGGAGCCAGGAGAGGGTGGGCCGCCAGCGCCCCACGCAGCCTCTGTGCCTTTGAAGACCCTCTGGTGCCCTGAGCTGCCCCTTCAAAGGCCTGTCACAGCGCCGGCCCTGGCCCACGCACGACACGCCTGTCATGGCCTTGCCGAGCTCTCGGCTTTGATCAACTTAAAGCCACATAAATCTTTCACAGTCGAGGGAGGGTGCCCAGATGGGGCTGGTGGGCCTGGAGTAGCTGGCTGCTGCCTGGCCTGGCTTTGTCCTCAAGCCCTAGAGCTGGCTGTGACTGTCTGTGGCCATTGCTGTCCAGTCAGGAGGCCTAGAGGTGGCCAGGTGGTAGAAGCAGGGCTCTCTCCATGTTGGTGGGTATGTAAGGTGCCTGCTGCAGCCTCCAGCTCTGACCCAGCCCCTGACAGATGGCAGACATCAGAGGAATCGCAGGGGCTCCCTGGGTCAGAGGGAGTGTGCCCTGGGCTAGCCCGGTCCTTTGGGTCCTTCCCCACTTGCAGCCCAGGGACCCCCTGGTGTCCATCATTGCACGGAGACACCTGTGAACTTCACTGAGACCCCCCTGGTTAGTGGGGTCCCCTGAAGGGTGTCCACAATGTGGGCCAAGCCCTGCACTGCTGAAGGAGGACAGCACTGGGCAGGGTCCAGGTGCTCGTGTGAGAGACTCAGGGCACACCTCTGAAAATAGACCAGGAGCAGAGTCTCCAGGGACTGGCTGAAAACGCATGTGACGTGTGGGAGCACCCCGCTGTCCCTCTGCTGGGGACCCTCTCTGCCTCCATGGAGCGGGGCCTCGTGCCTGCCTCGGTGCGCAGGCGGGGCAGGGCAGCAGTACTGCCCCGCTCATCCTGGGCTTCCCTGCGGGGGCGGGAAGAGTTCAGCGGGGGCGACTCCCGGAACTGTGCGTGCGCGCGTGTTGCGTGTGCGTGCCCGTGGGCGGGGGACAGGCAGGCGCGGGGAGCGGTACGTACAGGCGTTGGGAGAGCCGTGCGGCAGCGGCAGGTAGGAGCCGGCGCGCCAGGCGCGCGTGCGGAAGTTCCTCCGGCAGCGGCCGCAGTCGGGGCCCGTGGTGTTGTGCTCACACTCGCACTGCAGGCTGCCCTCGCGCACCGAGCACAGGTTCGCGTGCAGGTTGCACTTGCACCTGGGAGGCGGGAAGACGGGAGGTCAGCGAGCCCGGGGCAGGCCAGGGAGCCCCTGCACCCGACTCGCCTCGGGACAAAACCTGATTCCCCGTCCTGTGGCCCTCGGGACAAAACCCCCGATTCCCCGTCCTGTGGCCCTCGGGACAAAACCCCTGATTCCCCGTCCTATGGAGGGCTCTGCTGTATTTTGGGACCTTTCCCTGTCGTCCTGGGCCTGCAGCTGGTCCCATCTGCCCCCTGGAGGTCTCCAGGATCTGTGGCCTGGCAGAGGGGGTGGCTGATGGGGATCCTGACCCCCGAGTCTGTGCTTCCAGGTCCTGATCACGGAAGCTCTTGACTGGAGGTTGACAGGTACCAACTGCTCCAGGCTCTCTGTGCTCAGACGGGGACCAACCCAGGCTGCCCTGTGCCTACTTCCTGGAGGGCAGCGGAGAAGCCCAGCTCCCAAACCTGCCAGTTCATCCCCACGTGTACTGTTCATCCCCCTCATTCAAATATCGACAGGCAGCTCATTATCCTGAAACCGGGAAACGAAGGGGAGAATCAAGCACTCATCCTGCGTGCTGTCCATGGCACCCCAGGGTGACAGAAAGCTCAGGGAAGTTTCTTTTTACAGAAGCAGCCCCAGCGAATGCTACCCGTACATCACAGAGGGAGACGACAGCGGAGTCTCCTGCAGGAGAAACAGCCACTGAGGAGACCAACAGCTCAAATCAGACCAGGAAATGCAGAGGACGGAGCACCACACAACTCAGAGGCAAAGCTGCAAGCGAGGACCCAGGTCCTCAGCACAAGGTCGGCAGAGAGGACCCGGATTAAGAGGACCCTCAGGGGCCATCAACCCGGGCCAAGTGTGTGCACCTCCCAGGACCCAGGTTCACACGATACTGTCAATCAAACACAGGGGACCTGTGCTCCTGAGATACCTGAAGATTTGGACACTGACTGTATTTTATGATGTTAAATTGATGCTCATTAGGTGTGGTGGTGGTGATATGGCTATATCCCTTAAAGCCCTTGTCCTTCAGAGAGACACCAGAAATATTGAAATTATCTGCCAACCGGGCTTCGCTTCCAAATATAAAAAGGGGAAACATGGGCAGAGATGCCGACCAAGCAAGAAGGTAAATTCAAGCCAGGCACAGTGGACACACCTGTAATTACAGAGACTCAGGAGGCTGAGGCAGGAGGATCGCAAGTTCGAAGCCAGCCTCAGCAACTTAGAGAGGCCCTAGGCAACTTAGCGAGACCCTGCCTCAAAATAAAAAATAAAAGGTGCTAGGGATGTGGCTCAGTGGTTAAGCACCCCTGGGTTCAATCCCCAGCACTAAAAAAAAAAGAAAGAAAGAAAGAAAGAAAAAGAAGGTCCACTTGTCAACAATCAAAATCATAGGGATATTATAGATCCTCCTTCTTTTGTATGTGTGTTGGTAATTCTACACAATAGAGAGAGCCAGAGCACTTTATATTCTTGGAGGAATTTCTAAGATATATTGTCAATATTTGGAAAAAGCAAATTGCAGACTGATGTGTTTAGGAGAATCCTATTTTTATTAAAATATGCAAGGAGAAATATTTATAGCTCACTTGTTAAGAAGCAGGCACTGAAATGGGACCAGTGAATCCACCCGTCAACAACCCAGACGGGGCCCTGCTCTGGTACAGCATTGGGTCCAACTGAGCGGCGATTTTAAAAATCAGCAATGGGGGAAGGACAGAGAGGCAGTGCAACTCATCCTGGGGCCTGACCTTGGCACATGGCCAAGGAGCTAGTGTCAGCCGCAAACTTCGTAACTGTAACAAACGCAAGATGCTCACAGCAGGGGGAACAGGGAAGAGGGCAACTTCCGGACTACCTGGAATTCTCTGTCAACCTGAAACTGCTCTAGAGGCGACCTCTTAGCACCAGAAGTCATCAGAATCCTCCACTGTTCTTTTCCTGTTGTTAAGAGCCCAAGTGTTACACAGAGGGGAGCAGGGGCCTCAGGGGTGCAGGACCAGTTTCTAGGAAAACCGTGTGGTGGCAAAAGCACACTTCCTTTGAAGGAAATCAAAGTGGTTTGCTCCACTCTAAACGTTTCTCCTTGGGTGCTTCAATAGAACCGCATCCCAAATGCATCTCAGGAATCTTCCATTTCATAATGAGTCACCCAGGCCTGGGAGCCCAGGTTCAAGTTGACCCGGAAGAGAAAAAGAAGTGGCTGCCACTTTTAGAGCTGCCGCTCAGGTCTCCCAGCAAGTCCCTTGGTGGGGGCACCTGCAGCAGGACATATCTGCCACTGAGATGCCCCCGGGGGCATCTCACTGTAGTCTCCCTGATACTGGTCACCCCCGCGGCCTGCTCCTTGACAAGCTGAGGATCGTTACCAGGTCCAATGAGCATCCCAGGAAGTCTGCCTACCCCCAGGAAAAGCCGGGGCGGACACAAAAGCAGAGCTCCTTGGCTTCCCGAGGCAGAGGCAGCCCCTGCAAGAGAGGCCACCTGGCTGGCACTTGCTCGGCCAGGTCTATTGTAATCTGGTTTTGTTCTGAAATGCTTCACTTCATAGCAGTTTTAAACTAGCACCTGCTAGAGGATCAAACGCAGCCAGCCCAGAAGGGGAGAATCATCTAGAGAAACCAAGAGTGAGGGAAACCTGGGGGGCTCAGAGGATACCAGAGCGGGGGAGGCGGCCTTGCCATGGCGTGGAGGCTGGAAAGCCAGGGGTTGAGTGTCCTGGTGGGGCTGCATTTCCTATCACTGTGGCTGCTCCAAGCGACTATGTTTTCTAGGTAAGGGACACCAGAGACAGCTGCAGGAGGAGATGGGGACCAAGGTTGGGCATCTTTGGCCCTGGTGGCACTGTCCCCTCATGCAACGATTGTTCCTGAGTGCTGGGGTGTGGCTCAGTGGCGACTAGCAGGAGTGGGGTCCAGGTTCCACCCCAACTCTGCAGAAAGGAAAGAGCGGGTGGTTTCCTGGATGCTGGGCCTGTCCCCTTCCCTGCGGCTTCCTAACACCACCTTCCCAGGGCTGCTCCCACAACTCTGACCCATCAAGGAAGTGAATGTGCAGAAGGTCCACCTGTGATTTTTGGCCCTCACGCAAGCCCAGGTGCCATCAGCCTCCCACTCCGGGCACAGCTTTGGATGAGTTATATGAGATAACACTTTATTCCAAAACAGCCTTGGTGTGTTAGAGGTGCTGCCCGACCTGAGGCCACTGTCATGTGGCTGGCTGAGCTGGCACATGGGGAGGCCAGGGGCAGCGAAGGTACCGCACAAGAACGTCACTTTCAACTTCTGGGGGTTTATGGGAAGTAACCAGCCCCTGGTCAGGTATTCTCTGTGTGCCAGGTGCTGGAGACAATGAAGTAAGTCTCTGTCCAGCTGTGGAAGTCTCCTTCCAGCCATCAGCAATGTTCCTAACATGAGTGGGTGCCAGATGCTCACCGTGCACCCAGCGGGTCTCATTCGATCCTCTATGTCACCTTCATGTTACAGATGAGGACACGGAGGCTCAAGGGGTAAAGCCCCTTGCCGAGAGCCACAGGGCTGCCCCCAAATGTCACTGGGAGTGGAACCCAGAGGACCTGCCTCCAGAGGCCAGGACATCAACATGGGGCAGAACAGGGTCACAAAACAGAGGGCACTCAAGTTGATGTACTGTAGCTTCTGGTCACGTTTAAATTTCACTGGCCTATACCCCAGGCACCCCCGCAACCCATGGGAAAGGCATGCGGTGGCTCCCATTGGCTCTCTGGAGCGGGGAACGGCTGGGACTGGAAGTGACTTTGTTTTCTTCTTTGTCACTTTTTCTGCTCCCAGCCGCCTCTACAGTGCGCAGACGCGGCTCCCTCAGCAATGGCAATGGTATTTACTGACACACAGTGGGCTTTAGGTCAACGGTCACATCACGTTGGTCCCAGCCCTCAGAAGGTCTGACAGCAGGCATAACCTCCTGTGCGTGTGGGTGCCTGTGCTCTAGCAGGTGAGACGACAGCAGGGGAAGCGGGGACAGTGCAGGGGACAGGGGAAATCTCTGCACCTGAGGCTCGACTTTGCTAAGAATCTAAAACTGCTCTGAAAAACAAAGTCCATGTTTAAAACAACCTTACTTAGAGGCAGGAAGGGAGGCCGCAGTGGGGGAGGCCGCAGTGGGGAAGTGGCTTGCTCCCCAGCTCACTCCTGGCCTCCAGGAGGGGCGGCGGGTCCTTCCAGCTGTGGGGGCTGTTCCGGAAGCCACTGCCTTTCACACACTGTGCACAGGTCTGTGGCGCTCGGTTCTCGGTCACTCTGGAGCTGTGTGCGGCAGAGGCCCTGTCCATCAGCATCAGCAGGTGGAGAAGATGGTGCAGGTTGAGCCTCTGAGCCCGAATCTGAGATCCGACACTCTGTGTACCTTAGAGGCCGAGAGGATGCCGCCGTGGAAACCCACGCCTGACCTCACGAGGTGGGCGCAGCCAGCATGCAGGGCCCTAAGAAGACCCTGAACGACCACAAGACTCCCCGGGCTGTGCGTGGAAGGCGCGTACGAAGAAGCACAATGAACGTCGTGTCTAGGCCTGGGTCCCCTCCCCAGGATATCTCCACATGCATACCAAAATATTCCAAAACCCAAGCAATTCCAAAATCCCCAACACTTCCGGTCCAGCAGCTCCTCAGGCAGCCTGGCCTGCGCGACTTTAGTCCGCGTGCGCTGCAGCTTGGACGGGGCTGCTGCAGGGAGAGAGCCCAGCACCAGCTGAAGGCAGGAGCACCAAGAGGCCTGTTCCCTCCACCATGACAAAGTGCTGCGGGCCCACTACGTGCTCACCTATGGAAAGGCATAGGGGGGGGCGGCAGGCACTTGATGGCATCGATGGCTCTTCCTGGGAACACTGAACCTCAGAGATGGTCCCATGCTTAGACCCTTGAGGTCAAGGTTACGATGTCCTCCAACTCCCCCACCCATGCCTGCTCTCTGCCCGCTGCACAAGAGTCACAGGCACGGCAGTGTTAAAGGCTCTGACGATTCCTGCCGGAAAGGAATCTGACTGTCTGACCAAAGTCTGTTTGCAAACTATATTTGACCTCAGAAGGTTTCAGGGTTTTTTCTTCTGAATTCCTATTTAACACCCCACTGAGCGAGCTGGAGAGGAACACCCCGGTTGTATGAAACCAGGAATGTTCTCCACACCACTGGCCCGAGGAAGGGGTATTTTTAGACATCAGCTACCTAAAGAAAAGATTGCTATCAACTTTGGGTGATAACATTGACCTTGGCTTATTAAAAATGCATGAGAGGCCTGCTGAATGGAGCAGCGCATTGTGGCCATGATAAGAGGGAGCCGTGGGGTGTCAGCTGGATGGGCCCAGGGCGCTCGGGGGGGGGAGCAGCCAGCTCAAAGCCATGCAGTCACTCACTCCTGACCCCAATCCAGGTGTCCCTGCCTGACCCTGGCTCTGCTCAAGCCGCATCCTGCCAGCCCCTCTCTACAGTTCTGTCTTCTGTAGGAACATGAGAAGATGTCCTGGCCTGTCCCACACCCCGGCTGAGCCCTGGGATGAGCAGGGAGCCCCCTCCTCAGCCTGGCACAGGGAAGGCTGGTCCAGGGCTGGCTCTGGTCCCAGCCAATGGCAGGTGCTCCTTGGTCTTCCTGATTTACAAGTGGCTCTGGTGACGCTGCCTCGTGTGTGTGTGTGTGTGTGTGTGTGTGTGTGTGTGTGTGGTGCCTGGGAAGGGACCTGACTTTGCTGGCTCTCTTGCGCCCCTCTCTGTGCCTGTCCGTCCGAGGCTCTGTGCACCATGTGCTCAGATCCTGCTGTCCTCTGAGCCCTTGCACACACTGTTCCCTCTGCCTCGACGGAGCTACTGGGCTCTAAGGAGCAGTGTCAGGCTCCAAGCCGAATGTCCCTTCCCTGGGAAGCCTTTCGCAACCCCTCCCTGCAAGCCCATCAGCTATCGTCACGTCTCACGTGCGGCGTGGAGGTGATCTGGTGCCAGGAGTGCGTGAAATGGATAATCATCTAGTTTTTGAATACAGAGTACTTTTTTCAATGACCTTTTCAAACCTGTTACCTCAGAACACTTATTACCTAGGTGAAGCCAAGTTTTTAGTTATTAATTTAAAGAAATCATTGGTAGATAAATACACACAATGGGATACGCACACGCAGAGCGTGAGGTTAAACCCTGACATCACACTGTGTGCAAAAATTAACCCAAAACGCACCAACGACCTTAATGTAAGAGCTAAACCCCAGAAAACTCCCTGGGAAACACTGGGGCAAGTTTTCAAAACTTTGGATTAAGCAATGATGTCTTAGTCATCAAGAAGCAAAGGCAATGGAGGGAAGACAGATAAACAGGGCTTCATCAAAACCAAGCATTTCTGTGCTTTAGGGAAGTGGAAAGGCAGCTTGCCGATCTGGAGGGCTCCGTGCAATTCTCGCATCTGCTAAGGGCCTTAGGTGTGGTGTGGGGTGAACTCCAACTCAGCAATAAAGAGACTAACCACCAGTTTTAAAATTGGTGGCAGGGGGCTGGAGCAGTGGCTCGCAGTTACCGTGCCTGCCTGGTGTGTGTGAGGACGCTGGTTCGAACCCCAGCACCACGTACAGTCTGAGTGTCAGAGCAACGAAAGCCACGTGAAAAACTGAATAAAACCGATTCTCTCTTCCTCTTCCTCACTGTCCCTCTCTCTCTTAAAAAAGAAGAACAAGGTGGCAGAGGTCAAGCAGTCACTTCAAAGATCCGCAAGCAGCCAGCAGGTGCGTAGAAGACGCTGAGCTTCTGCTGGTGGCAGAAGCGGGTGCGGCTGCGCTGGCGGCAGTCCTACCCCAGGTCCCCCAGGTCCACACCCAGAGAACAACAGCGCACAATGCAACACTTCCATGGGGACGCTCTGGGCAAGGCGGAGAGGAGCCTGAGCCCCAGCGCAGACCTGGAGTCAGCGTGCGTGCGTGCGTGTGGGGCTCTCCCGCGGCGTAGACCACGGAGCAGACCTGGGAGCCCGGCCCATGCCCCACAGACGCACCCCAGGCCGACGCAAGGAGGAACGCTGTGTGATTCCGTTTATACCAAATACCCAGCGTCGGCCATGGACGGATGAGTGGTCTCTAGGGCTGGGGGACGCGGAGGTGGCATCAAGGCGCAGGTGATGACAACTCTGCAGGTGTTTCAGAAGCCAACAACTTGTGGGCTTCGAGTGGACGGTGGCAGGGCAGGCAGCGAGGGAAGGGGCGTGGGCAGCCACACAGCCCCAGGATGCTGTGACGGCCGTGTCTTCAGAGACAGTTGACTCTGTGGACAGCCCTGTCACTTTGTGCCTCAAAGTCTGCCGGATGAAGACAGAGACACTTGGGTGCTCAGTTTGCACGACAGCTGGTCTGAGCCCCATAGGAATTAGCAAAAACCCTTCAGGACAATCATCTCCATTGTGCAGATGGGAAAACTGAGGCCTGGGAGGAGGAGGCGAGCAGCCTGAAGTCCCACAGAGCCAGGCCCTGAATGAGGGTTGTGCTCCATGCCTGCACTTCCCGGTGGCCTGGGCGGCAGAAGCCAGGGAGCCCGGTGGCATCGGTGGGCGGGGCCTCTGCTGTGCTGCTGGCACAGCTGGGTGGAGTGGTGATCTGCTGGCTTGGGCTGTGTGGCACTCAGGTCAGGAGGCATCAGCACCCACAGTGCAGCACATGGCTGTGCTCCATCCTAGGGATGGTAAGAGGGCGGCCCTGTCCCCTGTGTCCTGCTGGCCTGGGGTGTTGGTCACATGCTGTGTGACCTTACTTCAGGCTGGCAGGAACGCTTCAGAGCCACAAAGGAGCAGCCGGCTATAAAGCTCTGGCTTAAGGTTAGGAAGGCTCAATGGACATTATCTTCCCATTTCGTAGACTTATGAGCTCCTAGTGCCAGGGACCCTGAAGGCTTTCTCTGAATGAACTATTTAACTCTTCACAGGACCCTTAAGAAGGAGTGATGTAAGAAGGGTACATCACTCCTATCTCCGTTCTTCAGAAAAGGAAACGAGGCACAGAGAAGTTAAGCAAGGTGCTCAAGGCCACACAGCAGCTGAACCCTACTGTAGGAAGGTCTCATGCATGCAACAGGCAGTGGCCAGAGTTCTCAATGCGACAGGCACCCCCAGAAGGGCAACCACATCGCAATCCCTCCAGAGACAGGCACCTGCCTCTCCCCTCCCTCAGGCCAGTGTCCTTCTGAGATTCCTCTTCCCCATTCCATAAGCTCTTTGGGAGAAGAAGTAAACACACAAGCACGTATAAATAATTCACTGAGCTCTCACAGCGGTCGGGCGCTGCGCATTATTAACCACTCTCCCTCGCTGCAGGTGAGAACGCAAGACTGCGACAGCTCAGGGCCAGCCGCCCACCCGGCCTCTCGGTGGAAGAGGATGGCTCAGGGCGCACAAAGGCAGCTGCACAAAAAAAGATTCCTCTGTCATTGTCCCCTCTGCTTGCATCCCAGGGGCCTCCAGTCCACATCTCCTCTTCATCTGTGGGATCAGTTTTCCCAAAGAATCTGTAGCTGAATTTGACCTTGGAGAGCCATCAGCCTCCCCAGAAGGCCACCAGCTGGGCCACCTGACTGGCTGTAAGCACAACTTAATCGGGGCAGAGGGACGGGGCAAGGCTGGGCTCCCGGTCCCCCAGGATCGGCTGCCCCCATCCCAGCGCAGAGCCCCCTGGTGTCAACTCTGGGCAGCGGTGGTACAGGTGCCTTGGGAAACAAGCACAAGTGTGTCTCTGTGTGTGTGTGTACATACACACATGCACACACACCCATGCACATACACACGCATATGCTCGTGCACACAGGCATGCATACACATATATACACGCATGCACACACTTTCACATTGCAACCCACACAACACACACATGAACACGTATGCACACATGTACACATAGGCATAGACATGCACACACCTGCACGCATGTATGTATGAAAACACATGTACGTGTGCACACACATGCAGACACAAACACATGCACATGCACACACACGTGCACACTCAAGCAGCACATGCACACTTGCACACATGCATTCACACTCGCACATGCACACATATGCATACATGCACGCACACATACACACACATCCCAGGATGCTGGGCCAGCAGCCAGCTTCTGGCCCAAGCCCTGCTGCAGATTTGCTAGGTGGCCTTGAGCAGGTCACTTCCCTGGGTCTCAGTTATACAGGAAAAGGCAACCCTGCACCTTCCCTATAAACCTTGGCTCATGACTTTCCCATGTGCCTCACACCATGTGGCACACAGTAGGTCCTCCGTGTTTGTGGAAGCAGGAGTGGGGAGATGATGCCAGCAGCTCAGCACCAGTCAGTGTCCCAGCTGTTCTGCAGGGACCAGGGGTTGGGTTAAGCCCCTACCCACAAACCTGTGCAGACAGGGGCCGGTCTCGGGTGGGCCAGTGGTCTGTGGAACTGGAGTGTGGCTATTCCCGTGTGGCGATAACCTGTTACACTCAGACAGCTCAGCGTGGGGTCCAGCTCAGAGCGAGCCCCGCACCCATGCCAGCCATTAACACTCTTGCTGCTGCTAATGCCAATGTGGGACAGAGGGAAGGATGGGGGGAGTACAGGGTGCCCAGAAGCAAGGACTGCTCTTCCCCAGCGGCCCCAAGAGACAGGCCTCATATACACTGTCCTGCTTGCACCCCACCCCAGCAGCCACAGACCCCCCAAAGCAGACACGATGGACTGGCTCTCCAGGCCCTGCGGGGCTCCCCGTGGGATGTAGCCCCTGGCCTCTTGAAGTCACTTCCCCACGATGTCCCCTGCCCCTGTGGTTGACAGATTTAGCAAGTAAAATTAAGGGATGATAGCCAGGCATGGTGACTTGTAGTCTCAGCCACTAGGGAGGCTAAGGCAAGAAGATCACTTGGAACTAGGGGTTCAAGGCCAGCCTTGGCTACATACGGAGACCTCAGCTCTCACACACACAAAACAAAAGCCACAAAAACATAAAGACAAAAAAAGGAAGAAAAACACAGGTGCCAGGTTATATTTGACCTTCGGATAAACAATGAGTAACTTTTTGCTAGCACAAGCATATTCCACAAAATATCTAGGATAAACTTATACTAAAAACCATTCTTTGTTTCTATGGAATTTAAACTTAGTGGGGCACCCGTCTTTCCTTTGACACACAGCTGTCACCCCTGCCCTGTGGCTGGGACATGCCCTCTGCCCTTACCCCTCCCACTTCCTGGCGTGGGGCACACCTACTCCCCTCCTGGAAGCTTCCCTGCTGGCCCTCTGTCCAGCTGAGAGCTGCGGTGACCTCAGCTGAGTGAGCTTTTCTCTGGAATTGGTGAATCCCTAATGAGCCCCAGGAGATCACGACTGTTGAGGGACAGCGCCAGGCCTCACCTCCAGGGACAGGCGCATCCCAGACAGCCCAAGTTCTCCAACCACAGCAGGCCCAGCTGGGGATCTGACAGCCACACGCAGGGTGGCAGGGACACCAGCCTGTGCCAGGCTGGAGCGTGCCCTGCCCTGCAGGGCGGGGCGGGCTGTGCCCGGGAGCTGCCAGCAGGGGCACCATCTGGACCCGGGCCTGGCACCGGTGCTCCAGGAAAATCGTGAGCTGGGTCCTTCCCTCCTCCCAGCGGAGGAGCGGGGTGTCTGGAGCGCCTCCCAGACAGGAGGCAGGCGGTGGAATGTAGGTCAACCCCTGGCTGCCGGAAGAGTGACGTCACCCCTCCTGGGGGCTGGGAGGGGAAGAGCAGGGAGCAGGAGAAGAGGTGAGCAGGGGCGGGGCAGGGGGTCCAAGGGCCGGCTCCCTCAAAGGTCGAAGGTCGAGTCCCAGAGGGTTCAAGCACTCACAGGGGTGGCTCTGAAATGGGGTGCACAGACCCGGGCAGGGAGAGCCGGCCCCTCCCCCAAACCCTGGGAGGTCCTGGGGGTTGGTCCCTCTGTGGGTCCCTGTGTCATCACACCTGGGACTTAGGTCCTGGCACCTGAAGGGCAGTCAGAGGCAGTGTCTGCCTCGCCCGGCATCTGGCTCTCGGTAAAGCCTGCTCTTCTGTTTGGGAAAAACCTTGTCATGGGCCTCTGGGTTCTGAGAAGGCAAACACCATCCCTGTGCTGGCAAGGGGACATCCCAAGGTCACTTCCTACATCTGCAGAAGGATGTGTCCCGAGAGGTGGCCCCAGGGCTCCCCCGCCAAACCAGGGGGTGGCCACGGCAGGCGGATGGGCCTCCAGTGGGCACTGGCTATGGGCCACCCTTCGAGTCCTCCTCAAGGACACGGTCATTCCCTCCTCCCCACCAGACTCCACGCCCTGGGGGCTCCGACACTTTCAGGTGGGTGGAGGGAGAGGCCGTGCCTGGCAGCGAGGGGACACTGGGAGTGGTTAAAGCAAGAAGAGGTCAGGAGAGAAGCCACAGAGGTCCACTGGGCCCCCAGATGGGAGTGACCCGAAGGACGTAACGTGCCTGGGGCCACACTGAAGAGGAGCTGGGAAAAGCCAGGCTTCCAGCCAGCGGGTGGCACAGGAGCTATAGGCATCAAAGGGCTCCCCAAGGCTGGGGACTTGGGACCAGCTGCATCCAAAGACGGAAAATCAAGACCAGAGAGCCTGAGAATGGGGGAGGAGCCTTCAGCCACCTGACCGGCTTTGCCAGGGCAACGTGGACAGATGCCGGCTGGTGTCCCCTGGGGTGCAATCGGGCCAGCAATCGAGTTCATTGGCTAAATCAAATCTGGGCTTCTGCTATAGTAAGGGCTTCAACACCCGTCGCCTCCCCTGGCCATTGATAAATCAATCCTATTACACATTACGAAGCCAGAGGCGGCCCCCATGGCACCAGAGAGGGTGACGCGGGGGGCTGGTGGGCTTCAGGTGACACGGTGGGAAGGACCACTAAAGCAAGATATCCTCTTCCCTGTGGGACTGCTCTTCACCCCCGAGGGAGGGCCAAGCCCAAGCCTAGGCCAAAGGCCCAACTCCCCACAGGGAGGACAGGAGGAGCGGGCTGCAGTGACCAGGGAGGGCGCCGCCCATCTGCAGAGTGGACTTGGCAGAGGCCAGCAGCAGTCCCCGCAGGGAGGAGTGTGGACACCCAGTGGTGTCTGGGAAGTCGGTGAGGGGAGGCCAACCTCAGGAGGGGGAGCGGGCCAGGTGCTCCCCACACAAAATCCCGATGCCATCAATGCCTCTCTTGTGGGGGCTCCGGCTGACAGGGAGGGATGGAGGCTGGTGAGGAGTCCAGAGGGGCAGGCGGCCTCTGGGAACCCCGGTGCAAGAGGGCACCTCAAAATGCAGAAGAACCCTGAGGCTGGGCAGGCAGGCCAAGGCCCCTTGTTGACCCTGGGGTCCACAGCTGGGAGCAGGGTGTGGTGTGAGATGGCCAGGTGCCTGTGGAAGTGAGCTCAGGTATGTGGTGGGGACAGGTATGCATGTGCACCTGGGGTGCATGTGACGTGTATGTGTGTGTGTGTGTATGTGTGTGTGTGTGTGTGTCATGGTGCAGGTTCGTACACGGGAGCGTCTAGAATCTAAAACATGCCTGAAGCCAGGTACGGTGGTACACACCCGTAACCTCAGCAACGTAGGAGGCTGAGGCAGGAGGATTGCAAGTTGGAGGCCAGCCTCAGCAACTTAGAGAGGTCCCATCTCAAAATAAGAAGGGCTGGGGTATAGCTTGGTGGTGGAGCTTTCCTGGGCTCAATCCCCAGCACCTGCCTCCACCTGCCAGATACAGGGGTCCACCTGCCAGCAAGGCTTCAAAATGACGTGCCCCAGGCTCCCTCTGTTGGGAGGTGCAGCCCAGCTGGGAGAGACAAGGGAGGAAAAAGAAGAGGGTGTGATAATTGGTCTAGAGTTGGTCCCTGCTTTTGTCTCCAGCTCTGCCTGTCCAGCCAAGGCCTCATTACCTCCACTTATGGCTGATGAGGCCCCACAAGTCCCAAAGCTGTGGTTGGGGTTCAGATGCGAGCTGGCCTAGTGGGGCTGGCCTCCACTTCCGGTGCGCACCCCCAAGGTGGCTTCCAGCTACGTCTGATATGAAAATGACTTCTGCTGACAACACAGGGCTGGGGGAGAGAGCCAAAGATTTCAGGCATGTGCCACTGCAACCATTGAAAAAAAACATATTAAAAAAATCCCTACAGAAACTTTCTCCTCGAGTTCTTTCCGTTTGATTCCATCTACCCAGTGTCCCAAGCCAGAAGCCTGGGGGATCCCTGGAGGACCCTGTTGCCTGACCCTACCAGCTACTATGTCAACTCCACTGCCGAGGGCCATCTCAGGACCTGGCAGGCTTGGAGGACCGACCACGTCTGCAGCTGCCCCCACTGACCTCTGCTTTCCACGCTCCAGAGTCAGATGGCACCTACAGCCCAGGGACAGCTTCCGCCAAACCTGCCCCACTGCAGAACTGGCACAGCTGCCCCTGCCCGGTGGCTCTCACACTGCAGCTCTCAGCCATGCGCGAAGCCCTTGGGAGGCAGCCAGCGTCCTCACACCTGCGCACCACCATCGACCTGTGAGAACGGTCCCCATGTCCCCCACCCACCCTTCAGTTTCTGCTTTTGCGAAAGCCCCCTCCAGGGACCTTCCCTGGCCACTCGGGGCCAAGTCTTGGTTGGCCCCAGGTCCGCTCCCACTCCCCCTGGCTTGGTTGCAGTCGTTAGTGATCATTTGGTTTGTCAATTTCAACACAGTCCCTACCAGAGTGCTGGCCCTTGGCGCTCCTGGAGCCCCAGCACCTGGCCGTGTCCCGTAGAGAGCAGGTGCCTGTCATGGCTCAGTTGTGTCCACCAGAAGATACACTGCAGTCCTAACCTAAGCTTTGAGATTTGACTAAGCTATAAGATGAAGCCAGCATGGAGGAGAACGACCCTTAAAGCAGCTGTGATGGTCGTGCTTAGAAGAAGGGACACAGGGAGACACTGTTAAACACCTGTGCACAGGGCTGGAGCCGTGGCTCAGCGGTTAGAGCACTTGCTTGGCATGCACAGGGACCCAGGTTCAAACCTCAGCACCACGTATGCAACTAAGTGTTGGAAGGCCAGGTGGAAAAATACACAGGGTTGATTCTCTCTCTCTCTCTCTCCTGGGCACAGAGCAGACCAGCGGAGGCTGGAGTGAGGAGTCCAAGCGCCCAGGAGCATGAGAACTGCTCCCCTGCGGGCGTCACAGCTGATTTCAGATCTTGGACCTCCAGGACTGTGGCATGAGAAGCTTCTGTCTCGAGCCACCCAGTTTGTGGTCACCTAGCCTAGGACACAGCATGGTATGGGTGAAAAATCTCCAAGTGGATTAATACGAAGGTGGGAGAGGTCTCCTGCCGCACAAGGGGGTCTCTGGGCATCTGTGGCCCCCTGCCTCGCCTTCCTGGGACCCAGCCAGACCCCCGACCCCTTCTTGCCCCCTCTGCAGAGGGTGGGCCATGCCTGGTGGGTGAGCAGAGCCAAGGTGCCAAGGAGCCTCATTAGCCCATGGCCAGCGGATCCCCCACACCCCAGCCCGGCCCGCCCCTCTGTCACCTCCACTTCCCAGCAGGTGGACAACACCGTGTGTCACTCTTGTGCAGAGGCGGGGCGGGGCGGTTAAGGGAGCCTCCCAGCAAGCTGGGCACAGACACACTGGGTTAAAGAAGGCGGCAAACAGAGCCCCAGACCGGCTGTCTAGGGGCTTCCTGGAGGCCTGTGGTCCACACGCCCTTTGGGGGATGAAGAGGAATCGGGCCTCTCCCCTTGACCACACACGAGTTCCTGGACCCTCTGCCGCCCTGCAGCCCAGGCTCCTGTGATCTGGCTCTGGGCCCGCGGCCTCCACAGTCTCAGGCAAGGTCTCGTTTAAACCTCTAGGTTACTGTGTGCAGCTGGGGGCAGGGAAGGAGGCTCAGGCGGGTTAGGTAACCGGCCCAGGGCACGCCTGACCAGGACTCGTGCCTGCACAGTGTGACGTGGAAACCGCCCACCCATGCACCTGCTTCCACCACCCTGGGCTAAACTCTGACCCCCAGCCCCTGGCAACCACTATTCCACGTCCTCCCCCCACCCAGGGCCTTGCGCAGGCCAAGGACGTTTACTACCACCAAGCTATATTCAAGACCCTTTAATTATTTTTTTTTTTTAAGTTTTGAGACAGGGTCTTTCTAAATTCCCCAAGCTGGTCTCTGAGTTGCCCAGGCTGGTCCTGAACTTGAGATCCTCCTGCCTCAGTACCCCCAAGCCCCAGTAGCTGGGATTGCAGGTGTGCACCACCGTGCGTAGCAGTCCCTTCCCCCCTTTCTGTCTCGGTGAATCTGACTGCCCAGGGCCGTGTGTAAGTGGAATCCTGCAGCATTCATCTCTGTGAATGGCTTCTTTCACTGAGCATAATGTCTTCAAGATTCATCATATCATTGCATGTGCCAGAATTCCCTTCCTTTTTAAGGCTGCGTAATATTCCACAGTGTTTACCTACCACACTCATTTATTCATTCATGTGTCAGTGGGCACTTGTTTTGTTTCTGAGTTTTGGTGACTCTGCTATGAGCACAGATGTATGAATATCTGTTCGAGTCCTGCTTTGATTCTTCTAAGGTATGTCCTTAGAAGGAGAATTTCTGGGCCATACAATAATTCTATATTTAACTTTCTCAGGAACCAATGTACCGTTCTGTGCAGTGGACATGCCACTTTCCACTCCCACCAATGAGGCACGAGTCTCTCCAGACCCTCGCCAACACTTGTTACTTTCTCTTTTTCTGATAAAAGCATTCTAAGGGGCACCTCCATCTATTTCTTGATCCTCAGTTTCCCTATATGTCTAATGGGGATAGTGTTCCCCATGGGGTAGATACTCAGTGAGGAAAAGACCCAGGAAAGAGTCAAGGGTGTCACCTGGGCCCCGAGACAGTCACTATTGCCGAGGGGCAGTGCTGTCTTCCGCGGTCCCCAGTGGGGGTCTCAGAGTTACAGGGGTCGGCACAGCACTATGACATCCCGAGATTCACTTCTCTGCCCCGTGTTTCCAGAGGGAGGGTCGGGTCCAGTCGGGACGCTAGCACAGGCACCTCTGCAGCCCCCCGCCCTCCCCAGGTTCTCGTCCCCCCTCACCGCCGTTTCTATTCTCGTCCACGCCCGTCCATCTCCAGTTACCCGGCAATCAACAGCACAGTACATGGAAGAAGAGAAGAAGGCAGCGGAGAGGGATGTGGGGTGGCCCGGGGCGCCATGACAAACATCCAGGCCCTAGCAGGTGGTCACAGGAGGGCGAGGACTCAGGCCTGGTAGCAATGCATAAATAAACGGTGCCTGCTGATCCTGTTCCCCAACCCTGTTTTTCAGGGTCAGAGAGGTGCACAAGACCTCCATGAGGCACACAGGACGTGTCTCCAGCACCCGGCACAACACCACATGGCTGGGCTCGAACCCCTCCGGAGTGGGGAACCCACAGCTTTCCTGGCCCCAGATGGTGAAGGCCCAGTGAGGCTGGCTCCCTGGAGCCTACAAGAGTGGGCAGAGGAATTGGTCTCAAAGCCAGGGGCTGGGGGTCAGGAAAGGACAACTTGCCCCTGACTCCTGGCCCCAGAGCGGTAGATGCCAGAGTGCCAGCCCCACCGTGGGTCTGCTGAGCATGGCTGCCTCCGCAGCCGCACGGAGACCCAGAGCAGAAGGCGCATAGGCAGCTCGAGGATGACCCTGGGTCGCAGCAGGATCTGTTCTCTGGTAGAGTGCTGAATCTTTTCTTAAAAAGCAAGAATTGCACACTGTGAGGGCTGCAGTGGTGGCTCGGCAGTTACAGCGCTTGCCCTGCATGTGCGACTACTCAGGTTTAAACCCCAGCACCACGTACACAACTAAGTGTCAGAGCAATGAAAGCCATGTGAAACACTCAATAAAAATTGATTCTCTCTGCCTCTCTATCTCTCTCACTGTCCTTCTCTCTTTAAAAAACAACAACAAAAAAAGAATTGCACACTGTGATCTGGCAGGCCTGGGTCTGCTGTCCCGTGAGGGGCTGGCCGGCTCCACTTCTCCACAGACCACACCCGCCCTTACTGCCTCCACTGGGCTGCTTCTCTCATACTTAGTCCTCCGGCCCCTGTGGACATTTGGGTCTACACTCCTTTCCCAAGCTCCACCGTGGAGTGGCCATATGCATCCCCTGGCAGCCCTGTCCCTGAGGGGCTCTCCCTGGCCATTGCCTCCTCTCAGGGTCCCCCTGCAGAGGGGCACAGGCAAAAGCCTTTTGTGGGAACGGGGGTCCTGTCATCTGCAGGAGATGCCAGGTGGGGTCTGGGCCCTGTGTTCTCTGCTCCGTGTTGGGAAGGGACTGTCTTGGTTCCAAGAACAGTGAAGGATGATCTCACTCCTCCTCTGGTCCAGATGTGGCCCCGGAGGTGCCACTCTTGGGCTCCTCCCGCTCCCTGCCTTCCAGGGCCCACAGGGAGGAAAGGAGGGGGCATGGCCTGGCTGGCTTCAGTCCCCACTGGGGGGCTGCAGCTCCATCCCCCTCTCTCACCCTTGGACTTGCACAGTTCCTCATTTCCAGGGCCCTAGGCTCTCCAGCTGCTCAGGCCACCTCCCCACCAGCAGCCAGGTGCCTCTGCCATTCCTTTCCCACCTCCCCCTGCCACCTGGGTCCTCCTTGTAGTTGGAAGAACATCACATGTGACAGGATAGGCAGCCACATCCGAATCAAAGGACTGTGGACTCTGCAGGAGAGGCCAGGGAGCTCGTCCCATAATATAAACCACTTGAGCACACACGGGGAAAACTAGGGGGAGAAAGCGTAGCTCTCTGGTTCCACTTCTGAAAACCTGAGGCTGCGGGGAGCTGGATTCCGTCAGAGAAAGCTGTGCAGGGCGGGTGTCAGGTTTGGCTTGCTCAAGGCTTTGACCTTGGCCTGGGGGATCGGAGGCCCCCATAACCTTCAGGGCATGAAATGAATATTGATCAAACAAGAAAATACAGCACCTTGCACCTAATAGCAAGCGAGCCTGCTGCAAATGTTCAATAAATATTTGCCCAGGTTGTCAGCAGGTCACAGCGGGAGGAGCCATGGACCATGACATTCTGAGGGAATCCCAGAAAAGTCTCAGTCTGAGAGTTCAGGAACAGAATGCTCAGGAACTGGGGGCTGGCCTCATCTGTCAGGTCCCCCACTCTGTGGTCAGGTCCTCCGGGAAAGAAGGGGAAGCCACCAGCTCCCCTGAACTACCCAGCTGGACCTAATTAATCGATGCCCACGCTGCCACACTCCTGCCAGCCGGCCACCTGAAGGGACATGCTGTACCTGTGGTTGGAATCCTGCTGCCTACAGACACCATGCACCAAGAGGAGTGGGTGGCGGTGTCACCTGCTGCCTCACCAGGGGGGTGCGGGCTCCGGGCAACCCTAGTCCTCTTGTCACAGACGGGAAACCGAGGCCTGGAGAGGAGTGTGAAGGGGTGGGGCTTGAGCCCAGGTCACTGGGTGCTGTCACCCTGCAGAGGTTTAAGGTGCCCCACATGGCCCTGACCACCACCATCCTGCCCTGGCCCAGCAGCTGACCCAGACATCAGGAACCTGCATGAGCCACAAATGAAAAGTGGGACAGGCCCAGAGTGCCAGGGTCCCCTGTAGCAGCCCAAGGCAGGCCAGAGAAGAGGCCATGGCCCTGGGGAGGCCCAGGACCTGCTCAGCTGCCTGGGGGGCCACACCTTGTCTAGCCTTGCACTCCGCGATTCCAGGGGCAGAGGTCACAGAGCAGGACAGGGACCAAAACCTGGGCTCCCAACTTCACAAGAGTGCCCATCTTATCAGCTGGCTTCCTGAGCATTCCTGATTTTAAATCTGCTGAATCTAGGGAGGCTGGAAATCGTGGGGGTCCAAATACACCCCTGTTCAACCCCGGGCAGCCAGCTTTGACCCTGACTTTACTCCACAAACAGCTGGCCTTCCTGTTCCCTGGAATCCACACACACCCTCACAGAAAAATAAAACGTGAGCTCAGCAGTTGGAGCACTTGCCTGGCACGTGCAAGGACCTGGGTTCGAACCCTAGCACCATATACACAGCTAAGTGTCAGAGAAACAAAGGCCAGATGGAAAACTAAATAAAATTGATTCACATACTCTCCCCCCACCCTCTTCATCTTTAATAAAGAAGAAGTGAGCCCAGCATGGTGGCACACACCTGTGGTCCCATGCTCCGGAGGCTGAGGCAGGAGGATTGCAAGTTTGAAGCCAGCCTGGGCAATGCATTTATTAATTTGAAAATAAAAGGGGCTGGGGTTGTAATTCAGTGGTCGAGTGCCCTAGGGCTCAACCCTCAGCCCCATAAAACAAGATAAACTGAAATTCAGGAAGCTGAACACGAGACCCCACAGGAGCCTGCCCACCCGCTCGGCTCGGCCCCTCCAATCCACAGCGAGCCAGTGGGCTTCCGGCTCCCACACGCCCCGACCCCCACGCGATGCCTGTTCCACGTGCAGAGATCACACACGGGCACATCACACGCTTGACAAACAGGATCACGCTGACTACCACGCAGCCACCCTTCCCCCGTTGGGAATCACGCTCGGCCAGCACTTGGAGCCTGCTGTGCAGGGACCCAGGGCCTGCTGCTGCGGCTGGGCACAGGGTGTGGCCCCTGTCCGCACTCCCAGAAGCTCGCTCCTGCCCCGGTTGCGCCCCAATGCCCTGGGGCCTCCCTCTGCCTACCCAGGCCGCCCACACCATTGTTGTGGACCAGCATAGATTTCACCAGCATCTCTTTAGCATGCCTGTGTGTCGGGCCTGCCCTGAGCACTCCGCCCACTGAAACTCACCCGACCCTCACCACAGTCCACAGGAGGTGGACTCAGCATGGCCCTCCACATGGCTTGGGGTTGCGGCCCTGGTCCCTGCAGACCAGCCCGGCATATGCCGGGTAAACAGGCGGCCCGGGACATGCAGGCTACTCGGCCACCCCCAGTCTAAGTGGTTCTGAGCATTGCGGGTGGCTTTTGCTCCCAGGATAATCTCTTGCTTCCCCACAAAGAGTGCTCAAAACCATCTTCCCCAGAACTGTGCTTCGAGAGTTTTCCATGCCCTGCGTGTTCCTAAGAAATGCTGGCCCTGGCCCAGCACCCCGGAGGTGACTTGTGAGCCCATGGAGGGCCCTGGTGGATGCAGTGTCTATGTTTTCTCCTGAGTCCTGAGGCTCCCTGGGGTTCTACACTAATGACGTGACCATCGTGGGGTCTCGGGCTGCGGGGCATCAGCTTGACCTCTGCAGAGTTTGCAGACTAAGGTCAACCACAGGGCATCCAGCCACGCCTGTGCAATTGCTGCCAATAAAAACCCTCGTCACACCTCACTGGGAGGCCACGAACTGTTGGCGCACCTCTCCTCGGAGAGGACAGCTTGTGCCTGGGGTTCTTGGTCCTGCCTGGGCACCCGTCCTGTTGCTGCTTTCAGGCTGTGTCCTTACACTATGACATATCCTTACTCCACATGTGGGACTTTGCAGCCCCGTGGGTCCTTCTAGAGAAACGCTGTCCAAGGCGGGTCTGGAGGACCCCTGGTCACAGGCGCCCACTGCCTTGGTGGACAGCTGTGGCTCAGCCCCTGCATTTCAGCACCAGCTTTAGCTCAGCCCCGCCCACACTGCCACTCCTGCTGGGTCCTCCAGGCCCCCAGGCTCTGCAGGAGACACTGTCCTCCACGTGAGCACCGGCCCCCTTTGAAGCCGGGGCATTTGCACAACCATCACAGTCAGCCCCCTTGGGCTAACACCTGTAACATCCCAGAACCAAGGTGGTGTGCCCAGAACCTGATGACATCCAGGGACCAGGTAATGTCCCAGGAACCATCCTGGGTGTCTGATAAGCTCCCGGGAACCAGGCAATGCTCCAGGTACCAGGTGAAGTCCCTGGCACCAGGCACCACCGGGGCAGCAGGCGCGGCCGGGGCTCACTGGGTCCCTGGAGCGCGGCAGCGGCTTACCTGCCCACCACCTCGATGTTGGAGATGGCGTAGAAGTACTTGTAGAGGTTCTCGCGCTGCACGTAGGTGCCGCCGAGCGCGGGCCGAAGCAGGCGCATGCGGAGGTCGGTGAGGGTGAAGAAGTCCTTGAGGCCCTTGGCGCTCTCCAGCCGCGTGTACAGGTTGTCCATGTTGCGCAGGTCGGGCCCAGCGAAGATGGCGAAGCGGTCGCGCACCTCGAAGCGGACGTGCTTCTCCTTCTTGGAGCCCGCCCAGCGCGAGTACTCCTCGGTGCACAGCACGCGGTGGGCGCTGGACGAGGACATGTCGCGGGCCCGGCGGGCCGACATGCCGAAGGCCTCCATGCAGTCCTCGGCGTAGAACTGGTAGGGTTGCCACGTGCGCCCGTTGTCCAGGGACTTCTCGAGGACCATGACCGTGGGCCGGCCGTACTCGAAGGTCATCACCACGTCGTCCGTGAGCTCCACGCTCTTGTTCCACGACAGCGTGATGTTGGCCTCCAGCGGGCTGGGGTAGCGGCTCCACGTGATGCTCTGCCAGTAGGTGGCCAGACCCTCCTCCTCGCGGTCGAACATGAGCCGCGGCGGGTGCGCCAGGTCGGGGTTCGAGGCGTCGCACTCGTTGCTGCACAGGTAGGGGTTCTCCTGCAGGGCAGAGGAGGGAGGGTGGGCGCAGGCTGCAGGGGTGCCCTGCCCACGCCCAGCAGCCCCCGCCTGTGGTCCAGACATCCACCCAGCGAGCAGAGAGCCGCATGCAGGCGTGGGGAAGAGCCCTGTCCCCCAGGCCACTGGGTGGACTATGACAGAGTACGGGGAGACTCTGCAGGGTAGAAAGACAGTGGGTGTTAGGCCCTCTCTGCTAGCCACTCAATTTTCTGCAACCCTAACCCTGCTCTAAAAATGAAGTCTATTAATTAAAAGCACACAAACCCACGGTCCCTAACAACCGCACAGCGCCCCAGACCACTTATGGTCCTTTGATAAATATTTCAGGTGTCTGGTGTGCTCACAGACAAAATGGCTTGGATCTGAGTTAAAAACCTCTTACTCTCAAATAAGCCATTTGCCCCCTGCGGGGTAGCAATGCATGGCCTTCTGAAGGCCGGGTTGGCACCCCTGCCGCCCCGCTGGCGGCACTCCAGCCTGCCTCTGGCCACGGGCTTTGATCCTCTATAGTGGAGGGCCGCTTCCCAAACGCCCAGGGCCCCTGGGTGAGCAGGGCCAGGGGGTCACTGAGGCAGGAGCCACAAAGCTCTCTTTGACCAAAATAGCTGTGTCCTTGGTACCCTGTGGTGCCATAGGCCACTCCACAAGGCCTGGCCCTGCTGATTCATGGCATCCATACACCTTGAGGTGCAAGGAACCCATCCTCGGGTCCAGCACTTCCCTGAGCAGATGGGGAAACAGGCAGGACTGGCCCAGGCCTCCTGGAGAATGGGTGGTGCTCCCAAGGGCGAGCCTGCCCGTGCCCTGCCTGGCCTCCTCTTCCTCCCCCTCCTGCCCTGCACAGCTTCTGCTGGGAGCTTGCTCACACTGTGACAGGTAGAGGGGCCTCCCCAGGCTCCCACTGGTGACTGGGCAGATCACACCCCATCCTGTGCTGTTGCCCTGAATGAGGAGAGGCTGAGAGGCCCCATGGGGATGGCAGAGGCCAGACTGGTGATGAGAAGGTGGCAGGCTACTGGGGCTGGAAGAAGCAGCCTTGATGGCCAGAGAGGGCCCTCCAGTGCCTCTGCCAGTCAGCAGCTGGCAAGGGCATGAGTCCAGGGGCAGAAGGAGCCATTGTGCTGTGGGCAGGAGGAGCCGTGGGCAGATGCCTGAGAATTGCCCCTGGACGCTGGGGCTGTGGCACTTCTTGCACCCAAGCCCAGTACCCTACCCCTCCCTCTTCTATGCCTCCTGCCACCTTGTTAGGGTGAATTACATCTCCTATATCTATGTGTTGATGTCCTAATCTCCAGTACCTCAAAGTGTGACTATTTGGAGACACAACCTTTAAAGAGGCAATTAAATTAAATGAGGCCCTAGGTGGGCCCTCCTCCAGGCTGACAGGTCCTCATAAGAAGAGGAAGTATGGACACCCAGAAATACCAGGGCACACACACACAGAAAAGGCCACTCAAGGACACAGGGGAGGGTGGCCACCAAGGAGAGAGGCCTTGGGAGGAACCCGACTCCAGCACCTTGGTCTGGCCCTTGCAGCCTCCAGAATGGATATATTGCTGCAGTTGAAGCCACCAGGTCTGTGGTGTGTTTTACAGCAGCCTGAGCTGAGACACTCGCCCCGGGTGAATAAGGGGTGGGGGCCCGAGGATTGGTCGTGGGCATTTCACAATTTCCCCAGAGGCTGCCTCTGGGGCCTCCTCCATTAGTCTGCTTTCTTGTATGCTGGACTGGGTGGCAGCCTGCCTGCCCGGAAAGCTCCTGTCACCCCAGCTCTGAAGCTGCCCTTTCCCTGGTTCCCTCACCTGCCCCCACTTCAGAGCTTCTGCCTCTTAGCCTTCCCTTCTGTTTTCAGAGCCCTCCTCCAGGAGTCCTCCTCACCTTTCTGAGTCTTTGTTTTTTGTTTTTTTGTTTTTTTTTGTTTTTTTTTAAAGAGAGAGGGACAGTGAGAGAGACAGAGAAAGAGAGAAACAACTTTATTTAGTTTTTTCGCATGGCCTTAGTTGCTCCAACACTCAGTTGTGTATGTGGTGCTGGGGTTTGAACACGGGTCCTCGTGCTTGCCAGGCAAGCGCCGAAACCGCTGAGCCACCGCTCCAGCCCCCTTTCTGAGTCTTTGAACGCAGTTCCCTCATCTGGGCCAGTGGAGTCTCCAGTAGGGCCTGGAGCTATGGGATTGTGTACTGCATCCCATTCACCAGCTGTTGATGCAGTGGTGATTGCAGGAGCTTTGGTGCCAGTTTCCTGCCAGCCCCCTGCTGCCCCTCAGCCACACCTCACCTCCCTGCCCCTCTTCCATCCTCCCGCCCCACCTTCCTCTGCAGGATCCCTCAAAGCCCATCTGCTCCTTCCTGCCCATCCCTGGGAAGACCACGGCAGCCAGCTCTGCCAGGAGAGGGGGCTCCAGCCCGGCTGCCGACAATGTGCCACCGTCCTAATCTGCAGGCCCCGATGGCCCCCCACAGCCCCCGGGAAGCAGATGGTCAGAAGCTAATGAAGCAGCCTGCGTATTTACCAGCCTGAGCCTGCTGCAGGGCGGGCTGTGTTAGTGGCAGCAGGAGAAGCAAACCCAGGCAGCCGCCAGCACTGTTCTCCCTCTTCCTCCACCACCTCCCACCTGAGGTTGCAGAATTCCAGTCCCCTGTCTAGGAGCAGGGACTGCGTGTCCTGGAAAGGCCGAGTCTGTGCGGAGTTCACCACCCTTTCCAAACAGCTCATGCTCTGGCCTTCTTCCGGCCTTCCCTGGGGAGAGTTCCAGGACCAGAGCTGGGGATGGAGCCCAGGGTCCCCCAAGCCCCCAAGGCCTGAGAGCCAACATCTGAGGATGGCATGGAGGGTGGCACTTGCCAGCCTAGGGCTGCACCTTTCCACCCATCTCCAGATCAGACTGACGGATAACATAGCCTGAGATGGGGCAGAATCAGGGCTGTACAGGCGCAGCCTTGTAGGACAACCCCAAAGCCAGCTGCAGTGCCACCGAGAGCAGCCTTCACTTCTTCCACCATTCCATGCCCAGCACCAAAGAGGAAACTGTGCCCCTGGTTAAATGCTTTGGGATTTTCTCCAGAAAATGCAGCAAGCCACCACATTTTCCATACAATTTCGGGGGTCTGTGGAGCTCCTGGTCCCCTTTTGGAGTCTGGAGCCGCTAAGTTGTGATTCGGCGTTATCCTTGGAGGCTGTGACCTTGAGAAGGTCACGGTACTTTTCTGAGCCTCTATTTCCTCCTCCGATGTCATGTGAGATAGTATGTAAGATAGAAAACGTTTCCCAATGGTAGCTTTTTTATTGGGTACCACGGATTGAACCCAGGGGTACTTAACCACTGAGCCACATCCCCAGTCCTTTCTATTTATTATTTTGAGACAGGGTCTTGCTAAGTTGCTCAGGGCCTTGCTAAATTGCTGAGGCTGGTTTTGAACTTGCCATCCTCCCGCTTCAGCCTCCCAAGCCTCTGAGATTACAGGTGTGCACCATTGTGCCCGGCTGTAGCATTTCTTCTTAAACAGCGGTTTCACAGAAATTAGCCCTGGAGTCTCCGGCAACCCTGGGGAGGAGGCGTGAGGCTGAAACCACCAGCTTGTTAATGGGAAAGCTGGGAGCCTCACGGCGGGTGCTGCCTTGGCAGCTGCTAGTGGTTGGGGAGCCGTGTGCTTGAGGGCTGGGCTACTGTGTCACATCTGCTTGCTCTGCAGCCTTCCAGCAGCTCCCAGGAGGGTGGGTGCCATCGTCATGTCCACTTTACAGAGGGGAAACTGAGGACGCAGTGGTCCCGCATCACCTTCCCTGGGTGTCAGGGTCCCAGCCTTGGGGAATCTTGGGGAACACCAGGCCCCTCATGCCTGCAGCTGGCCCACCTCTATGGACACAGAGGCAGGCTCCCTGAAAGGTGAGGCAGAGCAGCCAGCCAGGACCAGGAGCACCAGGGAACCCGTGGGGACGAGTCCCCTGCGCAGATGCTACACAGGTGATGTCTGGCATGAGATCTCACGCCAGGTGTTTGAAAGCTTGCTCCCTTGAACACGTTTGCTTTTATGCTGTTTTCTGTGCACAGGGTACAGCTGGAGTCAGAACCCAGTGGGTGAACACTGCAGACAAGCGGCAGGCACAAATGATTGAATGGAAAGGTGCAGTGTAGCAGGCAGAGGGGTGACCGTGCACCTGGAAGTCCAGCTGCTCGAACCTCCAGGTCCCCAGCCAAGAAGCCCGCAGAGGGCAGCCTCCAGAATTGCTGAGAAGGCTGTGCCTCCCTACACACCTGGGCCCCTCAACTGGAGGATCAGCCCCCATCTACCTCTGTCTGCTCTGTGCCCCCAGCCCCTGGCACCTCCTGTTGAATGAATGGAGTCCAGAGAGGGTGATAACCCAGGCCTTGGAGTTGCTGTATGAATTCCACTGGGTGCCGCGTGGGAGCTCCTCGCGTGGCACCTGCTAGTCGATCTGGCTGTAGGGAGAGCAACACGACCCCCCGCTTCCTTAGTGCTCCCTCCCACCCACCCCATGCAGAGCATGGGCAACACCTTGGGGGTTGCCCTGCCACCGGCTGCTCACAGGCACAGGATCCTTTCATGTGCTTTCTAGAGGCAAGGAGAGGCTGGGAGGTTTCTCACGATCAGGCAGCTCTGACGCGGGACAACAGGCCCCAGCTCTGAGACAAGTTGGGAAGCTGTGCCCTTCACCCAAAAGGGAAAGGACAACACCGCCCCCAGCCCGTGCCACTCTCCCGAGACACGGGATCCACCCTGGAGGCAGACAGCCCATCTCTGTGCCACCCAGGCATGTGGGCAGACCTGGAACACTTTAGCAGATGACAGATTTTTTTGAACCTGTCTGCCGAGTTGTCAACCTCACTGGGGGGCTGCAGGCAGCTTCTGTGTCCCAGGTGGGAGGCAGGAGGCTGCCATGCAGAGGCTCAGAGTGTGGGGTGCTGGGGGAGGAGGCCAAGGGCAGCATTAGCTCTGTTCTTACAAATTTGGGGCCTGAGGGAGGAAGCCGGAAGGCAGCAGAGCTAGCCCCACCCTCCACCTTGGATGGGGCTTCTGGAACTTCAGGGGGAATCTCTTCTGTCTCAGCAGGCATGCAAATCAATAAAAAGTACTCTGCCCCAGGGGTCATGGAAATAGGACTTAGGGGACTTCCCCTAACACCATGAGTGACCTTGGGTGGGGCTTTGCTCTCTCTGTGCCTCAGTTTCCTCATTGATGAAATGATGGAGTGGGTGAGCGGTTCTGACACCAACATCCTCAAGTCTTGAATCCTGCTCAGTCCTCAGTCCCCACACTGTTGGGCGGAAGGGCACAGAGACATGCTCTCCTCCCCCAGGCTCCAGGGAGAAAGCCGGGGTGCCGGGGGAATTCTCCCTAACAAATTATTTCCTATTTATTGGTAAGAGAAGTTGCAGCGGGGGATGAATTATTAACAAAGCGGAAACGGAGGTTCTGTTCACAGCGGATTCTAATCCTAGCCGCCTGCGTATCTCGCTCTCTCCTCCCTCCCGAGCCTCCCTCTCCCATTCTCCTGCGGTTTCATTGATCTCTCTTGCTCTCTCTGCCTCTAATTTCTTCCCCTTCCCCTTTCGGTTTCTCTGGGAGCTAAAGCCCTGGATGACACCAAGGTCACCCTCCCTGCTCATGCATCAGTGCAAAGCGACCCGACCCGAGCCCAGCTGCCAGGGAGGCTTTTCTTGTTTTGTTGGAAGTCTTCGTCTCAACCCCAGTTGGTCGATTACTCAGGCAGGTGAGGTGAGCAGGGGTCTAGGGAGGCGACTTCCGGCTCCCTTCACCCCAGCCATGAGCCTCCAGAAGCCTCAGTGAGGCCCACCTCCCGCTGTGATGCCCCAGACCCAGCCTCACAGGCATCTCCTGGGCAAAGGTCCAGCTCGGACCCAGAGTCCTGGGGCACCTGCGGAACCTGCTTGGGCCTGCACATAATTCAGGAAAGTGCCTCTCAGTCCTTCACTCCCCGGAGCAGCTCCTCACTGTGCTCCTCAATTACGCGCATGGACAGGGAACACTGAGGCCTTTCGTTCCAAGCCTGCCTAAGATTGTCCAAGATTCTCCTCCTTCCAGAACCTTCCATGACTGAATGAATTTGAGGAGTGCAGGGTTTGGGATTCCCTCTTTTGTACACACTCCCCATTTGCATACAGCACTGTTTAGAGAATATTTCCAAACGCAGTGCAGGCCCTCAGCACTGGATCTCACATGGTCCCCCAGGCAGGACTGCGTGGTCCCCAGGAGACAGGAAGCAGCTGACTGAGGTGACACGGGCACCCTAAGACCCCAGCTTGCTTTGGGAAACTGTTTTAGCAGTGAGACAGAGACCCCCATTCCTCTGTCTTGTTCATCCCAACTTGGGCTTCCCCAAAAGACCCCACCAATGAGCCTTTTGGAGGACCTGGGGGTAAGGTCTGCACTGGTGGATGAAGAGGGTGGCCCAGAAGAGGGTCTGCAGAAAGCCCAGGTCAGATGGCAATACAGACCCTGCGTGGGTATCCACTACCTGCCCAGACACAAACCCAAGAATGGTCTCCTCCACCTGCTGAACAGCCAGGGTGGGGGGCGGGGGTCTTGCCAAGGCTCCGGCTAGATAAGGGTTAAGCTCTCCAGGAACTTAAAATTGTATTCATAAAAAAAAAATGTGTTCTGCTTGGCCCTGGGCATATGTGGATTCTTCCCACAGCCAGATTCCCAGGAATGTTTGGGATGGGAGACTCTTCCAGATGAAGCGTGCCTGGCCCGGAGCCCTGGGCCCCACACAGGCAACTGACGCACTCCTGACCTTCTCGGGTGCCACGCAGGCAGCCAGACACACATGGGCACCTGCGTCAGAGGGAAAGGCTCCCTTTCATTTGCATACCTCCAGCAACAGGGAGCTCACCACCACAAAGGGCAGGCAGCCAGTCTAGACTGCTCCGCACCTAGACAGCGCGATCGGTTTAGAGGTGCTCCACATTTTCCTCGCTCTGGGCCCCTTTCTTTGCTGTTTTGGTCCTGTTTTCTCTGGTTATACTCTAAACATTTCCTAATACCAACAAGAGGGAGGTGGAGTGAGCCCAAGCCTCCCCCTTCTCCAGCCAGAGATCCCCCAAGGTTTGCCCACCAGTACCTGTGGCAGCAGCCCCTCCTCTGCCACCCTGCCTCTCCCTGCAGCACACAAGCTCAGCCTGGCAGTGCCCAGCCTGGCGCCCTGGAGGGCCAGCTCCTCCCACCCAGCTCCACTCCCCAACCAAGGTGCTGCTCACCACCCCAACGGCTCAACTGTCCTCTTTAATACTCTTTAGAAAAAATAATTAAAAGGAAAGGAGGGGTGGAAGGAGAAAAGAAAGAAGGAACGGGAGAGGGGGCAGAGAGAGGAAGAGGGCAGGGATGGAGAAAGGCTGCATCCAAGCCGCCCGCCCGCTAAAGTGCATTATTGATTCGGACGCAGAAAATGCTTAGAGGGTAGGAAAAGCGGCCTGCTCCTTAAAAGCCTGTGCGAGGCGTGAGCTAGACTCGGGCAGCGTCCCAAAGAGGGCCTGCTCTGCTGCCATGAATATTTCATCAGGAGGGAAGAGTAACAGAGAATCCCGGGCCTCTGCAGGCTGGCTGCCCCCCTCGGTCCCCTCCTCGGGGGCTGCACCAGGCTTTCCTGCTCAAGACTGGAACAGTAGGGCAGCAGCCAGCTGGACAGGCCTGGGACGGCGTGGGCAGGGAGATGACTGAAGGGACAGGTTTCGGCTGAGGCTGAAGCTGGAGCCCAGGAAGCCCTCCTGGCTAACTGTTCACTCTGCTCTTTTGGTGCCACCATCAACCACCCCAGCTGGGTCCCCAGCCCACTCCCAGCTGTCCCCAGATGCCCCATCCAAAGCCAGAGTCGTCAGCTCCTTCTTAGAGCCTTGGTCGCTCCCCATGCACAAGCTTTTAAGGAGCATGATGCTTTCCCTACCCTCTAAGCATTCTCTAAGTTCCCTTCCCCTTCCAACAAGTCCAAAGCCTAGTCCTGGCCTCCCCCGCCCAGCCTGCCTCTTCCCGCCTTCCTCTCTGCTCTCCAGTCTCTTCCTTCTAGATCCCCTGCCCCCAGCCCACCCTGGCTCTCAGGACAGCGCGCCCTCCCCTCCCCCTCTTGGCTGGTGTCCCCTCATGCACCCTTCCTTGGAAAGCATTCCCAGCCTCCGCCCCTTCTGCGCAGCTTGAGCATTTTTCCCGACCACACCCTTGGTTATGTCTGGCAGGGGTGGAGCCCACTGCATGCACAGCACTCAGAGTTTGCAAGTGACCTCTCCTCAGCGAATCCCTGCTCCGGGTCTCAGGAGTGAACACAGTGCTCATGCGATGGGCGTGCATGCATGCCAGCCAAGCAGTTCCAGGGCTCTGTGTCCCTCCTGGACCAAGCCGTGGGCAATTTCTCCAGTGCCCCGGCCAGGGGTCAGGTGCCTTGGGGGGTCTCTGCTCCCTCACCTGTGGGAGAGGGTGGGGTCTGGGTGCCCTTCTTTGCATCAGCTGTGCCAGCCCTCAAACCCTGCTGTGTCCCCGAGTCCCCGGTGCTGGGTTCTGGGGGAGTGGTTGGTTGGTTAGTCTGCTTTCAGTCTGGAGTAGAATCTCCATGTTTAGGGCCCAGGAATACTGTCACGCATCCCCTTCCCAGGTGTTTTGGTGGCCAGTCAGGCGTTTGAGCTGCTTCTCCAGGGCAACTTTGTTCAGAAACAGTTGATGAACAGTTGGTGAATAAGTGAATGAATGAATATAAATCAATGAAACCTTACCAGCCCCACCCCCACCAAGGGCTTCATCCACAGAGCTGCGCACCTGCCTAGGTGAGCCCAGGTGTGGGGCACACCCAGCAACTTCTTCCTCCTTCCTCTGCCACGCAGCCCCTTCAGGAAGAAGAACCTAGATAGGAGGGGAGCTGGAGCCATCAGGGAGTACCTGAGGCTGAGGTGGCAGGAAGGCTTTTGTGAGCCAAGACAGGCAGAGGACTTCTCTTCCTCTTTGGACCCTGAATCTAAAACAAGATGCTTGGGGCTGGGGGTTGGGGGCTCCTAGCAGTGGGTCTCAGACTTGACTGCACGAGGATCACCTGGGGCAGTTTTTATAAACCTGGAGGCTGGGCCCACCCCAGGATCTGCTGCAGCCCGGCTGGTGAAGCCTGGGTCAAGGGCCATGAGAAGCCCCCAGGGGAGCCACGTGCACCTCACTGAGCACCCCTCCAGTGACGGGGGGGCCTGGAAAGGCAAGGAGCCCAGCTCCTGTCCCTGCCTTCTCCAGTCCCTTGGGGTCACAGCTGCCCACCCAAGATTGGGACCTTCAGGATGACCACCCCAAGAATAAGGAGGTGTGGGTCGTCAGGCTGTGGGGAGAAGAGAACCACGACTCTGAACCCTGCTTCCTGCTGCAGAGATGCCCCCAGAGCACTCTGGCGATAGACTCCCCTTGGGGCACCCACCCCAGCAGACCGCCTGGGACCTGCCTGGGACCTTTGGGGCAGGTCCTGGCATCAGCTGATTGCAGCTGCCCTGGAGAGCCCTGAGAAGGGACATGTGACCATCTCCGAGTGGACAGCGACCGCAAGGGGGACACCCTGGCTCCTCAGCTCTGCTTCCTATCCCTCCTCTTTCCCCTCTCCCCCAGGCTGAGCAGCCAAACCCTTGGGAAACCAGTGTGAGAGGGAGGGGAGGACTGCCCCTGCCAGCCAGACACCAGGCCCCGCTCCCCACAGCTCCCCCACCCTCTATTTTTAGGCCCATTATCGTCCATTCTTGGGTGTAGTTTCCCTCACTCCTTCCCCAGAAAAACAGCTCGGGTTCCTCCAGGCAAGCCATCTCGCCTCCCTGGAGCTGCTGCGTGGGTGCGCATGCTGCCAAACAGACGTGAAATAAGTGAGTTATCAAATAAGTGGATTAACACACTCCATCACATCTCAAAGGGCAGGGGGCGGGGAAACGCCACCATCCTCCGGCACAGCCCTCTTCCCCGGGGCTGGGCTGCACACGAGGCCGAGGCCAGCACCCACGTGCACAGGTCAACAGCCGCCTCCGTCCCTCTGGGGAGCAAGAGCACCCTCGGGCACTCACAGGCTCACATCAGCTATGCAGCCCGGCTGCGGGGCAGGTGCTGGGTCTAAGCAGCCCAGGATGGAGGTGCCTACATTCAGAAGCTGTGTGACCTGGGGCAAGTGGCTTGACCTCTCTCAATCTGAGATTACTCTTATGGAAACTGGTGTTGCTATAAACTTTACCGTAAGTCTTATGGGACGGTTCATCGAGCCACTTCAGGACAAGTACTTGGTATAAGCTTGGCACTCAATAAATGTTAGCTGCTGTTGCTGCTCTCAGGGGTGTGGAATCAAGAAAATCCTCAGGCAACGGGACTGGTCAGTAAGGAGAAGACAAACTTTGACTACGCTGAGCCTAGGAGCCCCTGGAAGGCAGGACCCTCTAGCTGGACGACTGATCATGGAGGTCCTTGGGTGCACGTGGGGCCGTCGGGGAAGTCCCAAGTGTCTGAAACCTTGTATGCGTGTGCACGCGTGAGCACGGGTGCTGTCCTGGGAGCGGCGGATTCTCACCGCAGCCTGGGACTCCCTGGGTTCTGCTGCTGAGGTGTGATCTGGCCCTGTATTTCCTTCTCCCCTCTGGGTCTTCCTGGGTGCTGGGAGGTATTATTCTCTGGTTTCTCTCTGCCTCTTTCCGTAAGCAGAAGCCAGAATCCAGAGTAACTCTGAAGTTGACGCACCAACCCCTCATTTTTCAGGCAGGAAATCTTCACCCCACAAAGGGAGGCTTCACCCAGCTCCAGCAGCCAAAGTAGAGAGCAACCCATTCCCCAGGGTGCCCCAGCGTGGGGCCAAGTTCACAGCCGTCGGCCAAGGTTCTGGATGGTGCTGCAGGGCAGGGGACGGGGCGGAGACAAGGTGCCCTCTGGACAACTGGCTCCTCCAGCTGCCGCCTGCCTTGGGTTGTTCTTGATCCTGGAGGGAGGGGACACTCCAGAGACTGCAGTCTCCCAGTGGGAATTGTCTGCTCTCTGCAGCCTGGTGGCAGAGGGGCACGTGCGTGGCTGGCAGGAGCTCCCAGGATTACCCACAGGCTCCTCTTCAGTGGCCTCCTCTTTACCTTTGTCCAAAGCACATGTGGAAGGGACGAGGCCGGCCATGGTTCATTTCCTTTTATTTCCCTGGCCGGCCCTTGGAGTCAAGTGGACAAATGACTTGGGCAGCAGAAAGGAGAGGAATGGGAGGCTGAGGAGGCCTGAATGGTCCCCTATGGACTCAAGACAAACTGCAGAGGGAGAATCCCAGGTCCTTGCAGATGGGGCTGCAGTCCTTTCACAGCGGAAAGACGGTTCTAGAAACCCCCATGTTTACATCTGGAGGGACCATGAGCCCGGGGAGTTCAACTCCTTCCAGCTGATGAGACCCCTTAGTAGTGCCCAGCTTCAGACTGCCATCCAGATTCCTGAGTCACAAGGCAGGGTGGGACAGTGGTCAGGGCTCTGGTGTTGGGTCCTGGCTTTGGCTGTGCAACATTGAATAGGAGTCTCTGCCTCTCTGAGCCTTGCTTTCCTCATCTGCAGCACAGTATCGGTCCTTGGACTTGGTGAGAAGAAAGGCCAAGCACATCAAGCCCCTGGCACGCTGGAGAGGTGCCGGCATGTGCTGTGGGAAAGGTGGACTCCCCGGGCTCTTACCCTTCAAACTCCAGCAGGCCAGCATGCCACCCAGACCCAGGCTGCGGATCATCAAGAATGTGACCTCGGGGCTGGAGCGGTGGCTCGGCGGTTATAGCACTTGCCTGACATGCGCAAGGACATGGGTTCGAACCCCAGCACCACATACACAACTAAGTGTTGGAGCAACGAAAGCCACATGAAATTGATTCTCAAAAAAAAAAAAAGAATGTCACCTTGCAGCCATCACCAGTTTCCCCCCTCATCCTGGCATCCTGGACCTTGCCACCTGTCACAGAATGTTCTTTTTTCTGTCACCTTCATGGTACTGCCACCACAGGGGGGCCATGGCTTGCAGATGGGCTGGGGAAGGGGGTCATGGTCCCTTTAGGACTGCTGACAGTGGTGACAAGATGGCCAGAGACAGAGTGTGCTAACCTCGCCAACCCTGCAGAAGCAGCTCCAGCACCCAGCCAGCCACAGGTGACCTCCAGGCACATGTCCCACGTCCCTTCACCAATGCCACCATGGGAGGTCAAATCCAGAGCAGGAGTGAATGGACAGAGGCCTAGTGGGAAAGCCTCCTGCTTCCAGGGCTCCAGTCCACTCTCAGGGGAGCCCAGGGCTCCTGCCGGGCCTCCTGGGCCTCTGCTCCCTCACTGGGGCTGAAGGAAGTCACTGTGGGCTCAGTTTCCTGGGTAGGAATCGAGAGTCCTTGGACTTGATCCATCAGTGGTTTCACACTGTGTTCCGAAGCCTAGGCCTTCCCAGGAGTTGGGTAGCGGTTCAAGGCCAGGGCGGATGAGAAGGCCACCAGCGACCAGGCCCCATGTCCCCCTGAGCAGTCAGTTCCACTTCAACGTGCTTGCAGGTACAGGGTCCTTGGTGGTAGACGACCGCCAGGACTGCCCCTGAGCCCCAGTTGCTGTCAAGAGGAGGACCATCATGCATTCAACACTTACCACCCGTGAGCACTTCCTGCTTGGAAGAGGGGCAGAGGCAGAAGTGTGTACCTGCTGAGTGGGGAGGTGAGGACCAGAAGAGGAAGCTGGAGAGGGATCCAGAGAGAAGGCCAACATCCCCGCCCAGTGACCTCCTCTAGGCCCAGAAGGTAAACCAGGGGGCAAGGACGGTCCTTACGAGACTGGGATCTGAGTTCGAGCCTCCATGCCACACCCTGGTACTGCAGTCTCAGGGTCCTTGTCTACAAAGGCCACAGGCGGTTAACTGGTCTCTCCCAGCAGCGTGTCTGGGCTTGATGAAGTACTACACACAGGGCGCTCAGTACTTCAGTGGACAGACTGGAGTCCCAACGTGAACTCACATCTGCAGCCAGCTTTGAAGAGGGTGCCGGGAACGTGCAACGGGACACACTAGGCTCTCCGGCAAATGGTGCTGTGACGCCAGATACCCGCCCGCATGCGAGGAATGACACTGGACCTCTATCTCACACCGACTCCCACTGGCTCAGAGACCTAAATGTGAGAGCTAAAACTACAAACGTTTCAGAAGAAATTGGGTAAATATCCATGCCCTTGGTCCTTGCTATGCTTTCTTAGATACAACGTCAAAAGCAAGTGAAGAAAAAGGGGGGAAATTGGACTTCATCAAAATTAAAATAAAAAATCTGTGCATCAAAAGAACAATCGAGAGAGTAAACGAACCACAGAATGAGAGAAAGATGTTCAAATATATATCTGATAAGGATCTAGTATCCAGAATATATAAAAAGCATACACAACTCAACAACAAAAAGACCCAATTGAATCGTGGGCAAAGGGCTTATGCAGACATTCTCCCAAAGACTAGACAAATGGCCAAAAAGCACATGAGAGGATACTTGAGCGAGATGCAAAGCAAGACCAGAAGGAGATACCACTTCACACTCCCAGGCTGGCCACATTGGATGACTCCATTCATAAGAAATGTCCACAGTAAAGAAATCCAGAGAAACAGAAAGTAGCCTAGTGGTTGCCAGGGGTGGGAGGGAGGAATTGGGAGGCTCCATACTGGGGGATGGAGGTATCCTGGAGCTAGACAAAGGGGGCGTTGCACACACATGAATGTGCTAAACGCCACGGACAGTATGCCTTCAGATACTCAGAAAGGCAAACCTTATGATATGCATATTTTACCTTGCTGGGAATTGGAAAGTGTTCACTTTATGTTATATGTTTCATCTCAATTAAGTTAAAGCATGGTTTAAACAATGCTTAGTGCCCAGGGTCCACCTCTGGAGCCCCTCCAGCAGCATCCATTTGTGACCCCCTCGTGATTTCCCTGACTCCCAGAATGCACCTGGACAATCTAGCCAAACACCCCTGTTGCACAGTTGGGGAAGGGGAGGCAGGGGGCTTGGGCTCTGTCTCCCAGAGCAGAGGTCTCCCTTGGCGGGGCCTGGGCTCCAGGCCAGCAGGCATCCTGTGCTGACACGCACCCCTGCCAGCAGTTGGTGTGGGCTCAGGGAATTAGAAACACATTTTCATATATGCAAGCAACTCTGCTGCTGATGAGAAACAGATCAGATCCCACAAACCAAAGCTGGGCAGAGCAGCTCTCTGCATTATCTGCCATTTCCCACTCTCGGCATCACCCGCGTCCCCTCCAGGGAGAAGAAGGGCATCCACGTCCCCAGCCACCACAGAGGCAGGCCAGCCTCGGTCCTGGGCTATGCGCTAGAGACAGCTCTGCAGTCCAGGCTGTTCCTGGGGTAGCCACGGCTGGGAGGGGAGGCGAGGGGCCAAGGCTGCCATCCCCGAAGGGGGACAGCTCCCGCCTCTGCCCCTCCTCCCCCTAACCCCCAACCCCTCCTAGCTGCAGAGTGGCCAGGCTCAGATGGAGGAGGAGTGACTCCGCCCCGCCAGGAGGACTCTGGGAAGCTTGGGGTATTCCTGTGTCAAAGGCCACAGTGACTGCTCAGCTCACAGACCTGCGGGGCGCAGGAGGAGCGCCTGCCTGCTGTCGCCCACGTGCTCTCCCCTCCTCTGTCTTTGCAGTGTCCCTCCTTCTGCCTGGACCCCCTTTCCTGGGAACCTTCCAGAGTCCCCAGCCTGGGCTGGATGCCTCCCCCCGCTGCACACATGACCTACAGGGACATCGTTGCTACTCCCTTTTACTCCTTTCACCGAAATTCAAGAATGGAAAAGCAAAAGCGGCCTGTGCTTCCTGCTTCTTCCTGTGCCGGCACCCTGCAGAGGCCTCTTCTCCCAGGTTGTGAAAGCATCGGTCCCATTTTCAGGTGGGCAAGCCACGGCTGGGAGTCACAAGAGACTTTGCCAAAGTCCCTCTGTTCCAAAGCGGCAGGGCTCACTGAGCCTGTCCACTCCATCGCTGCCCATCCACTGGTCCATCCATTGCCTGCCTAGGGCACGTGGGACTGGACCAGCGTGGGACAAGATCCCTGCAGAAAGATGCAAAAGGAAGATGCCAGCACTAGGGCCCGCCAGTGGAGGGGCAGTGTGCAGCAGAAAGGCCCAGGTGTCCTATGTCTCTGACCCTCTGGGAAGATGACCCTTCTGGGCCTTTTGGGTCCTCACTGCATCCCGACTGAGCAGCCTCTGCCCTCCCTGGAGTGTGTGAGCTAAACCTGTTCCCATGAGAAGGGCCAGGATCAGCCCCGTGGGCAGGCACTGGGCGACAGCACTGCCCAATCTCCTCCTTGTCTGCTCCTAGCACAGGAGGCCTCACTGTGCAAGGAGATGTCACCACGTGGAACTATTCTTGTCCTCAGCTGGGCCCTGCCTCGGGCGCTTCGGGAGACTGAGTGCTGAAGCTCGGGCTCCAAAGGCACTCGCGGCTGATTGAAGACAGCGCCGGGCAAATTCCACAGAGCAGGGCTGCAGTGGTGGGAAGTAACGGCTTCTGGCTGCCCCTCCATCCTGGGCAAAACCCCAGATCTTCCTTCAAGACAGCCTCCTTCCCCAAGAAGCCTCCCTGGATCTCATCATGCCTCCCACCTGCTCACTTGTTCAGTCCAAGCACTGTGGGCATGGGGGGATCCAAGAGGCGGGTGTGGGGGTGCAAAGGTGACCTGCCTCTGAGGAGTTTCCAAAGGGAAGCAAACACCTGGAGCTAGAGAACTGGGGCTGGCAGCCAGCATGAACTGAGCATCTACCATGTGCCAGACACTGCACTCAAGACAGGCCTCCTGCGCTCGTTCTATTAATAGCCACGACTTGAAGAAACCAGGCTCAGAGAGGTTCAGTCCCAAACCAAAGGTTGCACAGGAGGTTTCAACCATTACCTCTCTGGAGTCTCATTAAAGGAAAAGTTCAGTGTTCATCCACTTCAACGATGACAGATCAAGTTGGTCAACACAGGATAAGTGGCAACAGTCAAGCCTCAAGCCAGAACACAATCCACGCTCTTAACGAAGCACCTGCAGACTTTGAGGCCTCTCCTCCTCCCAGGAAGGTGGCAAGGCAGTCATGATTGTAGCCCTCTTTATGGATGGGGAAACTGAGGCTTGGATGACTCGCCCCAGATCATGGAACCCACAGGTGGCAGTGCGAGGATGTGAGCTTGCAGCTTTGGATTCCAGGCCTGCCACTCTTACCAGAACATGGTGTTGTTTCTCTCTGGAACCTTCCACCAGGTCTCAGTGCAGTACACGTACCAGCCTGGGGATCCCAGTTTGCAGCCCATGCCTCCCTCAGGATCCTCTGTACCCCTCCTGTCTTCTTCTCCCCTACCTGCACAGATACCATAGGACCCGCAGTTCTCCACCACCAACAGGCCCGCCGCAGGCCAGCCTGTACCCAGCAGAATCCTCAGAGCTTCTTGGTAAAATGCAAATTCCAACTCGGCAGGTCTGGGGCTGGGCCCTGAATTCTGCCCTTCTAACCGGGTGAAGCTGGTGCTGTTTGCAGGCTACCTCCAGGTAAGGAGGGGGCAGGATGGGAACAATGCCACCCTGCCTGGCCAGGGTGGGCTGACTGAGTCTCTCTTTCCTGCCTTATCATCTCTTACTTGAGTTTCACGTGGTCAGCTTTTGTCCCCAAGGCACAAAGAAAATGTTCCCCCTTGCTTTCACTGGAGCCGGAGGCTGGCTTCTTGCAGAGCACCATGGGACTGCCCTCTCCATCCTGGAGGGGTCCTGGGAGCAGCAACCGCCTGTCCCCTCCTTCCAGCCGGCCTCTGGGGTGAGCCTGGGAGCTAGTGGGTGGGGCTGCCTCTGAGCTCCAGCAGCCCTCATTGAAATTTTGTCCTTGCCCAAGAATCCTCGGTTGAGAGCTCATCCCTATTAATTCTCCTTGTGCATTTAGAGCCAATAGGCTTTTATTTATTCATTTATCTTGTCTTTCATCTCCTTCCCCTTTCCTTGCCAGGCTGGAATTTACAATTTGGTTCTCAGGTGGCTTTGTCTGAGGACAGGCAGGAAGCCTGGGAGAGAGAGGGTCTGCACATGGGATCTCAACAGAGCGCTGCCCCTTGGCGCCTCTTGGCTGCAGGGGTGCTCCAGGGCTCACCCGCAGGCCGGCTGGACAGGCAGGCCCACACCTGGCACAGGAGGGGCGCAGAGCAGCAGGGCCCTACAGAACCTTTGCAAGGCTGAGGGGCAGCCAGCGGGTGGTCTGCCGCTGCTAGGGCGCCCCCTGGTGGCTGGCCGGCCCCCTGCTCTGACTGGAGGCGGTTAAACTCCCTGCACAAGCATCCTCCGCCAGCTGCCTGGGGACTAGAAATGCAGGGCGTGGTGTCCTCAGGCTGGAGGGAGGCTGAGAACTCCAGGGAAGGAGGACAGAAGCAGGCTGGCCAGGAAGTCAGGGAGGCAGCAGCAGCTCTGGTAAAACTAACAGCCATTGACCATGGAGCACCCATGTGGTGCCAGCTGTACCTAGGATGTGCACACCAGGCTGCGTCCTCCCACCAGCACTGTGACCTCCTACAGCGTTGTCTCTACTGAAGGAGAAAGAAACTGAGGCTCAGGAGGGTCAGAAGCTCAGAGAGCGGAGAATGTACTGCCTGGTGGGTACGCAAGGGCCCTGGCCACAGACACGTTCCTAGTCTGCACTCTGCGCTGAGTGACCTTGACAGGACTTAGCCCCCTGTAATCCCTAAGGAGGGATCAGAGCAGGTGTCGCCCCAGGGCATCCTGGAGATGATTAAATGAGAAGGGCCCAGGACCTGCTCAGGAGGAGCCCCGGTGAGCAGTGGTGTCAGGGTTTGAATCCAGACTGGAGATGACCTTGCCTCCTTGCAGAAGTCAGCGCCCCCTGCCCAGCAGCACCCGCAGCCTCACACCATGCACACTTGTGTCACAAAGGCAGAGGCATCATGAAATCTGTGCATCCATCACACAGGTGGCCAGACAGGGAGCCCAGCCATGCAGGGTCTCCGGGTGCCGACCTTCCCTCCTTCCCTCTTCACCTGTCTTCTAGGAAAGGGGAAGGGGTGGGGGCAGGGAGAGCCCTCCAGACCCCAGGGCTCCATGGCTGCCTGGGCTCAGGCTCAGCCGGCATTAGGACTGACCAGCAACGGGGCTGACACCTCCCCAGGGAGCCAGCACCAGGTCTGTGTGGAGGTGGAGGCGGCGCAGCGGTCCAGAGCCAGCGGCCTCTCGAGCCAGCCAGGACAGGGCCTCAGACTAGCATTTGATGCTCATCCCACCCCTTGAACCCTGGACTGGATGTTGCTCCTGTGAATTACGATTTAACTGTCCCCCACCCCTGGCACATTAAGACAATGATTAATATTTAAGAGGAAAACAATCTAGCTGAGACTCTGCCGACACCAGAGGCAGAGGTTGACTCTGCCCAGGGAGAACATGGGCCAAGACAAGGCCTTGACCTCAACCCTGACTTTCAGGGCCCAGCCCCTCTGCCTGTCCCTGAGCCAATGTGGCCCTGCGGTCCCCACAGCAGTGATGCCCACAGAGTATCCTATCCATCACCGGCTCCCAGCCCTGTGCTACGTCTCCCTCCCTCCCTAGCTGGCCCAGGCCCAGCCACCACCCACAGTGACAGCCTTATCACCACTGACAGGCCCACGTGGGAACCACCTTCCCGGGCTGTTGGGCTGTGACTGAAGACTCCCCATGGGACTGACAACCTCAGGAAGTCCAGGTGGGGACACCGGTCAACCCTTCCATAACCCAGAGATCTGATGGCTGCCCCAAGGACGCTCAGAGGCACCAGCCACCTGGAAGACGACTCTGAACCCCTCCTGTCAGCTGGTCAGCCTCCTGCAGGGAGGCAGTTCAGCTCAGCAACTTTGGAACCAAGCATTCTAAGCAGGAATCACAGCATCACTGTCTCCTGGTACGAGACCTGAGGCCTCTGCTGCCTCGGTTTCCCCATCTAAACAGCTGGAATGACAACAACTAACACCTACAGGGCACTTGCTCTGTGCCCAAGCCCGTTGTAAACACTCTACAGTTTGTGCCTCAAACCACCAGCTCCTTCCAAACACCCACAGCGTGCACTGTTGGCGCACCCATTTTACAGGTGACAGAGCATAAGCCTGGAAATGTCACTGGTCTTGAGGCCACTCCTAAACTTGCAACTTTACACAGTACAGGATCAGCCTGGCAGAGCCGAGGGAGGAAGTCCAGAGCGGCCCGATTCTGCTAATATCACTATTGTTAACGTTACCTGAGTGCTGAAGTATTGTGTCTCCTTCTCTAACTGGGGACTCAGATGACAAGGCCTGACCTAACCGTGACTCATCACATGCAGGTTTGGAACTGGAAAGGTCACTGGCTGCACTGTCCACCCCAGCCTGACCTGGTCTTCCTCCTCTGTGAATCTCCTCTGAGCTTCTACAGCACCAACTCTGCGGGCACTGCCAGCCCCAGTGTTGTCTGCTGGATTGGACTGGATGGGCTAGGAGGGCACACTGGGGCAGGGAAGGGCCAAGGAGGTCAGAGTCTAACCTTGCAAATAGCATCTGACTCACTTGCCAGTGGGCTGGCTCCCTAAAGAGGGGCGGGGCTTGCAGTGAGGAACTGTGAACCCTGCTCTTCTGTGGTCAACCGGCCCAATTGCCTAGACCCCAGCGAATGTCACATGACCCACGGTGGCTTTGCTCTGACCCATTTCCAAGGTGGGACAAAGATCTGGTCCTAATCCAGGGGAGTCAGTCTTGTGACTTGGCCCTCCTGCCGGGTTCACTGCCCATGGGTCTGCCCCAGGCTCTCCCCTCCCCCTTGGGCTGAGCAACAGACAGCAAGGGGTGGACTTACGTGGGAGCAGAACCTCTCAGGAGGGTCTCCGCATGTGATGCCCGAGGGCTCCACCTTCACCTTGACGTAGTCTTTCAGGCGCATCACCTTGGGCTGGCAGGCATAGAACTCCCAGGTGGGGCCCTCATCTGTGGTCACCCAGGATTTGCAGATGTCGTAGTCCCCAGAGGCCAGTGGGAGGCAGTGCAGGAAGAGGGCCAGCAGGTGCAGCATGGCTGCTCAGCCCAGAGAGGCCCTGGAGAGGCAGCGGCAGGGTCAGCTGGGATTCGCAGCCTCAGCATGTAAATGCCACATCTACCAGGTGATGGTGGCTGGGATGTCCCAGAGCCTCAAGTACTGCAGGTTTGCAAACAGTGAGGAGCTTGTTTTTTCCGAAAGGCCAACACAGAAAATTCAGAGCCAGCGTTTCTCAAACTGCTGATGGGCAGATCAAAAAGTTGCCTGTAACTTTTCGTCCTTGGAACGTTGACATTCCACCTCCGCTGGAGGTGAATCTGATCAAATCAGGCAGACTCTCAAATTGTGACAGTGGATGGAAATGGGATAAGGAGAAAATCCGCAGGGATCCGGCATGGGGCTGGATCAAATTGCTTTTAATTTCTGTCCTTCCAATCAATCCAGGTCTTTAAAGGGCCCTCAATGCGTGGTGTGCTCAACCCAAGTGCGTAACAACCCTCCAGCCTGCATTGTAAAGATAAAATCAAATCAGGAGGTGTTCATGTTAGCTGCAAACGTGTTCCCTCTTTGGGACTGGACTTGGAATCTCAGACCAATAAAAGAGATTTCTTTTCATATGGACTGAAAGCAACAACAACTGGGCAACAAGATTGGAAATAAAAAGCCACCGAGGTGTTAACCAGGGAAGCTATTTGGCTGTGCTTTGGTGGGGACAAGCACTAATGGGCGTCAGCTGACCTTGGCTGGTAGCCACCAGCAACTTATCAGCAACTTATTAGGGAGTTTCTGAGACTTCAGCTCTCAATCCACCCAGGGACCTGGGGTCTGGCTTGACTTTCATTGTAAGAAGAGAGAGGGAGAGAGAGAGCAGAGAGGGAGCTCGTTAGCAACAACACCTGCAACAAATTAAAAGGGGGCGATTAAGGATGTATAAGAACAAAAGCTCTCGGCAAAATGTGAAAAAAAAAAAGGCTGCATTAGTAAGATCTCCCGAGAAAACTGGGTTATTTTTATTAATATCGGAGTTGCACATTTGGAGATTGGGCACGGTAGGAAAAAGGTGATGCATCTTCTCATTCTTTATGGGTGTGTTGGTGCAGCAGAAATGCCCCTGCTCAAGGACCAGAGACTTTCTGAAGCATCCCCAGGAGCCAATATTTAACGGCTGCTTTAAAATACCAGGCCGGATGAATCAAAATGTTAAAGTTGTTAGAGGAGCAATGAGACTAACTACAGGTGCAGATGAGGCCGTACCTACAGGTCCCACATGCGGGCCAACAAAGAGAAACCAAGCCCTCACAAACACCTCCCCAGTCACTGAAAAAATCTGAAATGGTGAATTTGATGTTTTTAACAGGAAGAAACTAAGATATTGAAGACTTCAGCAGAAATGACAATGTTTTGTCATATCAGATTTTCTGACCAAGGCCAATGTTTTACAATCTCTTTGAAGGGTATGTCTATAAATGGATCACTATCAGGATTATTGCTTTACTATTTTAAGTAGCTGGTAATTATTTTAAAACCAAAATAGATACAATACAAATGTTGCCTTGGGAGATGCATGTCTCCCATGACATGGCGTTCCCAGGCACTTGATACATCAGCAGGAGAATCCGAGTCCAGCCAGCATTGGATCCTCGCCAAAAGCACTGGCCAAGAGGACAGAGGTTACTGCAATGAGTTACAGCTTAAAGTGCCTGTGTTATTAATTATTCTGGTTCTTATGCACATGATTATGCATTTCAATCCCCAAATCAGGTAGGCAGCAGCCTGACTCTCACCTGATGGCAGTGGGGCCACTGTGCATGGGAGGTCCCTGCACAAGGACCCCACTTACCACCCACACACAAACACCTGCTTACCAAAAATGAGAGACTGAAAGGCCATCACTGCCCGCCTGGGTCTGGGCTCTGAGCTGAGCATCTCTGCTCTAAAGAAGCCCCCAACAGGCCACCGGCCTCTCCAGGCCCAGAGTGGGACTCATCCATCTGCGTTAACTGGGCCTCTGTCCTGCTCTCAGTGAAGGTCCCCTAACGCAGATGAATGAGGACCCAACCAGGATCACATTTTCACGTTTCACCTCTGGCTGTTTAAAGAGCAAACTGTTATAGTGAGCGCGGCCTTGAACGGGCTCCTTGCTAGAAAATTCTCAGAAAGAACGTGCCCAGGTCTATTTTTACAACCTGAGAAAATGTAGTAAAAATAAAATAGCAGGGCCGGCAGAGGTTTGGACGCCTCTACCAGAGCTATGAGCTGCCCAGAAAACAGCATGCCCCTAATTAATTCTTCTAGAAGCTGACTCCCGACTGTTCCCTAACAGGTAGGGAGCTCCTGACGGCTGGGGACAACTAGGGCGCAGGGCTTCGGCTCCTAAGGAGGGACCAGCTGCGGGCTTCAGCCACAGGAGCAGCCTGTCTGGGGTGGACCCAGCCCACGGAGGCTGTGGGGCAACTTGCAAATGTATTAATTGCTTTGCAGTTTTGTAGACTTAAATGCCACGCATTCCCTGGAAAGTGGAGGTGGGGCGGGGGACAGCAACAAAATCTGCCCGGGGAAAATGTGTTTACAACCAATCAACTGGGCGTTGATTGCGTTGCTGGCATCGCAGGGGGAATTTGTGAGCTCAGCGCTGGAATATTACAGTGGGCTTTTGCCAAAAAGCAGAAAGGGGAGAGGGCAGGGACGCCAGAATCCCGGGAATAACGAGGGGGATAGCAGGGAGAAGCCGGCAAGGGAAATTTCAGAGGAAGAGGTTGTATGCTGGTGGACCGTTTTCTCCTTGGAAAATAAATCTTCACCTGATATTATTAAGAAACTGCAGCTCTCAGAAACAAATAGAATCAATGCGCTTTATTTTCTTTTAAGAGTCCTCGGGAACCAAGGGGGGCTGATAGCCAGGGTATTAAAACCTGAAAATTAGATTTTATCAGGATTTCTGAACTCAGATTTCTCTGTCTTATTGAATTAGCGCCGCTCGGAGCTGGCTGGGCTCGCGAGCAGGCTTCTTTCGGAGTTGCGGGCTGCGCCCTCGGCTTGTGGGAAACTTGCCTCCGCGGGCGGGCCCCTCGGGGGATTGGGGGGTCCTGAGGGACCCAGCCCACCCGTAGGTTTCTTCTCCCTTCCCAGCCGGGCAGCGGAGGGAGTGAACGTGCCTTGGGCGAGGCTGAGAGGAAGGACGAGGAGGGAAAGAGGAGTGCGAGCGACTTAGGTCACCTTCCTGTTCCCCGCCTTGGGCGCGGCCCTGTAGGTCCCCGCGCTCACCACCTGCTCGGTGGGAGTCCAGGTTCTGGCGACCCGGGTGTCCGGTTCTGCAACCCGAGCTTTCTCTGGCCCCCGACTGCCCCCGGCGCCCTTTTCAGCGGCCGGGGAGCTCCGGAAAGTTGGGTGCGGGGTCCGGGGTGCGAGCAGGAGGCAAGGGCGGCCGGGTGGCTTGGCAGCGCCGGCGGGTCCCGGCGGACCGGAGGGCGGGGCCAGCTCGGACCGCAGCTGCCCAGGAGCCGAGGTCGAGTCTGCGCTTCCGGCGGGCTGCAAACCCTCTGCGGTGCACATGGACCAGCCGGGCAAGCGCGCCGCGGCTCCTTGCCTTTCCGAAGTTGCGAGCAAACCACGAGCGCAATTAATAATCTCGCCTTTAATAAAAGCCCGGTCAGCACCGAGAGTGCCCCCTCATTCAGCATCCCCTCATTTAATTAAAAGACACCGAGCAGAGCGCCGGCGAATTAGCTGCCTCTTTTTTCCAGGAGCTGCTGTCAGCAGCGACCCTGCGGCCGCCGCCACGGTCGCCACTCCCCACCCCGCCCTGAACCGCGACTTACTCCGGACCCCTGAAACTCCAGGTCCTCTTCCCGCCTTCCCGCTGCCTCTGCTTCCCCGGGTCCACACGTTGCTCCAGCCGGTCCCGACCTCCCTCCGCCGCCACCCCACCCCCCGCACGGAAAGAAGTTTCCAGCCTTGGCTGGCCCGGAGTTCTCCGTGCGACTCTCACGGTCTCCAGTTGGCAGAGACGAGAGGGCGCGGGATGGGGCAGCTCCGCATGGTGGCGATTAAATCGGGGCGGGGGAGCGGCGCTAGAGAAAGGTTAATTTTCTCTTCATAAACAAACCCAGGCATTCTCGCAACGTCCGTTTCCATCCACACACGATCGGCAAAGGCAGGGTGGGGGAGCCAGCCAGAAAGACGAGCTACTCCTTTAAGATGCTGCTACAAACGCACACTCACACACCCCTCTCCGGGCCACTCCAGTCCTCCGCTAGTAGCAGCCGCCACCAAATAACTTTTGCATCCCAGCCTTTGCCGGGCGGCTGTAAGTGGCGCCAGGGCCCCAGGAGAGCCTGCACGGTCACCAAAGCTCTTTAAAAATGAAAGCAGCCTGCAAGCTGCAGCGTCTCTGCCCCCGCTCGCCTCCCGGGCTCTCCGCGCCCTCCTTACCCCGGCTCGGAGCTGCTTCCAGGAGCGCAGACCCGGGAGGCCGAGGACGGCCACCGGCCGGCGCTGCGCCTCCCCGCTGGCTGGCGCTGGGTAGGGGCGCGGGCCGGAGGGCTGCGAGCCGGTGCTGCTTCCCCGCGCCGCGCCGCCGCCGCCGTGGCCGCCGCGCCGCCGCCGTCAGACCGGGGACCCGGAGCCCTCCGGCCGCCGGGGGGGCCGCCCGCAGGCGTCCCGGAGACGCGGGCCGGGGGAGGGGGCCGCCCGCGCCGCCCGCATCGCCCGCGCGGGCCGAGCGGGAGGTCGCCGCTAACAAGTGCAAACTTTTTGGGTCCCCTGGGCGGCTCCGGGAGGACCCGCGCTCGCGCGCCCGGCAGCCCCCGGCCCGGGGTGGATTCGCGGCTGCTCTTGGGGGCGCCGGGGCATGCCCCGGGCGCGGCGCGGGCCAGATGGCGGGGCGCTTCACCGCTCCCCTGCACTCGGCGCTAAGTTAAAGCCGAGGCTAAATCCTCTGGCCATCACTCACGATCACCATCGGGGCTTTTATCTCTCGGTCTGATCCGGGCTGCGTAACTTCCTCTGTGTGGCTTTAACACACCATCCCACCACGGAGCAACGGTCTTCTTAAAGGTGCAGGAAGAAAATACTGCGAGACTCGGGGGACGCGCCACGGCCCGGGGAGGGGCGCGGCGAGCAGGGGCGTCCCGGCGGGCCCGCGGCCAGGCTGGCCCCAGCAGGCGGCCGCGGGAGCGAGCCTGCGCCGGGGGTCGCTGCCTACACATCGCCTCCCGGCCCGGGGGCCAGCGGGTCCCGGGGCGCAGAGCGCATCCTCAGCCGGCTCGGGTCAGGCGCGGCGGGCTGCAGCTTCCTTTCCCAACCCCAGGGGCCTGACCGGGTGCCGGCGACCGTGGGTGTGGGGGCTGCCCCATCGGCACAAGGAGGGGGCCAAGGGAGTCAGTCCCCCGCCCCCAACAGCCAAGGGCTCCAGGCTGCTCCTCTCTCTCTCTCTCTCTCTCTCTGCGAAGTGCTGCCACCCAGAAGGCCCCAAGCAGTGGGTAAAGGGGTGGGTGGGTGGATTTGGGGAGATGGGGAGGGGGAGCAATCTGAGCGCACAACCAGAGCCTGAATACCAGCTGACACATCGCCGCCTCCACCCTGATGGGCCCTGCTTTTGACGAAGCCAAGCTGGCTCCACCGGGGTGTGCAGAGTAGGGGGGCAGGAGGGGCCTGCCTAAGGGGATCTTGGCCTCCCTGGGCCAAGCCTGGGAGGAGGGCGTGGGAGGACTCTCACAGGGGCCCTCAGAGGCCACTGTGTTGGCAGAGAGAGCAGCCCTGCCTTCTCCAACCCCAGGAGATTTCCTGCCAAGCTGCCCCCTGAGGCTGTTGGGGGGGCTTCCTCATTTTCCAGTGGCATGTGTGGTTTTTTGGTGCTCCTGGCCTCCTGGGGTGGGTTCTTACTGCAGTGCCCAACACTGTCATTTGGATGCATCAAGAACAAAGGGCCTGACCAGAGAGAGAGAGAGAGAGAGAGTGATCCAAGGTCACAGAGGGTGTCAGAAATGGGAGCAAGACATGGCAGAAGATGTGGCATTTCGGTGCCCCACCCCACTGTCACCCTTACCTCCACCTTAACCCTTCCCTGCTCTTGGATCCCCACAAACCTGGAGAGAGAGTTGTACTGCTGAGTAACATTTAGGATCTTGTGACAAAGCAGAATATGCAGAATTAAAAACTGTCATCTGCAATGATAATAATGATAATATTAATGGCAACAATAACACTAATTGAACATATTTTTTTATGCCAGGTTCCCTGCAAACCAGTTTATGTGCATTATTCATCGATTTCTCCCCAAAGCTCTGAGACTTAGCTCTATTAGGAAAGTCCCAACTTGGAGACAAGCTTAAAGACCTAAGTCACTTGCCCAAGGTCACACAGTTCTGGAGGAGTCTGGGCCAAAAGGCAGGGTTGTTGGGTTCCCAGGTGGTGCTGGGCACTGCCTGACTTGCTGGTTAACTTGGGGTGTGGCACAGATTGCTTCAGGGCCTCAGTTTCCCCATCTGTGAGATGAGAATGGCAAGCCCTTCCTTTTCCAAGGAGGGGTCAAAGCAGGACCCTCCAGTGTCTCTGCCACATGTGCTCAGGTCTCTGCTAAGGGAGACCCCACAATTTCATCCAGAAAATGAGATGCAGGCCACCCCTGCATCTCAGAGTGTCCAGCATGAAGAGGCTTCTCCAAGGACAGGAACAGATCTCAGTGATTTGATTTTGAAACATTCGGCCTACAGGCAGCAGAGAAGGGAACAGTGCAGGGGCTCCCGCACGCATCATCGGGTGAGTGATGACCCAGTAGGCCCTTTGCCTGCTGTTGCCCCAGGCAGGGTCATCAATCCCCAGGAAACGCCCTGCTCCTCCATCACCCGGGGCCTGGATGCTGTCAGAAGCAGCCAAGACGAGGAGGATGCTCCCTATCTACAGTTCATCCAAGTACAGCAGAGGGACCTGGGGTGCATCCTCCCTGTGGCTTCCAGGGTGGCAAACATGTTTGCCACTAGGAACATTTCCCCCCCGCTCCAGCAGTCCCCACCTCCCCCAACTCCTCACCTCTGCAACAAGCAGATGTCAACAGATTGTTTTTCAGGGACCCGCTCCAGAACCTGTCTCCTGACCTCCCCACTTTCAGACCCTGGAAATCATGGGATAGTGGAAGAGCCCTGGGCTGAGAGTTCTTGGTTTAGCCCCTAACTAGTTGTGTGGCTTGGGGCAGATCTCTTCCCTACCACTGGCCTCAGTTTCCCCATCTGTAAGATAGGGGATATGCCCCAGGTAGGGGGTAGGGAAGCCAAGGGGGGGTGCATCCTGTGCTACCAGCCTGAGCTGACCACGTTCCATGCAGCCGCTGGGAGATGGTGTTCCTTTCAAGGGAACAATAAAGTGCTTATTTTCCAGGATGAGGAACAAATAGGATTCCAGCCATGTAGGGACCAGGTGGCTGGGGGGATGTTCATTTTTAAACTTCATTAAGGTGCCTTTGGGCAAATGACCTTTCCCTAGCAGTTGAAAAGATGCTGAGCGCCAGGAGCAGGAAAGTGTTAATGAGTCTCCCTCCACCCCCCAAAAAAATCATCTTTGGCTCCCCTCTCACCAGCGCCTAATCATTCTCTTCATTGGTGGGACTTTGGCTCCACTCTGCAGTTCTAATTTGAATTGTGTATGTGGAACACACCATCGAAAGCATCTGCAGAACAATGCATTTAATTTTATTCCCCCTATTTTTAAAACAGGGTTGTATATAATTACATGTATGATAGGTACACATATAATGTATACATGTATGTATATTTGTAGAAAGAGAGACTGACACAGACACACACCAAAGTATCAACAGGAGAGATGGGGGGACCACATGCTTTATCGCACGTCCATTCTGTGTTGTTCCACTCCTTTGTCATAAGGAAATGTACACAGGATAGAGGAATAATAGGAAATTATAAAGCCACATGCAAAAATAATCTACCAGCTTTGCAATGAGAGATAACAGATGAGGTCCAGCCCTCTGGGGATTCCCAAGAAAGGACAAACCCTAATGCAGACAGACAAAAGGACAGACAGCGAATGAGCTTATGCAGCTGATTAAAGTCAAGTGTAAGCACAAAAGCCACCCTAGTTGTCCTCACCACGGCCTCAGTCACTTCATTCACGATCCTATGCCAGAGCAAGACTTGGATTCTTCAAGAAACTGTGTCCCCTTGACCTTGAGCAGTTGAGAGGCAGCTGTAGGTAGGTGGGAAGAGCCCGTGACCTAGCTCAGGACCATGTTGGGGTTTCGAGACATCCCCAGGCGCCTCACTGCAACAGCCAAAGCACGGGCAAAGAGAGAGACCAAGCCCCAAGCCCAGGCCCTTCCCGGGTGAAATCCCCAGCCAGTGGCAGAGGCTTCAAGTGCTCCGGCTCCTCCCTGCCGGTTCTCAGCTCTAATCTCTAGACCATACTCCCATTAATTATTATTACTGTATTAATCATACATGTGATTAATTCAGTAATGGTGATTCATAATTGATTGCATTTTACACAGTGCCTTTCATCCACACATCTCCCGAGATGTGCACTGCCTACAACAGGAGGGACAGGAAGCAGGGCCTGATCTTGCTGGCCTGCATTTTGTTGGAAACACTCCCCGTGCAGAGGCAGGGAGTTAATGGTCCTCCAGCAGACTGGGCTTGTCAGACCCAGATCTGTGTCGCACCCTGAGCTGTACCCCAGGAGTCTGCAGAGCCTTGGCAGGCAAGTCTGCCCAGGCCTGGGCTTCCTCTCTGTGGGGAACGCGGGGCACAGAGCTCTGGATGAGGGCTTTAGACCCTGCCTCCCTAGGGGGCCTCTACCTCCAATGAGCTGTGTGACCTTGAGTAAGCTCTCTCCCTCTCTGCCTCAGTTTAGCCAAATGAGGCAAATGATCTCTTCCTATGAAGAGGCGCACGCAACGCGCCTGGCTGTGGCACACAGCAACTGCTCCGTGAGCGTGAGCAGCGATTATAGGAAAGGTTGTCCTGGTTCTACCAGTGGCCGCTCTGTGGCTAGATGAGTCCCTTCTCCTCTCCCTGCCTCAGTTTTCTCAGGTGCGAAATGGGATGATGGGTCAACCTCAAAGGAGTTCAGATCCTTCCAGATCTGAAATGAGCACCGATCACGGTAACAGCAGGCACTGGGCGGTTCAGAGTCAGGCATCCTCAGCCTCACATTCCTGCTCACCACCTCCCAGCTCTGGGACCTGGAGCCGAGGATCCAGCTTGCCAAGCCTCCGTTGTCCCATCTGCAAAGTGGAGATGGCGTAAGGATTTCATGAGCAAATGCTTGGAACCTATCAGGTGTCTAGCAGTGTGGCATTCCGGGCACGGTGCACGGCAGTTTGCTGAGGGCAAACTGTCAAAGACACTGTCATTCTCCCCATTGCTCAGGTGAGGACACTGAGGTTGAGGACCCTGCCCTGGGTTGTTCCGTCAGAGCAGGGCCCCTATTTGAACCCTGGACTCACTGTTTGGTCGCCATCCTGAGCTTATTGCAGTTTTTCTTCCCAGGAGCCCTGAGAGGCAACTGGCATCGCAGTGTTCACTGGCAGCAGAGGATACCAGGACCCAGAGTGGCATGTGCCCTCTCGAGGACCCACAGCAACTAAGCTTGAGGGGGCCACGTGGCTCTGGTGAAGGGTGACAATGCCTCTGGCCGCCTGCCTTTGCGTGCGGGGTCTCTTCCCCCAACAGCCTGGTCAGGATGCTCCCCATCTGTGGGTCCCCTTGGAAAGCCTCCTTCCTGAATTCTAGGCAGCATGAAACCGGAGCAGTTCAGCTGGCAAAAGAGCCCAGATCCACCAGTCAAGTGGGGAGGTTGCTGCAAGGAGGAAACCCATTCAATCCCAGGGGCCAGCAGAGAGCCACATTCATTAGGCGACAAGTCCCTGGTCGGGAAGCCCCATGGGCAGGACCAACTACTGCTCCCTCGTATGGATCCCAAAGTCTCCAGGAGGGATCCTCAGGTTCTCAGGAGAGGGCAGAAAGGAGCCCTGGCGCTCCTATCAGTGGGAGCAGGTGATTGCCAGGCCCGCCAGCTTGACTCTCAGAAGACATCTCTGACACCTACTGTGTGCACCACCCAGTGGGATGCCAACTGTGACAGATCCACTGGGTCCTGCCTTTGAGGTGTGGCAATCTGGTGAGATTATCCATGTAGCTGCCACCAAGCTGCCTGTGTACCTCATAAAGGTTTACTAAGCACCTACTATGTGCCAGACACAGATCCAGCCAGAGAGGCAGTGCAGTCTGAAGAAAGTGTTAGCGTGCACATGAGGCTGAGTGTGAGTGTGCCAGCATGGCAGTGGGTCCCCCAAACACCAGATGCCCCAGAGTTACCCGCAGAGGCAAGTCCCACCTCTCAGCCTGGGGGACAATGAAAGCTCAGTGAGCTCCAAGAACGCCACCACCCAAGCTGCCTGGGGACCCAGACCTCAGCTCCCACCCTACTGAGACTCAGTTTCCTCATCTGTCAGGTGGGGATAATAAGAGTGCTGACCTCCTGGAGTTATCACTCCACTGGGGGTGCACACTTGACTGATACCGACTCTGACCGCTGGCTCCTCAGGCCCAGCCCCTCGGTTCCATGATGGTGGGAGGCTCTGCTGTGACCCATCAAGGAGACAGCTCTGTGTCAGAACAACAGACCAGACAGTCCCACCTGCCCACAGATCAGGGGAGACCACTCACAAACCGCCATCCACGATCTGTTCCCTGCCCATCCGTCCCCAACTCTGGGGACTTTCTGCCAGCTCTCAGCTTGGGGAGCCAGAGATGACTGGGAAGGAGGTGCCACACAACTACCTGGTGGCCCTGCCTCCTCCACTTCCCCTCCCCTGGCCACACCTCCAGTGGGGGCTTGGATGGGCGAGGGGTGCACCTGCAGCTGGGGAGAAGCTGCAGAAAGACAGCTTCCGGAGGGGGCTGCCCTCCTCCTGTCCCAGAGTTCGCACCTAGAGATTTCTTCCTAAAAGAGCAGGGGATCTGGGCCTCCAGGATAGCACAGCAGATGTGGCCACCTTCCCAGACGTGCTGATCACAAAATAATCGACCTAGTTAGAGAAATACCTGTTCCGGTGCCTGGGCCCTCCCTCCTTCTTCCTGGGAGCCGGTGGACTCTGGTGTGGCCTCCCAAGCTCTGCACCCCACTCAGCCCATCATCAGCATCGTCCAGAAGGAGCCCAGGCAGGTCCCAAGACCAGAGCTCCCACGTGTCCAGCCCGCTAGTCCTGAGCAGGGAGCAGAGTCCCTCCAAGAGGACCCCCACAGTAAGAGAATAAGCCATGGAAAGGCAGCACTGCGGCTCCTCTGGCCTCACACGCAGCTCCGCCCATGTCGCTGTGTCCTCGATGGAACAATCCCTCACAAAACCGTCCACTGCGAGGCCCTCGCTGGCATATAGCTCTTGGGTTGTAAGAGCCCTGTGACCTTGGCCCTTGTGAGTCCTGCCAACAGGGCACATTGTAAAGCTGTTTGTGTTTCCAGGCCATCTTGACCATGAGACACCAGAAGGGGACATCTCTCTCTCTCTCTCTCTCTCTCTCTCTCTCTCACCACCGCCCCTGGCTCGCGGCAGAACTGCTCTGCTCAAGTTGGGCCTCAGGATCCGGCTGCTTGGAACGCTCAAGTGCCACGGCTCTGGAAACTCAGCTCTCTGTCTTGGGAACAGCTTCCATTTCTCATCCAACCGCACTTGGCCTAATGGATGGAGACAGTTCCAGATGCCATCAGTCCCCTGCTCTGTTGACTTTGCTGGCCACTTCCAGTGACCTCTATGCTTCTCATTCTTCACTTGTGCTGCCTCCATTTCTGAAAGGGCCCCTCCAGCCTTTTCTTCCCCCTGGGACTCGCCAGAGTCACTTGCCTCTTCTCTTCGCCTTTGACCCTTTGTCACAATGTGCTGAGTAAATGCAGATGTGTCTCTTGACCCAGCACTCTGCTCTTCCGTCATTCAGAGCGGGATGAACATGGCTCCTAATGCCCCACACAACCGAGGGCCCCACAAGCTTTTTCTTTTTAATCTGGGGACCCCAAAGCTCTGCACAATGTCTGGTCCTCTTATCCCTGCTGATTCTGGAATCCAACTTGGCAGCCTGACGCATCTCTCCTGCCCCTGCGCAGTGGCACATCTGGAACCGTCTCCAATACCTCTGATGATGTGAGCACCTTATACTGCTTTGGGAGATCACTGTGGGGCCCATGGGGTCCCATTTGCAGAAAGCTCAGCATTGATAAGCTGGGCCCTGGAACCCGACAGCCTAATCACAACACAACTGCCCAGTTACAGAAGTACCTGCTCCAGAGTCTTGGCCCTCTCCCTCCAGCTGCCCTGGGGAGCCCGTCCACCTGGTTACAATCCCTGCACTATTACTTATGTCTGTGGGCACCCTGTGCACCTCGATTTTCCATCTGTGCAATGGAACCATAATGGTACTCCCCACACTGCAATAATGACATCACGTCTGCAGAGTGCGTGGAGGAGTGTGATCAGGCTGTTTGATCAGGCTGCCAGGAGCAGGTTGATTTTTGACCTTGGAGGGTGCCCCAGCAGGACAGAGGGATTTTTGATCTAGTGACAGGATGTGCTCACTCACTTCCAGGGGGAAAGCCCACTGGCTTTGCACCAATGAGACGTGAACTGGGGCAGCCTCTGAAGCCAGAGGAAGTGCAAGTTCATGTCCAATAGCCCTGAACACCTGTCCATGCTGACTCATCCCCCAAGGCCAGCTTGAATCACCTGTCCATGCTGACACCAGACACACAGCCTTTTCTCCTCTGGTCCCCAAATCACATAGCAGACTGAGAGGGACTTGGTGCAGGAGCTTTTATTTGCCCCCGCCTCACAGATAGGGAAACTGAGGCTCAGGGAGGAGAAACAGCTTGCTCTAAGTCTCCACCAGGGTTCAAACCCACACCCACAACCTCAAAGCCATACCCCTGGCCCCACTGCCACTGGTTCTGAGTTTCCTGCCCCGATCTTCTGTCCCTTGCAGGATTGGGGCGCTGACTGTCCCATCTTTCTCTCTGGGCCTCAGATCCTCGTCATCCAGGCAGTGAGCAGAGCTGGTGCTGCCTGAGTCCCCTCCACTGCTGACATTTTCAGCTGATCTGCAGCCTCCCGGGTCCCTTCCGAGTGCAGGAGTCTGAGCTCGCCCAGTACAAATGTTTCCCGGAACGACCAACAGAATGACAACTCCCTAAGGAGAGCAGAGACATGCGCTGCAAGCAGGCTTGTTAGAAGCCTGACATTAACACGGCACGCACACAGCGCAGGTGAGACCCCAGCAGCGCGCGGAGGCCACGGGGGACGCCGGGGCAGCGGCAGGCATCCTGAGCTCCCAAGCTGGGCTTTGATTTATTTTTGCCAACGTGGGCGCCAGAAATGCCTTTAAAACACATTGCAGGAAACTCTCCTTTTGCAGCTAAATGGCCAAACACACACCAAGGACCTGTCGCAGAGGCAGGGTGAGATGCTCCTCAGCGGGGTGGGGCGAGAAAGAAGGAACCTCTCAGCGTGAGGCGGGGCCAGGGCTGCTGCTATCCAATTGGCCCGCGCGGGGACTGCCCTGCCGCTCCGGTTTGCTGACACATCAAAACGCTTTGTACAGCCAGCAGTTGACAAAGAGTCTCTGCCCTGAGACCTCGGAGCCACCCCCACCATGTTTCCCAGGCCACCCAGGACCTTCCCTCGGAGTCTTCTAGATCTCTAGACCTCCTCCAAACCTCACAGCTCCCTGGGCTGATACCTGGCGCAGGAGCCAGGATGGGGCCTCCAGGTCACAGTGGACAACTCACCTGGCACCTGCTCCTGTTGGTCTGTGGCCTTCAGGTGGCTGTCTGCTCTGATTAACATGGCTGGACACATGTACACAGCCCACTTTGGGATGAAGTAGTTCTTCACTGTCCGCAGGACCCTCTGCATGTGGCTTTGGGGAAACCTTGCTCCTGGACCCCCTTGGGGTATCCCTAGCAGGGCAAGAAGGTGACTTCTGGTTTTATAGGTGCTCAGAGTACAGCTGCCACCCATGGAATGTGGGTGACTCAAGGTGGCCTCCAGAGCCCGTGCTTTCCAGTCCCCCAAGCCCTTCTCCAGCCATGCCAGCTCTCCACACTGCAGTTTGTAACTAGGAGTGAGGTGGAGGGGTCACTGCCCTCTGGCTGGGCTCATTCTCTCTCAATCCGACTACAGGATGGAGAAGTGCAGGTGGAGAGGGGGTGTATCCCAAACAGGGGCTGTGTGAGTGACCCCGGGTATCAGGATGGAGTGATGTTATGTCTGGGGCTGGGGAGTAGACCAGGTGTTGCCCTTCCAGTGCTAGAAGGTGGCGATGAGTCTCTGAGCACTCCATGGAGAGCCTGGAGCCATCCCAGACACAAGCAGGTGCATGAAAATGCTACTAATCATGAACCGAGCCGCTTGCCTTAGTGAGCACATACTACATCCAACCACGCAGATGACAAGCAGCTGCAATGTGAAGGTATGGCTGTCCATCCACGCAGCCCGCTTTCATCCCCTCCACGGTTATTCACTGATGCCCACCGTGTGCAAGGCTCTGTCTCTGCAAGTTGGAGAACTTCCAGGGTGATATGCAGGTGAGCGGTGTGTGTGTGTGTGTGTGTGTGTGTGTGTGTGTGCACGCGCGTGCTGCTGTGGAGGGAGCTGCAGGGAGGTGATAGAGCCCTGCTGTTCTCCCTGGCAGAGACGGAGACGCCCTCCAGGGCTGGCCAGGATTATTAATATCCTGCCGAGTCAGGGGGCTCTTGAGTTTCAGCATCGCAAGACGCCGAGCTGAGCAAGGTAGATATTCCTGCTCCACTGCCCTCACCCTGCCTCCTTCCCACCTGCCCTTCCTTGCCTGGCCTCTGCTCGCCTCAGTCTGGGGAGAAGACAGCAGGTGCTAGTAAAAGCCTGGCTTCGGAAGAGAGGGGTGGGGGTGTGGGACCTGGATGGCTTGGTCTGACAGCCTCCACTCTGAGTCCTCTCATCCACAGGAGAAGGATCTGCCTCACCCTGGGGAATGGCAGAGAGGACTGGTAGAGTTCTGCCCTTGTGCATCTCAGCTGGGCCCAGGCAGGGACAACAAGACTGCATCTGCCACCTGTTCCCATGATCCCCTCACATAGGACCCTTCTGGCACGACGCTGTGATTTCCTGCCCGCTGGTGCCCCTTCTCCCCATGCCACTGGGCTTTGAGCTGGGCATGGGAGGGCTTTGCCGGGCCGCTTGGAGGTGGACCTCCCCAGTCCCGCCATCACGCTGTGGGTTTCAGATGACACCCGTGTGCTCAGGTGAAGCTGAGTAGTTAGTGGATTAATAGTATCAGCATAGATGCTAATTGGAATATTTACAAGCAAATTTCCTTCCAGTCCTTCCTGACACACGGGCTTGTCTACCCCCTTCAGACTAGGATCGTCTCAGCAGCCAGCAGTCCCACAGCCACCACGCAGGTATTCTGGCAATCACAACTCTGACTCAGACCCTGTGTTCTGACAGGGCATGCAGAGGTCTGTGTATGTCACCTGGTCCCCCTATACCCAGACCAGTCCTCCTAAGCTCTGCCCCTCTGCTGGGAACTCCCACCTCAGGTCAAGGGCACCAGGACCTCCTGCCACAGACGGGTCAGAGTGGGTGTGGGGAGCCCAGTACACCCCCCGAGGCTTCTCTCATCCTGCCTGGAGAGGTTCCTTGGGATTCCACCTGCCTGAGAGGAGGTGGCACCAGGAAAAGAAGGCAGGAAGTAGCAGTGGCACTAGGAAGGAGGGGCATGTGCCTGTCCAGGAGGGGGATCATAGATAAAGCATCATCCATTTCAAAGCAACTACGAGAAAGGATTTCGAATGTTTTCACCACCAGGAAATGATAAATATTGGAGGAAGCAAAAAAAATTCTCCCTGATTTACACAATGGATACATGTATCAAAATGTCACTTCGGGCCTACAGTTGTTATGGGTTGATTTAAAGTGCTTTCTTAAAAAGGTGATGCTGTCTGGGCTGGCTCAGTGGCTCAGTGGTTGTGGCGCTTGCCTGATATGTGTGAGGACCCAGGTTCGAACCCCAGCACCACATACACAATTCAATGTCGGAGCAATGAAAGCCACATGAAAAACCAAATAAAATCGATTCTCTCTCTCCCCTTCCCTCTCTTAAAAACAAACAAACAAAAATGTGAATCTTAAAACAGTGGTACTATAGCCTCCAGCCCCCCCACGACAGTGGGGCTGTAGCCACCAGCTCCCACCACGGCAGTGGGGCTGTAGCCTCCATCCCCCTCCACAGCAGTGGGGCTGTAGCCTCCATCCCCCTCCAAGGCAATGGAGCTGTAGCCACCAGCCCCCACCATGCAGCAGGGAGCTCACGGCAGCACTGAACTTTGTGGCCACTGCCTGACACCCACCCTCCTGTGTGGTAGGCACAGTGTGTCCTCGTTTGCACATAAGAACCCTGAAGCACAGAGCAGCTGAGCCGCTGCCCCGAGGCCACCCAGCTAGTAGAAGGGGACCCCAGTCTGTGATCCAAGGCCAGGACTCCTGAGCAACACTTCAGTGGGGGTCCAGAGGCTTCGCTGTGTAGCTGCCATGCCAGACACCCCCGGAGCCCCAAACCCCTCCTTGTTTTTTGGGACTTTTTAAACCAAGTCCTAACAGAAACCACCATAGCAGAGGAACAGTCTGGGGACTGGCACTCTCTGCAAAAAGAGGAGCTGGAGTCTGTCAGGTTGCACGGTCTCGTTCCACGCTCTCCTGGATGCCGGTTTCACACGTGGGGACAATAAACCTCTCCTCCCCTGCCCTCCCCAGAACGGGTGGCTTCTACCCACACAGAGAGGGAAGACTGCAGCGAGCACCTCGATGCCAACGGTCACCCCTGAGCCACTTTCCTTGCAGACTGAAATGAGAAGTGGTGGTGACACACGGGGAAATAAAATTTGGACAAAGGGAGGAACAATGGCGAGCGAGCGAGCGAGCGAGCGAGCGGGTTCTGGCGGCAATTCCTGCTCCAGGGTACAAGGCTGCATTCCATGGCAACAGCGTTCACACTTCGCTAAAATAAACGCTGCTACCAGCTGGACGGTTGCTCGGTGGAGCCCCGGGATTAGCATATTCCCAGGGAGTGACAAGGGGCACGGCTGCCCTCTCAGCAGCCAGACTGGACTAGGATGATCAAGGACAGCAGGGGCCCGTTAGTCCGGGAAACCAGTCCAGGCTTGTGGCCGAGAGCAAAGAGCATGAGATCCAAAGAGCTGAGTTCAAGTCCCAGCTCCGCTGAGAAGGGACTGTGCTGCCTGGCCCAAGCCAACTCTCTCCTCTGGGACCAAATTGCCAGGTCTATAAAATGGGTATAGCAACATGTCCCGTTGAGGCTGCGCACCCACCCTGTGACAGTATATGCAAGGCACCTAACGCACTGCAAGAAAAGGCTACTGGCTACTTTCTAGAAAACTTTTCTAGAGAGCAGGAGTGGTTTTCTAGGGATGGAGCCGTTGGGTGAAGTGAGGGGCTCTTTCAATGCTTGACACTTTTTTTTTTTGAAACTTTTTATATTATCCAGGTACCGAAAAGTTCCATGAGAAGGAGGGAGGGAGGGAGGTGGCTCATGATGCGGGGGTCAGCTTCCGGCCAAACCTCCGGCGAAGGCGTCCTGCGTCTTCCATTCACTTGCTGCTGTGTGACCTTGGGAAGCTGTCACCTCTTCTGATCACAGTCTCTTCCTCCTGGAATGGTGCCGACAGGCCTTCTTCACAGGATTGTGGAGGAAATTGAAGTGACACCTGCCTATCGAGAGCCCAGCGTGGCTCAGTGTCATAGCTGCAATAAATGCAAAGTGAAACCCTGGGGCCTAAAAAGGAGATCGTTGGGAAAATGGCCCACAGTCAAAGTGCGGAGTTCAGTTACTAGCACGGTATCAGCACTAAGGTCTCAGCTTTGACGAAGGTACCGTGCTATGTCAGATGACGTCGGGGGGACACTGGGTGAAGGGTATGGAGAATGCTGTGCACCAGCTGTTCAGCTTCCCGCACACCTGAAATCCACCCAGGTTAAAGATGCACATGGTGCCACATGTGCGGAACACCACTCGGTCAACCGTGGTTCACCGCAGGTGCTCACAAGAGGTGACAGTCGCCTCTCAAAACTACACGGAGAGTGGTGGGTGTCACGGCTGTCACAAGACGGCCAGGCGTCGCTAGTGTAGACACACCTACTGCTGTGCCCATTGTAGAAAAGCGCAGCGCTCAGGATTAGGGACAGTGCGGAATATTCGTGACAACAGTAAAGACCTGGTCTAGGCATCTGCTGTGCTGTGCCTTCGATCGGAAGTTTAGTGTTCTAATTACAAAAAAAAGAAGTTACTCAAACAACCGCGACAGGGCAGCAGCCTCCAGGGCTCATTCACAGTCTCTCAAGCGCGTCCAGAGGCAGCGAGGAGTGACGGGCCTGCGCACCTGGGTGTGCGAGTGCAGTCCAGGAGGCTCACACATGACAAAATCTACTAATGACACGTTTTACAGGCTGTGTCCCCATCCAGTGACCCAGGACCGTGCAGGGTGCCCAGCAGCCAGTCTGGACCTAAGGGGTCTAAAGAGGCGCAATGGGGCGAGAAATGGGAAAATGAGACTGCCGAAGAGAATGGGGAGGTCAGCTCCCTGCGCACGTGGAGTGGACACAGGGTCACAGCGTCCGTCCGTCAGAACGCCCTGAGCCTGATCGTCCCCCGAAGCCGTGAGAGATGACATCCTGTTCTCGGGGGACACGTGCTACAAGCAACGGTGGCAGGGACTGGAGCTCAGCGGTTACGGCGCTTGCCTGGCACGTGTGAGGACGCGGGTTCGAACCCCAGCACCACGAAGGGTCGGCGCAACGAAAGCCACACGAAAAACTAAATACAATCGATTCTCTCTTTCTCTCTCTCACCGTCCCTCTCTCTCTTTAAAAAAAAGAAAAAGCCAGAAAGAAATGTTGGTGGAGGGGCGCGGTGCCTGCAGGTTACCCTCAGAGGGCTTCGCAGGGCGACAACACCCACAGTTCTAAATCGATGGCCCGTCAGGCAGAGCTGCTGGGCGAAAGGCCCACAGTGGGTGAATCCAGGGGAAGGCGTACAGGGATTCCTGAATAGATTTTAGGCTTTTTGAATTAAAAAGTAAAAATAAATACATTTCATTTCAAAGAAACTAGTGCTTGCTACGTACAAAGCTGTTTCAATAATAGGGTTCGTTACTATCTACGTACACCATGTGAGAATTTTATCTTAATAGTTAATATTTATTTTCACAAATATGTCTGAACCCCTCTCCACGAGGGGTCCTGACCTGGGCTCCAGTAGAGGTGCAGGTGACTCGGCCGGCTCCCGCCCTTAGTCAAGGTGAAAGCCCTGTCCTGAGACCATGGCTAGGTGACCGAGGGACTTCATCTTGGTGCCCACACACTGGAGACGGCAGCTAGAGAGCCACAGGGTGAATACACAAACACAGGCCAGCAGACACTGGAGGCAGACATGGGTGCTCTCCAGAGGTCCCAGGACCTGGCCACTGTGATGGGGAGGGCTCTAGGATGTCCTTCCCGGCCCTCCAGGCTGGGGTACCCACTCCATCCTTTCCAGACACTCAGGAGAATGTAGTGCCGGTCAATGGCTCAGGCTGCACAGCCAGAGGGTCCTGGGTTTCCCATTATTGTGACACTGGTCAGCCACATGCCTGGTCCTGGATAAGCAAGGAGGGCTGGGGAGGGATAGGAAGGGGCCTGGCTTCACTGAGCCCATCAGCGCCGCTTCACCAAGTCACCCGTGTTAAAACAGCAATCAGGTTAGGAGGGCATAATTGGATAATTCTAGTGCTTTCCTTGGAGAGTTGCTGCTTAATTAAAGGGGATGGACAGCGGAGGGAGGAGGCTGGGGAGACCAGCCTGATCGTCTAGAGAGACTGGGGCAATCTGGCAAGATGGGGTGCTTCCAGCTATGCCCCATTTTGGCAGCTGGCTTTTACAGGAGGGAATGGAAAAGAGATCCTGTTTATTGGCCCCAGGAGATAATGGAATCTGCTGGAATAAACTAGCCTCAGAATCAAAAGGTTTCAGATAAATTTGCATTTACATAAACACCGTGCCTCATAGTCTGCCAGTTTCTAGCTGTGTGACCCCAGGAAGTTACTTCACCTCTCTGAGCCTTGGTTTTCTCATCTTCATAAGGCTAGGAGTGTACCTGTTGGGTAAAGCGAGGGGTCCCTTTTAGCCTTTAAGAAACTTTTGGATTAGCCAATTACTGAAGATGGCCGTGGAGCTCTTGTGGTGTGTGTGTGTGTGTGTGTGTGTGTGTGTGTGGTGTGCACAGACACACATAAGGGAGCAGGGAGGATTTGGGACACACCTGATTAAGTTGTGCCCTGAGTGCTGTGGACCGGGGCCTCCACCATGCTTCCCAGCCAGGATATGTGAGGTGTGAGCCCTCAGACAGGGCCAAGGGTTGCCGTGCCATTTCCTCGCCGATGGAGAAGAAGGTGCCAAGGAGCTGTGGACAGGCAGGAAGTGCGAAGGAGTGGGAAGTGCTCCCACCAGGACGGTGAAACAAAGAGCAAGGCCACCTGCTCTGCCCATGTCCCTGCTCCTGCAGGGTGTCCCCCCACATCTTCCTCAGAGCACAGAGCAGCTGCCCCCGCAGTGCCCAGCACTGGGTCCAGAGCCCTGCAGGAGAGTTTTTTCTTTTTTTTCTCAATGTTCCTATGTTTTGCAGGTCTGGGATGGAACCCAGGGCCTCGCGCACGCCAGGCAGGCGCTGGACCACTGAGCTTCGCCCCAGCCCGGGGCTAGTGAGTGTAATTGGTGCTTTCCAGGGAGGTCAGAGCGCACCCCAGCTGGAGCCGCAGGTTCTTGCTCCTCTTTCCCCGAGGATGATTTTCTTTCAGTTCCCCTATTGAAGTGGCCCGTTCAGGCCATCTGTGTCACCTCTCTGACATCTTATTAGGGAAAGCTGAGCCTCCTTCCCCAGGGCCCCACATTGTTCTCCTTTTCCCAGAAACTGCCAGCCATGGCGTTTAGCCACAAAATAACTCCATGAAAAGGCGCATCCCGCAGCTCCTGGGCGCCGCAGGAGAGGCGGCACTTTCTGCTGCCTGGCGGGGGCCAATGGACAATGGGGACAGCTCTTGAACAGGTGAGTGGCAGAAAAGCTGGCCTGCTGCCCTCCAGGCGGACGATCTGAGGAGCAATCCAAGCTTTGCAGAGCTTAAAAGGAAAAGCTGCAGCTGCCCCGCGCTGAGTGCAGAAGGACCACGCTTGCGTCCGTGTGCGGAGTAGTTTTAAGGATCATTAATATTAATGGTATTGTTCGAGAAGGGCGAGGAGCGGGCCCCTAATTAATCATGCTTGATGGCAGCTTTGTGTCCATTTTCATGCTGCATCTTTAAAAAATCAACGCGTCTCCAAAGGGTCCTCTGCCTTTGGGACTAAGAGCCAGAGGAGGCCTTTTCCCCTGTCCAGAGGCAAATAGCCCAGGAGGCTGCCACAGAGCCCCTGCAATGCAGAGGATGGCCACACACAATATGAGTACCGACTGTGTCCCCTGCTTTGCCCGAGGCTCCGGGGTACTGGGTTGGCCAGAGCTGCCACAGCTCCAGTATCATCTGGAGAGACCAAAGCTCAAGCAACAACCAGCAGGTGCGGAAGGGCTCACCTGGGGGTGGCCAGGGTGCTCTGGCAGGCAGGGGACTCCAATCTTGTCCACATGTGCCTGGAGGAAGTAGCAGGGAGCTGAGCTCTGAGGTGTGGACAAGAGTCCACCAACGTAAGGAGAACCAAGGGACCGACGGGCATGCACAAAGGCTCAGAGGCAGGAAGAGACATGAAAGGCTTGAGAAATGCAAGTCTGACTATAGTGTAAATCAGCAGTACCCTTGGGGCACACTCACGTTCAAGGCAACGTTAACAACAGTAGCCCAAAAGGTGAAAGCAACCTGATGCCTGTCATCAGAGGATAGAGAAACAAAGCGTGGTCTATCTGTACAGTGGAATATTATTCAGCCATAAAGAGGAACGGAGTACTGATGCATGGTTAGACGGAAGAACCTGGAATGCTAAGTGAAAGAAGGTTGCACATTGTATGATCCCACTTCTGTGTCACATCCAGAAGAGGTGGTCCATGAGGAAGCACAGTGGTGCTTGCCGGAGGCTGGGGTGACGAGGGAAGCAAGGACACACTGCTAAGGAGGCGGGGCTTGACCTGGGGTGATGATCATCTCTGGGAACTTGATAGAGGTAGGGGCAGCAGCAAGTGCACTTTCCAACAGCTGATCCAATGTGCATGTCGCCTGTGAGAGGGCGAGGAGGGGCGAAGAGCAAGAAGACTTGGCTGCATGTGGCCTAGATCCTGTGTGTGTCCCCAGCCTGGATCGTCAGACACGCACATGTTGCACCAGCTGCCCCAGCCTTTCCGGCCAGAATCCCAGCATTGGCACCAGCCAACCTCTCAGATCTGCACCCCGTTTCCTAGAAACCGCTGTGTTGGTGGCTAGCTGTCCCACCACTGAGCTACTCTACGAGACATGCTTGAAACAGCACCAGCATGGGGCAAATGAAGGACTTCTGCAGAGGATGGCAAGGCCAGCTCAGAGGGCCCAGCTCATTCCTCGGGCCAGACGCCCTGGCCGGGCCTGTGTGCACGGGATTGACGTCAGCACTGCTGTGAGGCACGACTCTCAGACTCCAGGCTTCCGAACGTGAAGTCCTTGGCCCAAATCACCTGCTTAGCACGGGACCCGGACCCTCCACCTCCAAAGTCCCTGCCAGTCGCCATTTTGCTCTATTGCTTCCTAAATTAAAGACACTTAGGCTCCCTGCACAGCTGGGCCGGGTGGCCATGTCTGTGGGGCACGTTCCTTCTGCCCTAAGACCTGGACTACCCTCCTGCCTCCTTGCATCCCACTGTGACATTGCCCTCTGTGCCTCGGGGGAGGAAGCAGTCAGCAGCCCCGCGTGGCCTGTTTATGGCCTGTCACTGCATGCTTCATGTGGACGCAGAAGCCCCGGCCTGGCCACCTCAGAACAGCCCTGGGACCAGTTCCGCGTTGGAAGCGACAGTTTTACCACTCCATTGCTGGCCTGAGGAGCGGCCGTTGGGGCGTATGAATGAGGGCAGCCGACAGCTGACCGGGGCTCGGCTGGCCCTCGCGCCTGCGCCCCTCCACGAGCACATTCCCAGGCCAGCCAGGGCCAGGCCGTGCCAGCGCCCTCGTGTGCTGCGCATCTCTAGGGTGCCTCTCGGGGTGGACACAGATGGTGCCACACGGGTCCCTGCCCTCCAGGGGGTCCACTGTGGATTGCTAGTGACCACAAATGCCACTTCTCAGGGTGCAGAGCACCCAGGCAGGGCCACGTGGTCCCTACCAGCCGGCGAATGGGGCCGAAAGGACTGTCACAAACATAAAGGAGGCGACATATAAATCAAGGAGGAAGCTGGATGTGGAAAAGGCCTGGGGCCCGTCACAGAACCAGCCTGTTTTATGCCTCGCTGCTTAGTGACTCATTGGAGGGGAATGGACGGACTTCAGGCCTCTCATTGATCTGAAATATAAATACCAAAAAGAAGAGGGTGAGGTGACACTTTTATTGACTTGATTGTAAAGGAAGTTAGAGGACCAAAGGCAGGTGGCCATCCGAGGCTGTAAAGGTGCCATGAGTTTGAATTGCATGGTGACCAGACCATGCCACCCCATGCCCAGGAGATGCAGGAAGCAGGTGGTGGTCACTCCCAGGGGTCATTGGCAGGGAGGAGAGGAAGGGCTAGGTGCACAGCAGGGCCACCCACAAACCAGGGCCCTGGACCAGGGAGGGGACACAGGGCTGTGGGGACTTCAGCAGGAGCTGCAGCTCAGGAGCCACCCCAAAGTACACAGCCTTGAAGTGGCCAGCAGGGAGCCCCGGGACCACCGAAGCCCACAATGGGCCTCCGTTTGCAGCAGCAAAGGCTGGCCCAGGCCCCAGGCAGGGGCAGTGAGCTGTTTGTCTTCTTGCTCCCACCCCCCTCAGAGCTGAGTGGCTTGTGTGCCACTCAGAGCTGAGAGAGAGAGGCCCAGAGCAGCAACAGCCCAGAGTAATGGGGACTGGAGGGGGCCAGGCAGGAGCAGAGCGCAGAAGAATCCCATTAAGGACGGAGGCCAATCGATACTCGGCGAGCAGGAAGGTTTCAAAGCCCCTGCACAGAGCTGGCTCTCATCACCCGGGAGAAGTGGCAGTGGAGCTGTTTGGGCCCTGCTCTGGGAAGCAGCACGTAGCTGGCAGGCGGGGGGGCCGGGGTGACCGTCTGCAGGGTGGGCTGAGGTGGCCCAGTTCAGCCTGGTAAGGGACTTCGGACATTGCCTCAGGGTCCTTCTCTCCCAGCTTGCAAATGGGGATACCGAGGCCTGCAGAGGGAAGGGATTTGCCCAAGGTCACGTGACTGCAAGTTTCCTGTTTCTGCCTCCTGGCAGAAGTGACTTCCTCTTCAAGGCCTCTGAGTGGCTGTCCCTCTCGCTTTTCTCTATTATCATAACGACCCCAGTAGTCTCAGAACCTACAATTAACTGATCAAAGCTACAAGACCTGGGGACTTGCTTAGGCTGCACCCTGCTTGTCATCTGAAGTGACCTAGTGGGACCCGAGGGAGTTGAGGGGGCGCGAGGCTGAGCTCGCTGGACCTCTTGAAGCTGAGCCTACGGTGCGGCTTTTGGAGCACGAGAAATGGAGATTCAGGTTCCCAGGGCCTGCCCAAGGCCATGCTACCTGCGGCTGAACCCCAGCCCACTGGCTCTGGAGCCCCGGCAGCTCCCGCATGCTGCACAGTGCCCTGACCCTGGAAGCCAGGGTCAGTCAGATGGGGCACAGCGGGACGGCCGCCAGGAGGAGCCCTCTTGAATCTCCCTGTGGCCTCAGGGTTTGCAGGGCCTCTTGATTCAGCCACGCCAGCCTCCTCTCTTGGCATGGTGGCCCCGGTGCCTGCTCACCCTGGACAGGTTCCTGGAGTTGGCAGAAGTGGGAGGATTCCTGGCCAGGACATCAGCTCGATGGCCCCGGCACTGTCATGGTCAGGGCTGCTAGGAAAGAGGGTAAGACCCCAATATGGCCAGCACGAAGGCTGACCAGCAGGTATCTGTTCCCATTGGCCAAGATGGTCTCCAGAGCTCTTGATCTCTGTCACTGTAGGATTTGGCCTGCTATTGTCTTTGTCATCTGATTGCCAAGGCCGCTTATTTAGGCTCATGGTGGGCCAAGCCCTGAGTAAGAGCCTGATGTGTGTTATCCACTGAACACCCAGGTCCTTCACTGTCCCCATTTCACAGAGCATGAGACTGAGGAGCAGAGGAGCGAAACAGCCGGGACTTGGCCCTAGCAGGTGGCAGTGTCCCAGGGGTGTGTGGTTCCAGCCCTCCTATCACCAAGCAAAAGCAGGCAAGGGCTTTGCTGCTGTTGGGGTGGGTGGGGAAGGAGAGTTGAAGGTTTCCCCGAGAAGACCGAGGTATACTTCGCCTCTGTTCTACTCACCCACCTCCCAGATGTGGCTAGCAAGGGCCCCAGGGCATCTGGCTGTGGGTGAGGAGAGGCCTTGAGTCCCAGAAGCTGCTCACAGGCCTGCAGAGCAGCGGGTTGCTGAACGAAAGCAAAATGTGGAGAAAGGACAGTTGGCTGTGGCCGGCCGTCGTGAGCACGTGCGGCCTCTCGCCCTGCCGCTGGGCACTGAGTGCTACTGAATGTCAGCACGAGAATCGGTCCCCAGGTGAGTCTGGCTCACCCTTTCCCCTACGTCAAAACGCCATGCAGGAAAAGCTTCACGACCCACCCTCTGGATCAGTGTCCCTGGGGCAGATGTCCCTCTCCTGGCTGGTCCTGGCCCATCCAGTGTGGCGCTGGGAAGCGGAGCTCCGAGCTCATACCTGGGCAGGGCTTCCCGTGCAGACCCAGTGATGACACGGCCTCGGCAGCACAGGTAATGTAAAGCCAGAGAAATAATTAGAAAGGGATGAGTTCTGGGTATCGATTGCTTTTGTTTTTAATATAATTTGCTTAATTATAGTTTCATATAATTTAATTTTTAATAATGGCTGTGTTTAATAACTACATTAGTCAGGGTTCTCCAGAGACAGAATCAACACACACACACACACACACCCTGCACACAACCACACACTTGTGCACACACATGCACACTCGCACATGCACTTGCACACATGTGTGCACACACTGGCACGCCTGCACATGCATGCACACATGCACACACCTGCACTCACACCTGCACATTTGCACACACATCCACACGCCCACAGCACACTCGCACACACATGCACACATGCACACACACACAAGGAGATTCATCAGGGCATCTGGCCCCCACGTGAAGAAGACTGGAGTCCCATAATAAGCCATGAACATGGAGGCCCGGGAAGCTGCGGCTCTGCTCAGCACGGGTTCGGAAGCCTCGGGACCAGGAAAGCTGGTGACCTCCTTCCCCATTCAAGGTTGTAGGGCTGAGAACCAAGGTGGTTGCTGGTTCAAAGTCGGCAGAACCTAGAGTTTCTAGGTCGGAGGGTGGAAGAAGGTGCCTTTCCCTTCCTGTTTTTCCAGCCAGGCCCTTGGTCAACTGGATGGCGCCCAGCCCGGTTGGGTGAAGACCTCCTGGGTCCGCCCACTGACTGAGAGCCCCGTCTCCTCCAAAAGCGCTCATGCAGACCTACCCAGAGGCACTGCTTTCCCAGACATCTGGGTATGCCTCAGTTCCATCAAGGCAACACCAGAAGTAGCATCATGATAACCACCCAGCAAATTCTTAAGCATTGAACAATTGGTACCGTGCAGCCACCATGACCCGGCATCAGCACAGTGCAGACCCCAGCCCCCTGCCTGCTCACTGGTGCCCTCAATCCTTTAATATGGAGCAACATCTTTCCATGAGAGGAGCTTGGTTTAAGGGGCCAGTGACCCTGGAACACACTGACTCAAGCAAGATTGTTCCCCAAAGGAGACCTGATGGATGCCCCGGGAGAGTGGGGGTCCCACAGCAGCTGGGAGAAAGAGGCACCGGTAAAAATCCCCCACAATCCCAGCTCGAGCTGGCAGTAGCTGTGGGCAACTTGAAAACAGAACACCCAACTACAGAGCCCTGATTTTGCTGCTCAGTTCCCACCCAAAATGACCGATTTCATCCTTGACCCATGTGCCATCTGACAAACTGCTCCAGAGCCTAGTGGCTTGGACAGCATCCAAATGCCACTGTGTTCCATCGTGGCACAGGGTTGGCAGGGCTCAGCTGGGCGGTTCTTGCTTGGGGTCCTCAGGGGTCTTTCTAGGGCGCAGGGGTCTCACACACGCAGGTGGTGGGTCTCGCCTGGATGACACCCAACAGCCTTTCCGCAGACCCCTAGTGTGCTGACCAGGGAGAGAGCCCCACTTTTACCAATTGGAGACTTTGGGTGGCATCTGATCAGTCCTCTTGAAAGTCCATGCCTTCAGCTTCTGACACTCCCTGTCTTCTCTTCACGACACCTTGGGAGCTTTCCTGGCCCTGTCCCCAGCCTGGGTCTGTCCCCAACACTTCTCCTTCCCCACCCCTCACCTCCATCTCTGGGCCTCTGCTCACACCTCTTCCTGCTTCACCCTCAGACCTCTGCCAGGTCCTTCTCTTGCTGTGTGACTTCCAGCTGGGCCCTCCCAGCCTGCCCCAGAGCCACCTGCTCCCCTCACCAGGCCACCCTTATCAGCCTGAGTCTTTGGTCAGCCTGATTAGTTCTCCATCATCAAAGTCCCCAAACTTAAAGCCTCAATCTCCATAACTCCTGATTCTCCCCTAAAGGTTTCAGCAAAGACTCACCGAAACCTTGGTTGTGTTTACAGCAAACTGGTTTTGGACCTCGGACCTTCCGAGCGCAAGGAATGTGTGCTGTTTGAAGTTACTAAGAAACAGACACACAGGCCCAGAATGGAGGCTTAGGAAGAGCTGGCTTTCTCCTCTTATCCCTTCCAGAATGATCCACCCACAGCATCCCCTGGTTTTTGTCACTTCTAGTCTCAATTCACCTGTTCCAGCCCAATAAAGATGAGGCTCTCTTTATTTGCTTGTTTGTTTTGCTGTGGGGCTGGCGATGGATGCCAGGCAAGCACTGCACCACTGAGCTACACCACAGACCCACAAGGCCGTTTGAACACACAACCCTGCAGCCCACCCATCTCTGCACATTTGTCCCGCTGTACCCCTCTCTCTGTCTCTCGCCATTCCACCCAGGGGTAAAGACCATAGCCTCTAGGAAGTACTCTCTGCCCTGCTGGAAGCTGGGACTCTGTGACTCAGGACACTCAGCCCAAGGGGAAGCTCGTTTCCATCCGTACCTCATCTACCCGAGGCTGGTGCTTCTAGATGGGGACCACTTTTGTTGATGCTTAGATTTCTCAGGACACAAAACTCAGAGTCCAGAGGAAGCGTTCAGTAAGCACTTGTGGACGGGACTGAGAAGGAGGAGGTGGAAGGCGTCACCTGGGGCAGTTTCCAGGGTCATGGCTGGTCACCATCTTCCTGGGTAGGAACAGAGCCAGGAAGCTGGAGAAAGGGCGCTGCCAGCACTGAGCCCTATAAATACTTTATAATGCAGAATTACTCAAATCAGCGGAATCCCAATCCAAAGGGAGGAGAGGGAGTCCATTTGTCGATGGAAAAGAGATCAGCTAAGTGCAGGACGGAAAATTCTAGAAGGGCCCAGGGAGCTCCAGACATGAAAAGTCCAAGCAGGAATTAGCCAGATATCTGAGCAAACAGAAAAAAAGGAAGAGTCAGCTGTTTAGGGGGAGGGCTCTGGCTGTCCCCCTTGACCCAGCTCTGCTGTGGAACCTGTTTCAGAAGGCGGGACAGAGCCAGGACCAGTCGGTGTGGCCTCTGCCAGAACGCCAACGTGATTGGGCAGCCAGCGCTGTCAGTCATCCTAGACCCACCTGGGACCTTGTGTGTGCCCTGGAGCTGAGCCGCAGGGGTGGTGAGCTGGGGGCCTCCACCAGGGGACACAGGAACCAGAGAAGGGGCACAGCAACACCGCACGTGGCTGGCAGAGTGCGGTCCTGGGCGTGGAGCGAGCGTGTGCAGGCCCAGTCTCAGGGGCCACCAAGAGGAGAGCACTCTGGGCAGGGGCTGGGAGAGGACTTCCAGCCTCGAGGGGAACGAGATTCTTGAAAACAGAGGCCCTGCCAGGCAAAATCCCCTGAGGCTGCCTAGGGAGCATGGCAGAGGCCATCTCCAGGTGGCAGCCCCTCAGCTGCCCCTGCAGGTGGTTTTCGGGGGAGCCGTTTCCACCCCACTGGGCCAACACCCAGAGCAGGCGCTGATTTTGGGTAAAAACCCTGAAGGCTTAGACCTGGGAGCTGGAAGGAACCTAAAGAGATTCTCTGGCGCATACCTCACCCTCCTGCCACCGTTGCTGCAGCCAGTGCTGCAGTCCCCAGTGCTAGGGCCGTGACTAAGCTGCTACTGCCAGGCCTGCGGCCACCGGTGCTGTTACCACCATGGCTACAGTTGTGACTGCACCCGCAACTCCAGCTACTATTACTCCAGCCTGGGCCGCAGCCGCAGTTGCTACCGCGGCTGGTGCTACAGCCGCTGTTGCTATGGCTACCGATGTTGCTGCGAGTATCCTACTAGTCCCATCACCAGTGTTACCAACAACAGAACGACAACTAAGGAGGAGGACAGGGCCACTGCGGGTGCCAAGACCTCGCTGCCTGGCCTCTCCCCGGCCTCCCCTCGCCATCTGCACTGCAGAAGGGTGTGCGTGTGGCCCTGGCAAGGACCCTGCCCTCCCCGGTCACCACTCCCATCAGTGTCTGCGTCGCTCCCTCATGGCACTCTGTCCCTGTCTGCATGGGCTGCCCAGCAGCTCAGGGCTGCGCCCACCCTGGGTCCTGGGTCACGCTGCCCAGTGCCTCTAGGGTGCCCTCCATTTCCGCCCCCCCAGGCCCTTTTTCTGATTGATTTTCCCTCTGTCACATTTGATATGTGTGAGAGAGAGAGGAGAGAATCCATCTTATTTAGTTTTTCACATGGCCTTCGTTGCTCCAACACTTTGTTGTGTCCGTGGTGCTGGGGTTTGAACCGGTGTCCTTGCGCATGCCAGGTGAGCGCCGTAACCGCTGAGCCACTGCTCCAGCCCCTCAATAAATATTTGCAGGTGTGAAGGAGAGGAGAAATGCCTGTTACTGGGCTTCCTCTCACATCCACCATTTCCTCTGCCCCCCACGAGGATCTGGTCAGTCTCCCACTTTCCCGATGAGGAAACAGATTCAGAGCACTAAGGATTCACCTGAGGTCACCCTAGTGAGTGGCTCTGGCAGGATTAAGACCCAAACCCTCCTGAGCCCTGAGCCCATGAACCAATCACCATGAAGCGGTTGACCTCACATGACGCTGGCAATGGATGTCGGAAACGTGTGCCTTAATTGCCAAAGGCAGATAAATACCCAAAGTGGGGGAAGAAGGTGCCCCTGGGAAGAGGGCAGAGGTTCTCTCCTGCCAGGCCAGGATGCACATGGATCCCAAGCAGGCACGGGGGCAGGCACTCTACTTCCGGGCGCTGATTAGAATCCTTCCTGTGTGGCCCCCTCTCTGTCCCCAGCTCGAGCTCAGCCTGGCCTCCAGCCAGCATGCACACTGATCAGGAGAGGCCTTTGTGGGTCTGCGTGGGCTGCAGTGCCTCACCGCAGCCGTGGCTTAGGCCGCAGAAGGCATGTCTCCTGGTCCTGGAGGCTGAGGACCAGATGTTGCCAGGGTCAGCTCCTCCGAGGCCCCTCTCCTTGGGTCATCTTCTCCCAGCGTCCTCACATGGTCCCCGCTCTGTGAGCGTCTTTTATGCACCCCAGCCTTACTGGTATAGGACCAGCCTAGTGACCTCTCCTTAACTTAATCCCCACGTGACAGACCCCTTCTCCTCCAAACGCAACTGCATTTTGAGGTGTCGAGAGTGGACACTAATGTATGAATCTGGGGGTCACAATTCAGTCTCTAACGGAGCCCAGGGGGCTCCTTCCATTCCTGGAAACTTCTAGAGGCACTGAGGCCTGGAAGCTGAGGCACCTGCAGAGGGGAAGCTCCCCGTCAGGACATAGGACAATGTGGTCCCGTTGCGCAGTCTGAGCCAGAGCTCTCGCAGTCAGCTGCATTCTCCCCACACTGCCTTGGGATCCCTTCCCCACGTCTGTGTGCCCCATGTGACCGTCCCCAGCCAGGACAGTGAGCGTGCTGGACAGACCTGCAGCGGCACCGTCCACCCCCCTTGCCTAGCCCGAGGTTCCCGGTCCTGATGCCTGTAGTGTCCTCCTGGGCAGCCCGCTTCTTCCTGGGGTGGTTGGGACAAGTGAAGGCAGGACGAAGGCTTGCGCCTGGGCCCTCCATGTGCACCAGGACACCCCAGGACCTCTGCTGTGGGCGGGCACCCTCGGTGCACCCACAGCCCACTGCCTGTCTCCCCACAGCCTCTCTCTCTGACCTCAGTCCAGTTCTAGCCATAACCGTGGACACTTTACTTCTCCGAGAGAGCTGGCCAGGACGCAGTGCCACTGTGCACAAAGGTGGGGCAGGCACCTGCTCTCCTCAGCAGCCCTTCGTCACTCTGTGATGAGGTCTGCATCCCTGCAGCCAGGCCCCTCTGCACGTGCTCCCTTCTGGGTAAAGCTGAGACCGATCCCTACAAAGCCATTTGTGTCACTGCGAGGTTTGGAACCCTGACCCACAGGGTCAGCTCTGTGGTCCCCAAATGGCTTTGGGACTGCTGCTGAGTTCTGGGGTCATCCTCTGGTTGTCACTGCAAGGGCAGTTATGCTCCTTAGATGGCATGTCACGAGGCCATCTGGCTCCAAGCAGAGGGTCCCACTGCACACAGGGCTGCCGCAGGACCACACAGATGGCCTAACAGTGGCTCGGGAGGCTGCACCTGACCTGGTGTCACCCGGATGGCTGAGGCCGCCTCCATGTGGAGTCCGAGCCAGGAGCACAACACACATGCCTCTCTGCTGAGGCTTCCCTGCCGCCCTGGTGCCTCCACCCTTCCCTGCTGCTCTCACAGTCGGACGTCTTGGTGCCCCTGTGGGTGGCCCTTCCTACCACAGGAGAGGGCACGTCAAGTCCCAGGGTCACCACGCCTGGGCACTTCTAGGGTTTCATCTAGTCACTCATCAGCTGCAATGAGCCAGTGCTGTGTCCCGTCTGGGTCCAGCCATGAGCAAGCTGGCCCCTGGGACCTTACATTCCAGTGGGCGAAGGCAGAGAAAGATAAGTGAGAGAATGAAACGTTGACCTGCATTGAAAACGTGGCCCCCAGCCTCCTCTGGAGGCTCAGCCTCAGCAAGCCCAAAAGTGCACCCCGAGAGCTGCATGGTTGCCAAGTCCCGCAGGGAGCTCTGACGCCCAGGAAGATCCAGCCGGCAATCCAACCCAACAACGCCACATCTGAGACTCCATCTGTGGGTCCACTGCACAGGTAGAAAATGACAAGCATCTTTGATTGTGGTAGTGTTTTAAGAGCAGAAGATTAGAAATACCTTAGAGTCTAGCAACGGTGACTGGTTGAATACACCCTGCTACACTCACACAGTGGATTATTATGCAGCTACAACAAACAGTATGATCAATAGGTACTGATATGGGAACCCTCCAGAACACAACATTAAGTAAAATAACAATAATAAAGATTTAGATCAATGCGTACATATGCTCCCTTTTGTATAAGAAAGGGGAGGGAGACTACCTGACTACATGATGGGTATCATCATGATTGCTAACCAAAAAACAAACAGAAAACAATAAGTGTTGGTGAAGATGTGGAAAAATCGATACCTTTGTGCAGTATTAATGGGAACATAAACTGCTGCAGCCACTATGAAAAACAGTATGGCATTCCTCAAAAAGTTTTGCATTGGGGTTGGGGATTTAGCTCAGGGGCAGAGCCCTTGCCTAGCATGCGCAAGGCCCCGAGTTCAGTCCTCAGCCCTGAAAAAAAAAAGCTTTGCATAGAATTATTGTATGACCCAATCATTCCATCTTTGGATACATACCCCAAAGAACTGAAGGAAGGGTCTCAAAGAGATATCTGCACATACATACTTGTAGCAGCAGTGTTCATAATAGAAGAAACTACTCAAGTGTCCAAGAAAGCAATTCAAGGAACAGACAAATGGATAAATCAAATGTAGTATAAACATACAGTGGAATATTATTCAGCCTTGAAGAGGAAGGAAATTCTAACACCTGCTGCAGCATGGATGAGCCCTGAGGACATCATATGCTGAATAGAAGAAGCCCTTCATGAAAGACGAACACCGAATGATTCCCATTCTCTGAGATTCCTAGAAGAGTCAAATTCACTGGGGCAGAAGGTGTACCGGTGGGTGCTGGGGATGGGAGCAGGGGAAGGAGTTGTCTATGGGTTCAGAGTTTCAGTTTTACAAGATGCAGGGCTCTGGAGATAGGAGGTGGCAATGGCCGCACAAAGCTGTGAATGTATTTAACAGCACCTAACTGTGTGCTTACAATGGTGGGGGGGGGCTGGAGCGGTGGCTCAGTGGTTACAGCGCTTGCCTGGCATGCCCGAGTACACGGGTTCAAACCCCAGCACCACGCACACAACTAAGTGTCAGAGCAACGAAAGCCACGTGAAAAACTCAATAACAATGGATTCTCTCTGTCTCTTTCTCACTGTCCTTCTCTCTTTAAAAATAAAATAAAATATAAGAAAGTGGTGGAGAGGGGCCATGAAAGGAGGACTCGGCGGGGGAGGAGTAAAAATGTATGTTCTGGACCTATCAACAAAAGAAAGGGACCAAAGGGACAAGGAGGAAGGGGGGTGCCTGGGTGGGATGCTGGCTAATGGTGTTCTATTGTGTGCATGCATGAATATGTAACACAGTCCTATCGTTATGCACAGCTTTAGTGAAACAATAAAAATTGTGGGGAAGATGGTGAAAGGGGCTGGAGCGGTGGCTCAGCGGTTACGGTGCTTGCCTGGTGTGCGCCAGGACACGGGTTTGAACCCCAGCACCACGTACATGATGAAGCGTTGGAGCAATGAAAGCCACGTGAAAAACTAAATAAAATTGATTCTTTCTCTCACTGACCCTCTCTCTTTAAAAAAAACAGATGATGAAAGATGGCCAATTTTGCGGGGTCAGCACGGTGGGAAAACAGACAAAAGGGGATAAGACCGACGGACGCACAGCACACACCTGCTCTATATATGTGTACGCGTCCACGTTTGCGTCTGCGTTTGGAACCTGGAAGGAAAAACAAGAAGGAAATGAATGAGATGTGAGCACAGGATGGATGAGGGGAAGCCAGACTTCTCAGGGAACCTTCCCATGTGGCTTTGATTTTGGAACCCCGTAGTGACCTGCTGCTAAACAGCCTGGGCAGGGCATGCTGGGGACAGCGGGGAAGGAGTCGGCACCAGATGTGGGCTGTGAGCTGAGGTCCGCTCCTGAACAGCTGTGAGCCCTGAGTGAGAACCCTCTGTCCCCAAGCCAGTCCACCTGAGGCTGAGGACAGACAGCCTCTCAGGATGCCTGCAAGGTGAGTGGCCACAGGGGTCAGTCCCCTCCGGAGCTTTCCCTCCACTCACACAGGAAGTTCGGCAGATGACACCTGTCATCTCACCTGCCTCACCTTTGAGCACTTGCCCTGTACACCAGGACTGTGCCAGGCTTTGCTATTTGTTGACAACATCCCTTCTTACCCACAGGAAACCTGAGTGTCGCCTGCTCCCTGTGCTCTGCTTCCCCTGCCGCACCCCAGCCTGGCCTGATGCAGGAAGCCCGGCCTTGACTTGTGCCCAGGCCCAGCAGGGGCCTTTTAATACCAGATATTAAAACGCATAATCAAGCTGAAATTGCAGGTGGCCCTGGTTCAATATTGGATAAACTGGCCAAGCATAGAAGGGGGGCCCTGTGGATTTGTGTCCCTGTCCACACGTCCGCAGTGAAAGAATGAAGACATTAAATTCCACCTTACACCATACAGAAAAGCCCCCAAACCCACCTATGGCCCTCTTGACAGGACTCCACGATGACATACAGTGCCTTGTCCCTGGGAGACGGCGAGCGGGTGGGCATCCGCAGGAGGCAGCACCTATACTGAACAGCTGCTTCCTTAAATTCCCTGTGCCTCGGTTTCCTCATCCACAGCATGGGGGCAGTACCCACCTCCTGGGTCACTCTGAGGATTCAGGGAGACCAGCCAAGTGTGCGTATGAGACATGGAGTCTGGCATGTTCTAAGGGACCAGTGAACGTCAGCAATTCATGATTGCTAGTTAATGACGGAGCCAGTCTAAGGGGACCAGATAAAACTGCAGTCTGCGTGGGAGTGATCAGGCCCCCGAGTGACAGCTGGTCAGGCGGTCTTTCCTGAGCACCACCAAGCGATGAGCCCCCTGTCCTGGGGAGCTCCTCCTCCCTCACCTGTAACCCTGCACCCCAGATTCTGCCGCTTGCTATTTGGGGTACCTGAGCCGCACTCCTGGAACGCCCTTCCTCCTTTCCTCCTCGCCTGTGTGTTTAGATTCTGTGCCAAAGGTGGCAGCCACACAGGCCACTCTGTTGAGGAGGCCTTTGAGGTGCAGGCGGCCTCGGAGTCAGGAGCCAAGGGTGGGCGGAGTCCAGATGAAGCTCAAGCCAGCCGTGGGAGCTGCCCGTCACTGGGGCACAGAGCCTGATCCAGGAAGGAGCCCTGGCCTGGATTTCCAAACTCCCAAATGACGTCGCCCCCCCTTACCTCCCTGCGAAACACCACCAACAATCACTGTATTAGTCAGCGCTCGTTTTTAAAATAGCTTTATTGAGACATAACTCACATACGGTACGATCCTTCCGTGGCTTTTAGTATAGTCCCAGGGCTGCTCATCCATCGCCACGATCAATTCAGCACCTTTTCATTATCCTAAAAAGAACCCTGCTGCCCATAGCTCCCACCGCCTTCCCCAGCCACCCCCCAGTGACCTTGCCCTGCGTTCCAGCCCCTGGTAACCATCAATCTACCGTCCGTCTCTTTAGCTCTGCCCTGCAGACCAAAGCCCTCAGTACCGACTCTGCGACTGGCTTACTTGCCTAGAGTACTGCTTGTCAAGTTCAGCTGCGTGGTACCAAAGTGCATCCTTCAACCATTGTTACTCCAAAGGGTTCTGTGCTGTGGACAGACGTGGCTGTTTATCACTCCAGCTTGACGGATGCTTGGGTCGTCTCCACGTTTTGGCTATTGTGGGAGAATGTTGCTAGGAACACTCACATACGAGTTTACATGTATATATATAATTTTTTTTTCATTCCTCTTGGGTATCACTAGAGCAAATGATAACCCTACATTTTCCCTTGGGGAAGCCGCCAGAGTTTTTGCAAAGTAGCTGTGGTGTTTCACACCCCTACCCGCCTCGCTTGGGGTTCCAATTTCTCTGTGTACTTCTCAACGCTTACTATTATCTGCCTTCTTTATTTTATTTTATTTTATTTTTAAAGACAGAGAGAGAGAATCCATTTGTCTTAGTTTCTCACGTGGCTTTGTTGCTCCAACACTTCATGTGTGTGTGGTGCTGGGGTTTGAACCCACAATCCTCCTGCATGCCGGGCAAGCGCCGTAACCGCTGAGCCTTGGCTCCTGCCCTCATCTGCCTTCTTGAAGAGTGTGACCGGGTATCTCGCTGGGGGTTTTGATGTGCCTGCCTTTTGATGGGCTTATTTAATCAGGGATCCTTTAAATGCAAGCAACAGAACCCTGTCCCAAATCTGCCTGAGCACCCTGGTTCAGGACAGAAAGGGAGAAGTTGGTGGAGGGTGGGCCCAGGGTCTTGAAGGTGATCAGGGTCCTCTTTCCGCCTGTCCCTCCCGTCTCACCTCTTCTCTCTGATGGGTCTCAGTCGCTCATCCAGAACAGCTGTGGGGCAAACACAGTCTTGTAATTTCTTCCCAAGAGGAAAAAGAAGGTTCGCTATGTCTGTTCTTCAGAAACGACCAGGGAAGGATTTCCGGCAGGCTGGCTTGCGGCACAAGACCATAGCGGACCGATCATTGCTGTTTCCTGAAGGGAAAGTGAGGTTTGGAGAAGGAGTAGGGCCTGGGTGGGCACGAAGGACATCTGCTGCAGTCCCCTGTGGCCCACCCGGGGCTGGGAGGAGAAGGGACAGACTGGCTGGGACCCTCAGTTTCCCTCCCCACTCCTCCTCCTGGCACCCCTGAGGATGGTGTAGGGGCGGCAGGTTTCCGGGCCCTGGTCTTCCATGACCACTCAGACTCAGGCCTCCTGTGCTCCCAGCGTCCCAGGACCCCTTCCTGAGTCCTGCTGCACCCATCTCCCACTTGGATGCTGGGGAGCGGAGTCGCTGCTTGCAGAGGCTCTGTCTTGCCTGCATTGTGGATCCTCTAACTGAAACGTGTGCTGTAACAGGAAGCTATACATCTCCATGGTAAGTGGAAAAATCCGTACAATTGCTACAAACATAAGGTGACTATAAAAATAAATATGATGAAAGCCGGCGGCACTGCCAGTTACGAGCGCTGGGCTCCCCTTGGAGGCTGGCAGCCTGAGGGTAGCGGCTCCTGGAGGAGGAGGAAGCTGGTGCTGATCAGGGGTCTTCAGGACTCCTGCACCTGAAGTTCCTCTCCCAGGGAGTCACTCACGGTGTGTGGCTCAACGTGATTCCACCCCATGCTCACTTGAATCCCTTCCGTGTGCCCTGAGGACCAGACAGCCCACGTGTTTGCAGAGAGAGAAGAGACCCAGGAGGGGACTCTATCGGGGTCCCCGTGCGAGGTTTCAGAAAGCCAAATCACCAGGTTTGCTCTGCCATCCATCTGCCCTCACTCTCTGTCCCATGCGGGCAGTGTTTCCCCTGTTACTTCAGTCTGCCTCCTGCCCAGCTTCCAGAACCTTCTGACACTCCATCAGCAAGACCCAATACATCAGTAGCATTAGTATTTTGATAACTTGAGGCCCTGAAGCCACTCACCAACAGAGCCAACCCCACCCAGGCTAAATTATAAAATATGCTGTGATCAGAGGAACTGGAACAAGCCGTCCGCGGGCCCGTCCCGGAGGAGGAGCGCGGGTCACTGCAGATCTTCATGGAGACAGCGGGCTCAGCCGACTGCCACTGCGTTTAAGACATCAGATCTCTGTCGCGGTTGTCTGCTTTATATTTCAGTAACAGGGGGTCGCTAGCAGGGGGCGGGGGACGTCTCCGCTTGGGGAAACTCACGTCTGTTTTTAGAAGACTTGAGCCGCAAGCCGGGGAGCTTAATGGCCGGCTAGGTTTATTTTGGGGGCTGTGGAGAGAAAGGTGGAATATGAGCCCTGCTTATTGAAAAGAAGCGATCGATTGCTGGAAATCAATACAGTAAAGAGCTCTGTCTGAATCGCTGGCTTTGAAGGACTCAGAAATCGCTTCCTTTCTTGCTTTCTTTCCAGGCCTGGACTTGGAGAACGCTGACCAAACAGGTGAGTATCCCCACGCAAGCAGCCATCTCGCCCTCTGCGTCCACGCAGCAGGCTCTGCTTCTCAGAGGGGTGGGAGAGTCCTGAGATGGAGTGGGCGGCTTTGCCACCCTCAGGAAACCGAACACCCAGCTTCCCGTCAAGGATCTTTGTGGTGAGGGGCGAGGGGTCTAATGGGCTGGGGAAAGCTCTGCTGTGAGTCTGGAGCCCAGCAGCAGCGTGGGGGAGACCAGAGGGCCGCCTGCTTGCTGAAACCGAGGAGGGGGCTGTGCAGCTGCACATCCAAGCTGGTTCAGCAGCACTTTGAAACGGGACCTCTGGGACATCTGGGAGGCCTGGTAGAAAGAGGAGCTCAGCAGTCAGGAGCTTCGGTCAATACTCCCCAAGAGGACGCCAGTTCCGGACCTTCCTCCCACCATTCTTTTCAGGGCTCTCAACTTTCCCCTGGAAACCCTTTGGGCCAGGGCCCTAGGGTCTGGCAGAGCAGGCTGGGCCCTTCTCCCTTAGAGTAGAGGTCATGGCTCCTGCGGTATTGGAGGGAGGCCCACCACAGAGGAACCAAGCAGCTCCCCTCGTCCGGGTCCCTCTGGATAAACATACACCCCATCAGCTGGTCAGGTCCCAAGCTTTCCAAGGCCCTGGAGGAATCACCTAACCTACTTAGTACTTTGGGAAAATCATAAAAGATAAAGACAAGACCAGAAATGCAAAATGATCCGAATGTGGCACAAGTATCTCGGAGAGGCCAGAAAAGCTGTTCTCAGACTCGTTCATGCAAACCTAGAAGGCCAGCAACGGGGCCACCTCCACACGGGGCTGGCGGATTGGCCTGATCCCTTTTTTCTGCTTAGTTGAGTGTTTAAGCCACCTTCAATCAACCTGTTTCAAGAGCCAATCAATCTGATAGATTTTCTCAGTGCAGCGAGCAACTATGAGACAGAACAGACTGTCCGGCTTGTTGCAGATGGTGCTTGGTCCAGATGCGGACAAGACAAGCGCTCTCCCCCACAGAGCCCAGGCAGTGTGCCAGACTCTGGGTGGCCTGCCCTCGTCCCACATCACTGGGCTTCATGCACACAATGACCCTGGAGGTCGGAGTTATCTCAGGTCACTGAAGAGACTCAGGTTCAGAAAGTGAAGGCCTTGGGCTGGAGAGGAGGCTCAGCAGCAGAGCACTTGCCTGGCATGCACCAGGAGCTGGCTTCAAACCCCAGCACCACGTACACAATAAAGTGTTGGAGAAACAAAGGCCAGGTGAAAGAATAAATAAAATTGATTCTCTCTTTTTCTCTCTTTCCTTCTCTCTCTTAAAAAAGAAAAGAAAAGAAAAGAAAAGAAAAGAAAAAAGATAAGGCCTTTGCCCAAAACAGAGGCAGGATTCCCAGATCTGATCCTGAGCCGTTCTGTCTCCACCGGGTACTCCACCACTTCGTCTTGCTTCTCCTACTCCAGTGACCCATGAATTTTTAGGTGTAGAGAGTTTAGAGGGGGCATCCTGGGTGTGGTGGTGCCCACCTGCAGTCTCATCTACTTGGGAGGCTGAGGCAGGAGGATCGTTGAGCCCAGGAATTCGAGGCCAGCCTGGGCAACATAAGGAGACCCTGTTTCAAAAATGAAACAAAAGAATAAAAAGTGCAGAGGTGCCAGGACCCTGCTGTAGTCAGCCTTTCGTCACGTTTTGCTTTCCCCACTCTCCTGGCCTCCTGACGTCCTAGCTCTGGCTGGGACTCGCTTGCAGCTCTGGCCCTTCCTTTCACTCTGTTTCTGCCTTTCTTTCCCCTTCCTTTCCTTTCCTTTCTCTTGCTTTTTCCATCTTTCCTTCTCTTTCTAACATCAGGGCTTTTCCCAGGCAGAGGGCATTTGGGGCCAAAGCTCTTTGCTATCAATTTGTATGAATATATCTTATAATTGTCACTAAACTGAATAATTTTTACCTGCACAAGGGTAACTTATTATATAAAAGAATCCCAAAGTGGAGCTCTCTGCAAAGAGACGGGGAAGGGGGCTGGAGCGGTGGCTCAGCGGTTTTGGCGCTTGCCTGGCAAGCACGAGGACCTGGGTTCAAACCCCAGCACCACGTACACAACTAAGTGTTGGAGCAACTAAGGCCATGTGAAAAACTAAATAAAGTTGTTTCTCTCTTTCTCTGTCTCTCTCACTGCCCCTCTCTCTTTAAAAAAAAAAAAAAAAGAGAGAGAAATGAGCGGGGGGAGTAGGACACCCGCAGGCTACCACTGAGGAGGCCTCTGTGGGGAGAGGGTGGAGAGGTGGGGCCAGAGCTGTGTGAATTTCTAGGCTTCTCACCCACCCAAAGATCCCGGGTGTCGAATGTTTGCACATTCCTAGCCAATCTAACTTCATCTCCTACTTTATCTTTTTTGTGTTCACGTTTTAAAATGGACCACATTGAGAATTCTACAAGACTTGGTGTTTTCCACAAGCAAATGACATTTAAAAAGTGTGAGTTACAGATTAAGAGACGTAAGAGGCATGTGCAGAAAATACGACATGTGGTCACTGTTTTAGGTCCTGATGACAATTCACCAAACCGTAATGATACAGTTTTCAGACAGGACGTGGTGCTGCACGCCTGTAATCCCAGAGACCGGGGAGGCTGAGGCAGGAGGACTGCAAGTTCAATACCAGCCTCAGCAACTTAGCAAGCCTCTGAGCAATTTAGCAAGACCCTGTCTCAAATTAAATATAAAAATCATGCTGGGGGACTGGAACGGTGGCTCAGCGGTGACGGCACTTGCCTGGCATGCGCAAGAACACAGGTTTGAGCCCCAGCACCACGTATCCACGTAGGCAATGAAGTGTCTGAGCAAAAAAAAGAAAGAAAGAAAGAAAGAAAAACTAAATAAAAATTGATTCTCTCTTTCTCTTAAAAAAATCAGTTTGTGGGTGTGTTTCAGAGGTTAAGCATCCCTGGGTTCAATTTCTGCACCGATAAATAAATAACAGTCTTTTCAGACAGTAGGTGCTCAGCACAAGGAGCTGCTTTTAATTGTGTTGACTACATTAGCAGCATGGTGGTTATGCTTAAAAAGAAAGTCTTCATGGGTTAAAGGTGTCTTCCGAAGTAGTCCCCGGTGCAGAGAGGCTGGCGGGGATCTGCTCCCACGACCACGGCAGGTAGGGAGGAAGCGGGGGGGGGGGGGGGGCGTGGAGGAAGACCGGAAAGCCCAGGCTGTTCCCCCTGGGATCCTGGCTGTGTGGGGACTCGTTTCATTTCTCCATAACAAAAAGTTAAAGCTTTCAAACACGCACCGTGCGAGCGGATTCCAACACACATCCCACCCTGTCTGCAGGTTGCTTTCCTCGGCGTCCTAGTCTGCTCCCGTCTCGGTGCAGTGGACCTGTGGGTGGGAACGTTCCCTCTGCTCAGCTGGACGGCAAGATTCTGCTATGGCTTGAATATGGTTTCCGTGTGTCCCCCAAGGGTGTGGGTGTTAGAAGCTCGTTCCCCAGTGTGGCAGGACCTTCGAAAGGTGAGGTCTATGGGAGGTCAGTGGGGGCACTGGCTGTCCTTGGAAGGGATTAAAGGGGTTCTCACAGGACCCTCGTTAGTTCCCACAAGTGTGAGTTGCTATAGAGAGCTAGCTTGAGCCCTGAGTCTCTCTCTGTCTTCCAGTCTTGCCCTGTGACCTGTCTTACACAGGCTACCACCATGATGCCATCAGCTATGAGGTACTCATTAGAGGCCAGAGAAGTGGAGCTGTCTAATCTTGGCCTTTCAGACTCCCAAACTGTGAGTTAAACAAGCCTCTTTCTTTTTAATGTATCCAACCTCAAGTTCTTTGTTATAGCAATGAAAAATGGACTACGGACCCACACGGCCACCTTTCCCATTTTGGCATCTCTTGCCAGCACAGGTAAAGTTGGAATCCAGTAGATATTTAATACTTGTTCTTGGCTGGCAAACCTAGGGATACCAACATTCAAGGAAACAGAGCTGCCATCCTGAAGAAGACCTTGAACTTCCCAGCAACGTGAGCTCCTATTGAAAGTGAGCAGGCCGCCTAAGCTGGTTCATTCTGCTGAGGCTACGTGAGATGGGTACTGTGGATAGCTGTGAGTTGAGATTTTACTAAAACCATCGCCACGATATATTATGCAACTTTCCCTATGAAATGAACTCCAACCAGGTAGACAGGAACTTTGCAAATGGAGGGGAGCATGCACGACTAAGAGGCGGCAGAGCAGGTCCCGGCAAGCTGTGCGGAGATGGGTTTGTCCTGCTCCCATCGGACTTTTTTTTTTTTTTATGAATGCTTTTTTCTTTTTTAAGAGAGAGGGACAGTGAGAGAGACAGAGAAAGAGAGAAACGACTCTATTTAGTTTTTCACATGGCCTTCATTGCTCCAACACTGAGTTGTGTACGTGGTGCTGGGGTTTGAACCCAGGTCCTCGTGCTTGCCAGGCAAGCGACGATACCGCTGAGTCACCGCTCCAGCCCCTCCCATCAGACTTTTTAAACGATGGTTTGGAAGATGGAGTCAACAGCATGCCAATGAAATTGGCATACGATCCTTAATTGGGAGGTGTTGCTGTCACCACGAAGGGCAGAGAAGTAATGCAGATGCCTCTAAAGGGGTTAAAGACAATGACGGAAAAAATAACAAAATAAGATTTGGCTCAGAGGGAGAAAGACAAATTCAGTTGGGAGGAAAGTCTGAAGCAGGGGTCCCCGGAGAGAAAAATGGGGCAAAAGCTGATGCTGAGAGAGGTTCAGGAGAGTGCCCTCCGCCAGAGGCTTCCTCAGCCAGAGGTGAGCCGTGGCACTGGCCAGGGAGACCCAGGAGGAGGCGTGCGTTCCAGTGGTGAGATCCCAGCCCCTCCCCGACCCCCTTGGAGATCCCAGAGACTCCATTCTGGACCATGCTGGCCCCCAGGGCCCCAGACCTCTGTCCAGGAGGAATATCCACACGGGGAATTTCTTTCCTTCATGAGATCACAGCCAGCCTTCTCTGCACCAGGCACTGTGGATACAAAGAGAAGAAGCCCAGTCCCTGCCCCCAGGACACTCCCAGGGCAGAGGCAGTGACTCCACCAACTGCCGTGCCCTTTATTCCCTTGGCACCTGGGCCAAGTGGCTCCTGCAAACAGCACTTTGCCCTTCTTTCCCCTTCTTTGGAGTCTGAACCCCTCTGTGTTTTACGGCCAGTCTCCTGACTTCTCATCTCAAATGTCACCAGGAGGGCATTGATGGGCTGTGCGGTAAGAAGCCCTGGATCTGAGCTCCAGCTCACCTGTGATGGTGGGGAAGGTCCTTCCTTCTCTGCGCCTCTGTCTGCTCAGCTGGGAAACGGGGATCGCAGTGCTGGCCTCTGAGGACCCCTGCAAGCACTGAGGTGGGCAGCGTGAGCGTGGGGACGCCCACTTCCTGACCAGTGCAGAGCCGCTCAGGAAACAGCACCAAGCTGCAGCTGAGCTGATGGCTTAGTCAAACGACCCTAACCAAGGCGGCCACGTGCATTGCTTCATTCACTAAAACCCCGAGATTATTTCATTCTGTTTAACTGCATATTTGCTTATTTCCAAAAGGCCAAACTATCTCGTAACCTTTGCCCTTGGGACCTTGTTGGGGTCATGCCCTCTCTGGGCCTGAGTCTCTCCATTTGTAAAATAAGAGGGGAGGACACTCGACGCTCTCTAAGGCCCCTCCTGTCTCTAAAAGTCTAGGTGTTGGTGGCTGCGCCGGGACAGGGAAGGAGACCCTCATCTTCTGATTGTCTCTGAAGGAGTCATGTGGGAAGAGTAGACCGGTGTTGGAAAGGGCAGAATCGCTGAGAGGTGAGGAAGGATGATTGAGCTAGGTCTGAGGAGGCGTGATTGATGAAAGGGAGGAACAGTAGATGCAGACTAAATATCAAGGAAAGCTCTCTGACAGTGAGAGATGGCCTTCTTAGGAATTCTCCCCATTTACAACCAGGCCTCTCCGCCATCCTGAAGCGGGCCGTGTCTGCTATAGAATACCACGTGCTCAGAGCCTATGACAGCTTTCAGGTGGGCAGTCTGGGGAGAGCTGGTTGGGGGCCCCATGTCCACCATGGAGGCGTGGGTGGTGAGCCAAGACCCCGGCCATGCACCAGAACTCAATTAGGTAGCTCTGATGTTGGTTGAGCTTCCAACAGACATCCTGCTTGGCTGGGCACCCCTGAGAATCTGCAAAACGGTCAAGTCCCATTGCCACCCTACGAGGCAGAGGCAAACATCTCACTAGTACAGAGGAGGAGACTGAGGGCCAGGGAGGTTAAATGACTTGCTGGAAGAGGATTCAAAGCCACATCTCTGCCTCTGAAGCCCTGGACTTTCCATTGCCAGAGAAGATACATCAACACAGCAGAGGTAAGAAGGTGCCCTGACCTTAATCCTGTCTCAACAGACGCGGAACACACCACAGAGCCAACGAATAGCCCTTGATAGCTTAATCTCAGCGTTCTTTCCTGTTTACACAGGTGAGGATGCGGGAGGTGGCAGGCTGCAGAGGTGGAGCAGCAAGGTCTCCAAATGCGCTCCTGGGGGAGGCCTGGAATTTCACTTCCTGTCTACTGCCCTGGTACTTTTCCTTTAGATCCTCTTCTTCTCCCTCCTCCTCCTCCCCATCTCCTTCTCCTCCTCTTCCTACTTCTCCTCCTCCTCCTCCTTCCAGAGAGAGAGGGACAGTGAGACAGAGAGAGAGAGAGGGACAGTGAGATAGAGAGGGAATCAATTTTGTTTAGTTTTTCACGTGGCTTTTGTTGCTCCGGCACTTCATTGTGTGTGTGGTGCTGGGGTTTGAACCCACGTCCTCGCACATGCCAGGCAAGTGCTGTAACTGTGGAGCCACTGCTCCAGCCCCTGGATTTTTCTTCTTTACTTGTGATCTGTTTTTTTTAAATGGGGGCTTGAGGTCTGGTGAGAACCACTCCTAATAGGGACACAGTTGGGGTTTGGAGTTGACTTTGAAGGGAAGTAGCCTAGGAAGAGACCACCAAGGGGAATGTGATAGAAGGAAAAGATTAAGGAGCAAGAGGTGGGTGGTTTGGGGCAAGATCTTTAGCTGTCTGAGGCTCAGCCTTCCCTGTAAAATTGAGTAAGGACCACCGCCCCCACCCCCACTCTGCAGCCTCCGTCCCCTCCCCCATCCCACGCCCACCCCCCCATTGTAGGAAGGCGGCTCTCTGGCCTGCAGGCTTAGCAAGAGGACAAGAGGGTGTGGTGGCCCAGCACAGCTGTCTCCCAAACTGGGGAGCTGCTGACCCATATGTTTTCAGGGGAGAAAGACAAGCTTCACGGAGGCCGAGACTCCACTTCTGCATGTTTTTAGGAAGCCTCAGGGTGCAAATGACTCCAGGAGGTTTGTTCCCACACCCCCGGGGGCTTCCCACGATGACTAAATGGCAGGTCACTCGCCGGGCACTCAGTGACCAGCCTACTCTGGGCCAGCCAACTCAGGACCTTCTCGGCAGTGCCCACCCAGTCTCTGATAGAGCTAAAACCCAGGGGTAGGGTCCCCGCTGGCCACCCTGACCCCCACCTCTGATCTCCACCCATTGCTGGTCCCCCTCAAAGATGAAGCCAGGTATTTGCAAACAGCTGCGGCACACAATCAATATCACAAAAGATAAATCTGTTGCAGTGACTCCAGGCTGTCCTGTCACTAAGTGACGGTGAAAAATGATCAGCACTTGAATACATTGCGTTTTCATCTTTAAATCTTTCTAGAGAAGTGGTGTCAATATCAGAGCACTAAATAATCTCTAGATAGCAGGAAGATGCAAGAACATTTTTTTTCTTCATAGAAGATAGATGTAGTTTTTTCAGAGGCCTTAAATACTGAAGCAAGGAATTAGCTCTCTAAATGCCCTGTGATGCTGGCCGCCTTGCTGGTCCTCCGAGGACGATTTGAATTCATAACTCCACTCTTCCATCAGTGTTCTTTAAATAACAGTGCTTGGCTTTGAGGACCAGAGCCCTTTCCAAGCCCTAATGAATCCATCAGTCAGGGCTCCCTGCATCATCCTTCTCCAGCCAAGCTCAGTGAGCCAAGGGGGAAACTGAGGCAGGGGGAAGTTCAGAGTCTTATCTAACCGAAGTCACGTGGGAACTTTGTTTTCTACCAGAGTCAACATCTATTGTCCTTAAGTGGGTCCAGTTTTACTTGGGGTCATAAGAAAGCAGTTACATAAGCAGTCAGACAGCTGGTTGTCACCACCGTGTGCTTGCTGGGCCCTATGAAGTATGAGACTCTGAGCAATGTTACAGACACTGAGAAGTCAGTCTTGCCCTTTGAACTTTTGAGGCTTGGAGATGGTAGGACGTTGGCTGAGCAGTGAGTGACAGTCCCAGGCGCCATCTGAGAGTGGTACACACAGTGTCCCTGCTAAGCGAGGCTCACAGGAGTCCCAGGAGGTGAGCATCCTTAACTCTATTTGACAACGGGGGCAACATTGCCAGGGACAGGGCAGCAGACCAGGCTCGAGCGCCAGCTGTGTGTGACCTTGAACCAGCCACAGCCCTCTTTGCATAGGTTCCTCTTAAGTAGAGTGAGGAGAGTGAGTCTGTGACCCCTGAGGACCCCAGTCTTTATAAGCAGCGGTTCTGTGAATATTCAAGTAGCTGGGCAGACGGTGCCCCTGCTGCCAGCGTTCACTAGGCGGCTGCTGCACGCAAGGGCAGGTGCAGAACGAACGCTTCCCCACCTGTGAGCGCTCCGGTTTGCAGAACCGCCACTCAGCAATACGTGTTCTGGCTTGACAGGTAGAGAGCGGGATTATAAATACGCGTCTCTTCCCATAAAGTTATTTCAAAAATAATTAATCAGCTCTAGTGTGCCTGGCTCTGTGGGGGGGTTGATACAGAACATGCAAAGAAGGGGAAAACAACTTTCTGCCTGGGAAGATTTTGCAATTATGCTGGAGAGAGGGGCCCAGTGCCCAGTGTAGCATCCTACATTGCCGAGTATGGATGGGGCAGGGGTGGGCCTGAGAGCACCAGAGATGGAGTCCGAAGCCCTCTGGGCTGTGGCTGCTCAGGAGGGAGCTGGGGTGACCGCTCCAGCTCTGGAGCAGAAGCCGCTCTTCCAATGCAGATGTAGGAAGACTCGGCATAGATCATGTAACTCAGACATTTGTTCACGCTGAGAAAGAGTGCGTGGATGCTTTGCTGTCTTGGGAAGTACTCAAGTCTAATCAAGGAGACCAGGGGACAGCCTTGGGACTGACCAGGAAAGTGTCACCTAATTGATTGTTTGGGGAGGAGCTATTGGTAGAAAAGTACTGGTCAGCATCCAGGGAGTTGGATAGCAGCAACTGGGAAGTGCTTATTAAGTACTGCCCAGGGGAGAGGGACACTGTCTGAGCAGCACTTTCCAACTTCCTTCTGCAGCACATTTCCCTCAGATGCTCTGGGGAAAGGTCCCAAGAACCAGTGCAGGAGAGAGGAGCACACATCTCAACCCCCTGGCAGGCCAACGCCAGCACTGGGCTTCCAAGCCTGTCCCAGCCTGGAGAGGTGCATGGTAAGGCATGCACCTTGGTAAGGCAGCCCACCCCACCTTGGCATTTCCAAACCGAGCTGGACATGAGGTGAAGGTTAGCTTTAGGTGCCAGCCAGACTAGAGCACCCAGAGGCCTGGCGAAGAGTTGTTCCTGCATGTATCTCTGAGGGTGCTGCCAGAGGAGATTGGCATGAGACTTGATGGACAGAGTGGTGGAGATCACCCTCAATGTGTGTGGACACCAACCAACCAGCTGGGGACCCACAGAGAACAAAAAGGCAACTTCCTCTCTCTCACCAGTGTGACCGGGATACGTTCTTATCCTTGGGTATCAGAACACCAAGCATTGAGCTTGAGGCTTCGTGGTAGTGGTCTGCCAGCTCTCAGGACCTTGGCCCCAGTGTACAGAGGACACCAATAGCTTCCCTAGTTCTGAAGTCTTTGGACTTGAACTGATCCATGATACTGGCTTCCTGGGCTCTCCAGCCTGCAACCAGCCAATCGTGGGATTTCTTAGTCTCCATAGCCATGTGAACCAAATGCTCCGGTAAATCCCTGCATCATCCATCCATCCATCCATCCATCCATCCAATCTTTTGGTTCTGTTTCCCTGGAGAATCCTGACTAACTCAGGATTAGGGTGAGGAATGTCTGGGATTATGAGACACAATTTAGAAAACATTTGGACCTGGGGCCACTCAGTAGTGGAGTGCTTGCCTGGCATGTGTAAGGTCCTGGGTTTGATCTCCAGCATCACAGAAAGCAGAAGGAGGAGGAGGAGGAGGAAGAAAAGGAGGAAGAAACAGTTTTGGATGGATGAGATGTCTTAAAAGCTGAACATATACAGACAGCCATGTGACAGATTCCCCCAGATATATTGTATTAGATGAAAAAAACTAGGTTCAGAGGAGTGTATAAAGCTCACATTCATTATTTTAACAAAAGAATAAGGAATATTTATCTATAAATGTATATTATACACAAATATATATAAATACACACATATCCTTTATAGACAAGGCATCCTTGGGCACATGATTATGAGATTAATAACATCAGTGTAACACTTCAGGTAAGGTAAAAGGGAAATATAGTCTTTTAATTGACTCCTTTCTATTTTGAGCCATGTAAAAGCATTACCAATTAAAAAAGCATATTGAAGATACAAGGAGCCCTAAAAAACAGTATATTGATATCATTAAATGTGGATGGATTTAATAAGGACTATTACTAAGAGCCATTGCTCCTTTTAAATACTTCAGTGGCTCTTCACGTCCCCTGGGGCACAGTCTTACATCATCTGCTCCCCCATCTCTTCTAGTGTATCAGTTGGTCTATCCAGGGATGGTTTTCAGCTTTTCAAGTGAGCAATCATCTTCCTCTGTTACTGGAGTTCGTACAGAAGTTTCCCACTTGGAATATTGTCTTCCCTGGTGTTCATCCAGGAAACCCCTGCTCAGCCCTCAGGTGTCCCATTAGGTGATTCTGAACCTGCCCTCCGGTCGGGTCGGCAGCATCTGGCTGGGTGCGCTGCTGGCCGCTGGCCGTGGTGCTGAAGGCGCTGGGGCACAAGGGGCAGCCTGGATGTTATAGTACTGGCAACAGCGCGCAGAGGAAGTAAATAAACACACAGCGTCTATTAGCACTCGCTTTAACTCTCTCCATGTCATTTGTATTATGAATTATGTTGTCACTTTAGTTATGAAAAAATAAAGCAAGCCAAAAAAAATGCGCGTTGCCACACGCAAAGGTCTCTCTGAGCTGATAATGTGTGTGGGAAGCAATGAAACAAATATAAAGAAAAGGGGCGGCTTTGAAGCCCACTAGAAAGAAAGAGTCCTCCAAAAGCACAGCCCTGTCCACCTTGAGTATTACTCATGCTCCGGGCAGCTTTGATAGACGATATCTCTTATCTTGGCTTTTCAACAGTCACCCAAACACTGAACCTTGACCAGAGCAAAGCGGAAGTAGAGTTCTAATCTTGGGGTTGTAGTTGTCAGGTTTTCACTGCTATGACAAAACACCTGAGAAAATCAACTTGAGGGAGGATTTCTTTTTGTTCTGGCTCACAGTTTCAGAGGGTTCAGTCCATGTTCAGTGGGCTCCATTGGTATGGGAGAGGAAGGGGCCAGGGAGGGACAAGCTTTAGTCCCAAAAAGCACACATCCAATAATCCACATCTTCCCACTAGTCCCTGCTACCTCCAGTTTTCATCATCTTCCAATAGGCTCTTCAAGTACAAATTTGTCAATGGATTAATCCACCAATGACATCAGAGCCCTCATAATCCAGCCACTTTGCAAAATTCCCACCTCTGAACACCAATGCATTGGGGACCAAGTCTTTAACATGTGAGTTTTTTTTTTTTTTTTTAAGAGAGAAGGACATTGGGGCTGGAGTGGTGGCTCGACCATTTCGGCACTTGCCTGGCAATCACAAGGACCCAAGTTCAAACCCTAGCACCACATACACAACTGAGTGTTGGAGCAACTAAGGCCATGTGAAAAACTAAATAAAGTTGTTTCTCTCTTTCTCTGTCTCTCTCTCTTACAAAAAAAAAAGAGAGAAGGACAGTGTGAGAGAGAGACAGACAGAATCAATTTTTATGCAGATTTTCATGTGGCCTTTGGTGCTCGACACTTAGTTGTGTACGTGGTGCTGGGGTTTGAACCTGTGTACTTGCGCATGCAAGGCAAGCGCTGTAACCACTGAGCCACTGCTCCAACCCAACCCTCGAGCTTTTGAGAGACATTTGATCCAAACCATAACAAGGCAAAGGTACTTTACACAGATCCTAACGAACCTGCTGGAGAGAGCTGCCTCGGGAGCTAGGGCACAAGGAGGCAGCTGTGGAGCTGAGATGCCGGTTGCCTTCTGGGCTCTTTCTCTCCCTACCTGGTGATGGGATGATCGCTTTTGAAAGCTGACCTTGAGGACCGAGGCAAACGTCTTTTCACAGCCAGTCTTTCACCCACCGATTCTTCTTCATTGCTATGGTTAGCATCCTGATCTGGCCACTTCTTTTCCATTTGAGGGGTGTTGCCTCACAGGAATGAGAAACATCCATTTTGGGGGCAAAACTGAAAGATGCAGTAGTGATCGATGGGGGGGATTTTATCTGTTAGCTGAAGACCTTCATCATCATTAGCGTCCAGTCCTGCAGGCAGATCATCAACCATGGTTCTCCAGGAGAGCGGGCCTCTCTTGTAAATGCACATGATTCCTGCCATGATGCTGGAAGAACATTTTAGGACAGTGCTTTCCCTCCCTGTCTGTCCCCAGGATCTACAATTGATAGGCTATATTGGGGAGGTGAGCTCAAATGCAATTTCCAGGCTGCGTTCTCTTGTGGACCGCTGCTCTCTCAGTATCCCCCAGTGCTACCCTAGATGAGGCAGAGGGCTGAATCCACAGAGTTGCTACCGGTGACCTCTAGAGAGCTCATTTGTGCCGTCACTGTGGCCGTGCGTGGGCTCTCCAGTGCTGGGTTTGGGTTAGCTGTTTTTTACTTTTCAAGGTTACTTCTTTAAACAAAAAGGAGAGATAGAGAGAAGGATAGTGAGAGAGAGAGAGAGAGAGAGAGAGAGAATCAGTTTTATTTAATTTTTCATGTAGTTTTCATTGCTTCAACACTTTGTTGTATACCTGGTGCTGGGGTTCAAATCCATGTCCTCATGCATGGCAGGAAAGAGCTGTAACCACTGAGCTACCACTCCAGCCCCCTCAGGATTATTTCTTGAACACAGTATACAGCACAGAGGTTTTTGAGATTTTGAGAATGACCAAAACCTTCTTTTCTTAAAAAAAATTCTAAGGTCTCAATATAAGTGGCATGAAAATGGAGCTTGTGAGGCTACACAGGCCCAGAGGTCATCACTGTGACCATGGCTTCTGCACCCCCTCGCTGTGGCTGAAGCTCCTCGATACTTCCGCTTGGAAGAGCCACCCGGAAAACCACTGTGGCGGAAGCAGAGCTCTGCTGGTTCCATCCTGGCTTCCCCCTCAGCCGTTGGACGTGGGGCAGTCTTCCCAACTGCACAGTGAAGCCCTAAGCCTGGTTTCTCGGAGGCCCCACGACCAGAAAAATTTGTATTTCAAAATTTAAGATTCTCGGATTCTGGAACTCTGCTTAGATTCTCTGAGAGTCATTGTGCATTTGCTAACACTAATTTCATAACAATCTTTGTGCTTAAAGAAAGCAAACAGTCTTGGAAAGTTAGCTGTTTCAGATCAGGTAGAGGAATGTGGAGAAGAGTCTTGAGCTGCTCGAAATGTGTGAGAAGGTCTCCAGAGTAAGCACGGGCAAAGGCTCTGTAACGTGGAGTGAGCTTGGCGTGTCCCAGGAGCAGTGAGCAAGTCAGCAAGGCCCGAGGGCTTGAGCAAGGGGGACAGTGGCCACAGGAGAGACAGGGGTGGCCCGCACTCTGCTGTGCAGAGGTCCACGTTTGGATTTTACTCTAAATGCAATGAGACATCACAGCGGAGTTCTAAGCAGGGGGAGACATGATCTGATTTATGGCTTTAACAGATCCCTTTGGCCTCCATAAGAAGAGTGTACCCTGGGAAGGCAGAGCAGGTGGTGAGAAGAGGTTAGATGGGAAATCCGTCCTGATGGGGGACAGGCAGGGTGTGATGACTGATTGGACCACAAGCCACACATACCAGAATACTGCAGGCATAGAAAACCAGGCAGATTCCAACACCAGCCTTAAAGGTCAGGAGGGTGATACTTGGAATGCAAAGTAGGTCTGCAGTTGGGCTGCTTCTCACGAGGCAGCTTCGGGGTGCATGCTCTGCCTGCAGAGTATCTAGTCTGTACTTATTTCACAGTTGTTCAAGATTCCTCTGAACCATGCAAGATAGGCCAGCTAGTGCAGGTGTAAATAGAAATTAACAGGATATTTACTAACAGTCCTTACACGTCAAAAGCAGAATTGCGAACAATTTTCATCTTTTCCCCTGCACTGTTGTCTTTTTTCTTTTTTTTAAGTTTTATTAAGGAGTTGAGTTATTGTACAATCACAAATGCATAATGCATGTGCATTTGCTATTAAACCAGAATCACCCCCACATTGCCCATACCCCAGTCTCCTGATTCTTCTATATTTCACCCCTACAAGCCATATAAATGTTTCGATTGTGAATTTTCCAGAATTAAGTGCTTGTATAAGCATTATTTGGATTCTCAGGGGGGGTAAAAAGTATGCTACAATGTTGATTGTCTCCCCATCTTCCCTCCCTCTCCCCTCCCCCTTTCCCCTTCCCCTTCCCCTTTGCCTTATCGATGGTTGCCCTAGATTATGTGCTGCTACACCTTTGCTGGGTCTAATACATGAGTCTGACTACCTTTCACTCAAGCCTGGGTTTTGCTCTAGACTCCACAAATGAGGGAAAATATTCAACCCTTGAGTCTCTAGGTTTGGCTGATTTCACTCAGCATGATTTCTTCCACTGCCATCCATTTACCTTCAAAAGCTGCAATATCATTGTTTCCCATTGCTGAGTAGAATTCCATTATATATACATAATCTCACAGTTTTTGGATCCATTCATCCAATGAGGGGCATATGGGTTGGTTCCATTATTTAGTATTGTAAATTGAGCTGCTATGAATATAGATTTTGCTGTGTCGCTATATTGTGCTGTAAATTGTCTTGAATAGATAAATATCACTTTATAATCTGAAAAAAATTCTCTTACAAAAAAATAAATCCAACACAGGCCTATTAGAGAGAGCTGCGTTGGATTTAGGGAGATACCATGTTTGTTCCTTTTGCCAATTTTGCCATCTGCCAGTCCTCAGCTCTTAACGATGGCTGTTGGTAACCTACCCACTGGTCAACAGACCTGTGCCCAGCCCTGTCGGCCCACCCTGAGCTCTGCAGCTCTCGCTCCGGTTGGACTTCACGCATCCCTGGGATGCACCACGCAGGACCCAGCACTGGCCAGGCCTGGCCCCCTAGCACAAAGCTAGGCACGGAGCTCAGGTGACCACTGCACTAAGCCGCCTGATTCATTAGTCTAACGGTAGCACATTACCAGGAGGTTGCATTTTCTCTGTTCCCCCAAAATGTTTTGAAGGTTTCCTCCTGACAACTGCGCTCATTGAAGTCACCGTGAAAACAACCGAGTGTAGAGGAACCTCCTGGGCCACGCAACACTAAGCCACGTGGGGCAGCGTTGGCTTCCTCGTGGCTGTTGGCATGAGCATAACCACAAAAAGGAAGGGCAAGCAAGGCTGGAGCAGGGGCTCAGGAGCTTCGTGCCCGGGCTGAAGGATGCCAAGGGTTCTCTCTGGGTGTGGTGGCCATGAGATACAATCCTGGGAGCAGGTGGCAAAGTTCACCATGCACAAGTCCTTAGCCGAAGTCTTGCCAGGTCAGGGAAGAGGCCATGCTAAGTCCCAAGGAAGAGACAGTCACCGTGGGACCTCCACGGCTGGGCACCAGGGAGGGTGGTCCTCCTTCACAGCACAACTGATGATGGCTTCCTGGCTGCCCCTGCAGCTCTTTTCCTCTCTAGGGGTCACGTGAGACAAAAAGACTGAACGATGTGTGATTTTCGAGGAGACAGAATTAAGTTTTCTGGAGGTTCCTTTGGACTGTGGATTTCTAAATGGGAAGAAGGGGTGCCCCCCTGGGGGAGGCAGCAGAGTCTTCGAGAGAGCTTTTCTCGTCTACTTTCTATCCCCACCTCCCACATATTCTAATTTTGCTGCCTTAGGGAAAGTGGGCCCCGCTGCCAGTGACAGCTACTATTATTGGCGGAAGTACATTAGTCGTTCATTCAGCAGCCACTTTCTGGGCTCTGATCACGTGCCCGCACAGTCCCAGCCCTCAGGTGGATTGGGACGAGACAAAAGTGTCCTGAGCTTGGGCTTGGTGGCAGAAACCAAAGAAATGCTGGAACTGAGGTTTTGTCTAAGTTTTCTCCCTTTCCATGATATATATATATTTTAAGGTGGAGGAAAAATGTTAGGGGCCACCAAGGAGGGAGTCCTTTCAATGTGCGGAAGTCATCCTCTCACATAGTGCCAACAAATGTCCACACTGGGTGTGTGTTTCTGTTTTACAACAGAGAAATCTAAGGCAAAATAAACGTGGCACTGCGAGTAAGTTTCGGGGTGTCTTCATCCCGAAACCCTGGCCCTACAGCCTAGCAACCCGGGAGAGCAGGCTATGTGGACTTCACACAGGCTCTTCTTAGAGCCTCAATTGGGGTTTGCATTTTAATAACCACCAAGGTGATTCATTTACACGTTAAAATTTGAGAAGCACTGAGCCAGGGAGCTCAGACACAGGTCACACCTTGGAAGTCAAGAAGATTCATTACGCTTCGCCACGGTCTTCAGGGCCCTCGAATGCTATGTACGGCACAGAGTCCCCCACCTAGGCTGCAGACCGTGGTAAACACAGAACGGTCACCTTCATGTTCTGCCGATGTGTCCCCTGGTAATTCCCTGTGCCATTTAAGAGGGATTAGCAACTGGGCGGAGGGATGGGAATTGTTATTTACAAAGCTGGGTGTCTGAGAATGAGTGTCCCAGTTCCTCTTTGTCACTTCTCAGAGGAGCTGGTGTGGGCCTGCCGGCATTCATACGGGTCCAACAACCACTCAGCTCAGTTTTGGGATTCAAAGACCCTAGTAATAAACCCAGAAATCACTGACTGGAGACTGCTCCCAGGTCAGCTAATCTAGTGAGGTCTTAAGCCCCGTCACCTTACAGGAAGTCAGAGCTGCTACTAACACACACAAGTTAGGAAAAGGGGCCCCTTCCCTCCCAGGTCAATGCAGCCCCAAATCACATCCTTTGACCCAGTGCTGTAGTTTGAGGGTGTCCCCTCTAATGTTAGGGCGTTGTCAGCGTGGTGCTATGAAGAGGTGGGCCCTTTGAGAGGTGAGCACGCAGGGAGATTCTTGCTGGTGAGTGGCATTAGACTTTGCATGAGAGGCTTCACTCAGCATTGGGTCGCTGGCCCTTCCACCTTCTGCCCTGTGAGGACACAGCATTGCTTCTCTCCGGAGGATGCAGGATTATGGCGCCATGTTGGAAGCAGAGAGCCACCCTCACGAGCCCCTGGGCCTGCTGCCCCTCACTGAGATGTCCCAGCCTCCAGAACTGCGAGAATGACCTTCTGCTGTGTAGGGTGGCTCGTCACAGATGTCTTGCCATGGCCTCACCGACGGGCTGCGAGGCTTGGTGAATGGATTGTGCAGTGGATTTCAGCTCCCGTGGGACCCTCAGCCTGAGGCCCTTGCGCAGTGATTGTCCTGCTTCAACACGCATGGCAGCCTGGCAGGAAGGAGTCACTTAAAACCAGCTATGGGGGGGCTGGAGCGGTGGCTCAGCAGTTAGGGCGCTTGCCTGGCATGAGTGAGGACGCGAGTTCAAACCCCAGCACCAGGTATATCATGAAGTGTCAGAGCAACAAAAGCCAAATGAAAACCTGAATAAAATTGATGGTCTCTCCTCTCTCTCTCTCTCTTGCTCTCAAAATAAAATAAAATAAAATCAGTTATGAAGCTGGATTATCAGCTCCACAAGGACAGAGATGTCTTGATCACCACTGTATCCAAGCATGTAGCTCAGAGCCTGACTCAGAGTTGAGCTTAATTAAATATGTGTTGGGCAGATGGATGAATACGTGGAGGGAGGTGGGGCTAATGACTCACCAGGCTCCAGTGTGCTGAGCGAATGGGTTTGGAGAACATACACGCTATCGAGCCCACTGTGGTCACCAGCAGCGTGGCCTCCCCTCGAAGGCCCAGGATTGCACGAGGGGCCCCTGCAGGTTGGTCCTGGCATTCTCCTTTTAAAATGGTGAGGGGCCTTTTCTGAAATGATTGCACTAGGGAATATTTAGAAATACTTTATTTGAGGCTGGGTGTGGTGGCACACACCTGTAATCCCAGTGGCTTGGGAGGCTGAGGCAGGAGGATCTCGAGTTCAAAGCCAGAAATCACATGACTGGCGCGTGACAAAAAGGAGTCCGTGCTGCAAACCCTCTGGGACGGCCAGGTTGTGTGAGGGACTGGGCCGTAAAGAAGGGCACAGACATGTCCTCTGACCAAACACGCTGCGGACAGGTGCTAGGGGTGCCCAAGCCCTCGGAGCTCAGGACACTGGGCCAGCATTTACCAACATGTGCCAGAAGGTAGAAGCTTGGGATATTTTCAATGAACACTCGCGTCCGGAGCATCCTGCCCACTTCCTTGTTTAAACAGTGTTTGCCAAGCTGATTTGCTCCTGGACACTTACCTGGACACTACCAGAGCCAGTTAGTTCCCCAGAGAGTCAGAGAACTTCTTGGGGCCAAGAGGGAGAAGTCTGCAGTTCAACCCTCCACTCTGGTTTTCCATCTGCTTTGAGACTGTCCCTCCCTTGAAATGTGCTTTGTGTGCGAGAGCTCAGCAAGACTTGAAGGTGACCATCAACTTCTGAGACAGATAGAGGATCCCACCTGAGGTCACCCGCCGTTCTCCTGTCCCCAGTCCAGGAATGACTGGGACTTTTCTTTGTGACAGTGCTGAGCTCCCAGCCAGGGGGTCTTGCTCAAGTCCTTCCTGGCTCTAGGACCTGGGAGACCCTACCTGGGGTGACCTCGCATGACGTGGGGGCCTGCACCAGGAGTTAACCCTCTTAGGAGCCGTGCACCCTTTTGCTGATGGGGAGCAACATTTCTCAGTGTTTCCTGAGTCCCCCTGCCAGGGACTGCACCCATCTCTGGAGATGTCTTCCAAGTTGGTGGCTAGAACAGCTGGTAAGGACTTCGAAGGGCAGAGTGACTCTGGCTGCCGGAGCAAGGCAACCTGTGTCTGGATTCCTGCTGGGTGTCACAGGGTAGCATACACTCAGTTCCATTTGCAAAGAAGTGTCCCATCCCCCTGTGAGCTCCCCGACCCAGGTCTGTCCCAGGGAGTTTTGTCTCCCACACTGATGCCTTCACTGGAGCCACCAGACCTGCTGGGAAGGCTCCGAGCAGTGACAGACGCCTGCTGTTCACAGGGCCCTGTCCACTGTCCAGTCACTCTCAGGGCAGCAGCCACTATGACGGCTGGGCAGGGCGGAGGGCTACTTAGCCTCCCACAGGTCTGATGTCCTCTGCTGATCACCTCCCCCTGTGACTTAAGGAGGAAGTCAGAGAGAACCTGGAGGTTGGGAGGAGCTGCCTCTTCCCAGAAACCAAGGGCTCCTCCTTTTCCAGGGAACATTAACACCCTTCCTTTCCCTCCCTTTTGCAATTTCCAAGTTAAAGTGATCTGTGTACATGGTTTAAAAAGTCAAGTAGACTCATTTGTGGAGGCTGGAACTAAACCCAGGCCTGTGTGAAAGGTGGTTAATCTCATGTATTAGACCCAGCAAAGGCGTAGTAACACATAATCTAGGGCAATCATATATACGTAGTGGGGGAGGATGGGGTAAGTGGGAGAGGGGAGAGGGAGGGAGAATAGGGAGGTATTTACGGGGTAATTCTGGTTTAGGTGTATATGCATATCATATTGTTACTTTAAATGCATTTATGATTGTACAATAACTAAATTCCTTAATTACAAAATATTTTTAAAAGGAAGTAGAGGGGCTGGAGCTGGAGCTCAGTGGTTACAGCACTTGCCTGGCATGCATGAGGACTCGAGTTTGAGCCCCAGCACCACACACTCAATGAAGTGTTAGAGCAGCAAAGGCCACATGAAAAACTAAATTCCCTCTCTTTCACTCCTCCTGTTGTGGGGTCTGATCGTTGACGCATAGTGAGACCACCAGAGACCAGAGTAGAAAAGACAAAGAAAGTTTATTTTGGGGACAGAGAAGGAACAGAAAAGGGAAGAAACAGGCTGGTGTACCAGGGCTGCCGCTCCAAAGCCAGGTTCAGGGAGAGCAGCAGCCCTGGGTGACTCAAGCCGGCTGCTTTTAAAGGAGAATTTTGGCAGGCTCACAAACAGGCTTACAAAAGGGTCTTTCTCCAAGAGATGCAAGCAGCAAGCTTCAGTTTATCTATTTCAAGTTGTACCTAGTGGGTTGGCAGGGCGGGCTAGGCGGGGAGCCAAACTATACATACCTGAAACCGGCAGCTTGTGGGAGCCTCTGGAGGAATGGGCTGCTTCACGGAGAGCCACAGTGACCTTGCCCATTTCCCACATTCAGCACAACTCAATCTTTTGCAGCCATTTTGGATGGTCAATCTTAACTAAATATATTTGTTTTATATTAGAGCATCTCTACCCTTTTACACTCTCACTCTATTAAGAAAAACGTCAAGTAGACATATCCGGCTTGTGTTTCCAGCCTTACTCCCTGGCCTGATCCCTTGCTTCAGAAGAAGCATCTGCAGCTCTTATTACTTTATCTTGATTTTTTAGTTTTAGTCATTATCCAATTGATGTCCTCTTCTAGAAAACAACGATTTAACTCCCTTACAGACACACAGACTTACACTTTCCCCCTGCTTATCCTCCCAATGTCCCAGGTTCTAGTTCAATCGACACTCAGTGTAAATGTTGACGTGGGTAAGTGTCGTTTGCCTCTGATCGCCTGATGCATCGTTTTTGGTCAATTATGTTTTTCTGTTAGTAATGGGGGGTGTCCTTTAGCTTTCCATGTAACTATACCTTACCTCTAAACTCTGTCATAACACTGAAGTTCTTGTGAAAAGGATGAAAACCTCAGGAGCCTGTTGGTTCTGTTTGGCTCTGAGCCCTCCAGTCCGGGCCCCGTCAGGCCTGGTTGCTGTGCCAGACCCAATGCGAGGCCTGGGCCAAGGTGCACCAGCGCTCCAGGTCTTAGGTGAGAGCGCAGGCCTCTGTCTGTGTTGTGTCCTGTTTCCCATGTTCTCAGCTCTCCGCTTCCGTGGTTGACTCATTTTGATACAGCACATCCTATAGGAGCTTCCCCGGAAAGAGTGTATGGGAGAACAAGATGCTGAGAACAGCACTAGGTCTGGCATGGATCTAGTGCACACAGCCCTGAGGAACACAAATGTGAATGAATGAATTCTGTGGGATCAGGACCATTCCACGCCCTGTCGTCCAACTGCCAGCGGTGATGTCAGGAAGCCTTGGACCTGGTCCCCCATGTTCTCTTCGGAATTTTTTTTTAAAGAGGGGACAGTGAGAGAGACAGAGAAAGAGAGAAACGACTTTATTTTTATTTAGTTTTTCACATGGCCTTAGTTGCTCCAACACTTAGTTGTGTACGTGGTGCTGGGGTTTGAACCCAGGTCCTCGTGCTTGCCAGGCAAGTGCCGAAAACGCTGAGCCACCGCTCCAGCCCAGCGCTAGAAACTTTTGATAGGTTTTTCTGCTGCACACTCTGAAAGCTCATTAAATACAGACGTGTGCATTCTATTGTTTTGAGAAATCACCGTACTAAGATCTTGAGACAGGAGATTACCTGGATTGTCCAGGGGGGCCCAAAGGAACCTTAGGAATCCTTACAGGGAGCAGGCAGGAAGGTCAAAGTCAGAGGAAGGAGGTGGAACAACAAAAGCAAAAGCTGGAGCAATGGAGACCTGAAGACGGAGAAAGATAGGGCTGGAGCAGTGGCTCGGCGGTTACAGCGCTTGCCTGGCATGCGCAAGTACATGGGTTCGAACCCCAGCACCATGTACACAACCAAGTGTCAGAGCAATGAAAGCCACAGGAAAAACTCAATAAAAAAATTATTTCTGTCTCTCTCCTCTCTCACTGTCCCTCAATCTTAAAAAAAAAAAAAAAAGAAAAGAAAAGAAAAGATGGAGAAAGAGGCCTCAAGTCCAGGAGGCTGGGAAAGGCTGGGAGGACCTCCCTCGAGGTTTCTGAGGTGATGCGGCTCTACCGACCTCTTTACCGAACGCAACCCATTTCAGACTTCTGACTTCTGCAGCCAGATGTCATAAAGTGTGTTCTTTAAAGTCACTTGTTTCACAGAGATTTGTGACAGTGGCCAGGGAAAATGCACACAGGCGCTAGCAAGTGCCTAGTTGATGCCAGGTGCTGGTCACCGTAGAGGCTTCTCTGAGCCTTCAGACGGGGGCCATTTGCAAACTCTCCCTCGAGACCGTCCCTGCCATCCTGATGAGGTCGCCGTGTCTGCGATTACTCACCTGTCCCTCCGCTCCTCGAGGACGGGGGTCTGCTCGTTTTGTTCTACGGATGTCGGTAAACGTGTGCTGGGTGAACCACTGAAGGGTTCAAATGAACTATCCCCGCTGACCCTCGAAGTCACCCTGGGAAGCAGGAAGCAGGAAATGTCCTTTTCCCAAGTGAGGAAATGAGACAGCAGGACCCATCACGTTTTCAAGAATGCCTGGATGAGGCGGAGTTGAGGCCAGAATTGGGTGGCTGGGCCTAAGCCTCCTGAGTGTGGGTCTGAACACATTCCCTAAAGTTCATGTGCTGGAACTTAATCCCTGGTCAACGGTGTTGGGAGGTGGGGCCTAACGAACTTCTCAGACGCTGCCCTCATGCATGGAATAGGGTCGCCATTGAAGGAGTAGGCTGTGTAAATTGCGTCTGGCTCCCTCTTGCCTGTGTTCTCTCTCCTCTCTTGTCTCTCTGTCCCTTGTGCATCCCATATCTTGCCCAGAAGCCTTCCACCCTGGGACGATGCAGGAGGAAAGCCGTGGCCACACGCCAGCTCTTCCAGCTCACACACCCCAGTCCAGAACTGTGAGACTCAAATCTCTGCTCTTTATAAACTACCCATTCTTGGGTATTCTGCTACAGCAGGACTATGACAGGCACTAAGCTAAAGATGTCCCTCCAGGCTGTGTGCCTCTGGCCTCTGTCCCCCTCACGGTCCCTACCCCTTGCTGACTTCTGCTAGGAGAGCTGACACTCTGGAGGCAGGAGCGTCTTAATTAGGCCACTGTGCAGCTGTTAAGGGAGCTGCCTGGGCCCCCCGAGGAGGTGGAGGTGGAGGTTTCAGTGACAGATCCCGCACTTCGCTAGGCTGGGGGCTAGGAGCTATAGGATTTGCCAAGTCGCTCTGGGATCCTCCAAAATGGGCTGGGTTCCAGAATCATAGTGTCATCGTCGTTATTATTGTTTTATCTAATCTGTTCTGGAGAACAACCACTTGAAACTGGGCGAAAATACAGCCTAATATATTTAAACATATATATTTTTATTTTTATATAATGTAAAAATAAACGCATTGATGTACATTTTCCATGTGCCTGCCTGCTGAATTCCTAATGTAATACAACATGACTCAGAGCTAAATTTAAAGAGAGAAGCACATATGTTTAAAACAGGCACCAACTTTCAATCTGGGGAGAAACAGAGTCAAAAGCATTTTTTTTTAGCGAGCTAGTGGACTGAGCGCAAAGTGAATTATCTCCAAGCCATCTGGGAAGTCTGGTGTTTTTCGATGCCTTCACGACTCTAATTTTAAGCCGTTATTTGGCCTTTAAATAACAATATCTTTTCTTTCCTTTGGAATTTGCACCAGATTCCGCATTTATTGCGCTATCGGCTCCAAAAAAGAGACCTATCTTTGAGAGCAGAAAAGAGCAAAAGTTATTGAACGCATTACTCTGCAGATTGGCTCTGGGAAAAAAAAACCAGCAGCCTGATATTTTGCAAATGAAGTTTGACATATTCTGGGATGGCATATTGCACTCACCAAAAACAAGCTGGCTGTGCCCGGAGGGGAAAGCTTAATTAAAGCCCCCCGAACAGCACGGAACTCTAGGAAGAAGACTCAGGGTGTCCTGTAAATGACCTTCGTATTGTTCTTCAGGCTCTCAGGCAAAACGGTCTTTATTTTCAGCTAGAAGAAAGACAATGAAATCAATGCAATATGGTTACGGAATCTCAGCACCGACCGGGCCCTGGTCCCAGCTTCCGAACAGAGCAGGGATCTCACGCCTGCAGTCCTGAATAAATGTGCATTTAATTTCCACTCGAATACCCAAGGGTTGGGGCTCGGGCTCCCTTTCTGACTATAGAGTCCGAACACTACTTGGCTGAAATCTTCCTCCCTGCAGCTTCCCTATGACTGGTTCTAGTTTTTACCCTTAGAAAACCCAGAAGGACTCTTCTTCTGATTGACATGAAGGTGAGTTGAAGGTCACCGGCATGATCTTTTCTCACGCTCATCTTCTCTGCTCCAAGCGAAGCCCTCAGCACCTCTGGGGCAAGAAGGAGAGGACTTGGGCAGATGCTTTCCGGTGTCAAAGAACCCCATCCATACGGAAGGATGCAGAGACCATGGAGACGATGCCTTGAGCCTCTGTAGAGCAGGTCCCGCCAGGGTTTGGTTGGTTTTGTTGGGGTCTTGGTCCCTCTTCCCTGCACGCCCTCACAGGCAGGACTTGGATGAGCACCGGATTCCAGTTAGTGGAGAGGTTCTCCAGGAGATTCCAGTTAGTGGAGAGGTTCTCCAGGAGAACGGCCTGCAGCCCATCCAGACCCCACCGCCCTCGGACCTTCTTCTGCTCCTGCCCGCTTCTGCCCTCGGGAACACACACGCCAACGAGCCAGAGGCTCAACATGTGGCAACTCTGGCAAGGGCTTACAGGACGCATAGTGCATGGTGGCCCAAGGGTGACCGTGCTCCATGGCAGATGTAGGCATGGAAGCTCCCTTGTGCCCTGGCTGGTCTTGTCTGTCTTCCACTCCCGCCTTCCCCTCTGTGCTCCAGCCACCCCACTGTCCCCACCCTTCCTCACGACTTTGCACCTGCTGTTCCTTCTGCTTGACACCCTTCCACAGACATCCCCACCGCTCAGTGGACCCTGCTGAGCAGAAATCTCCTTATCAAAACAACTTGTGAAAAGGGCCACCTCCCTGTCACCGCTGCCCCTGCCCGCTCAGCCTGTTTTAACCTCTTCTTCCTAACAGGTCTCACTCCAGGAGTCACAGACACCTCGACTCTTTGGTATCAGCTTCTTTCCTTCACTAGCATGTGGGTTGTATAAAGCACTGACCAGCTAATTAAGTGCCCTGCCCTATCCCTTGGGTCGGGACCATGCCTGGCATGGAGAATTCAATCAATCGATAGCTAATGGATGCATGTTTCAGGATCGATCTGTGGATACTTAGGATGTGCCGAGGACGGATGAGAACAGATACCTCCTCTGTGAGTCCTCTCTGGCCCTCTCCTGTAGGGTGAAACTCCCTCCGCGTGGTGCCTGCAGACCTGGGGTCAGCACTCAGGGAGCCTCAGTCTGTCTGCACACACACACACACACAACTTATTTATTTATTTATTTTAGGCCAAGCATGGTGGCGCACACCTGCAATCCCAGCAGCTCAGGAGCCTGAGGCAGGAGGATCACAAGTTCAAAGCCAGCCTGAGCAACTTAGTGAGGACCTAAGCGACTTAGTGAGACCCTGTCTCAAAATAAAATATGATAAAGGACTGGGGATGAGACTTCGGGTTTGAAGTGCCCCTTAGCACCAATGTTCAACCTTAATTCTTTGTTAGGAACGGGTCCCAGGGAGCAGTGACTCAGCCGGGTGCTCTGAGCACACTGGGTATGCACAGGATGGACGCCCCAGACTCTTCTGTTGTCCACAATGGGACGTAAGGGAAGGGGTTTACAGTCACCATAAAAACCTGTCATGTCTGGAATCACGTGGAGAGTTGGTTAGCAGGTGGGTAAGGTGTAGAATTAATTTCTCAAAGGGCTTTCACTCTGCTCAGTTATGTTCATTAGAACATCAGGTACCCTTTAGAACTCATAAGAAGGAGGTCCTGCAACTCAACAATAAAAGTACAAATAGCGTAATTTTAAAATGGACAAAGGGGAGTTGGGGATTTAGCTCAGTGGCAGAGGGCTTGCCTAGCATGCACAAGGCCCCGAGTTCGGTCCTCAGCCCTGGAAAAAAATACATAAATAAAATGGACAAAGGGTTGACATAGATATTTCTCCAAAGAAGACATACAAGCTGGGCATGGTGGTGCAACTCTGGAGGCTAAGGCAGGAGGATTTCAAGTTCAAAGCCAGTCTCAGCAACTTAGCGAGACCCTGTCTCAAAATAAAAAAATAAAGCAGGCTGGGGATGTGGCTCAGTGGTTAAGCACCCCTGGGTTCAAAACAAACAAACAGAAAAAGGGCATAAAGAACAGGAGAAGATACTCAGCATGATTAGGCAAATCAAAACCACAACGAGGGCTGGGGATGTGACTCAGTGGTACAGTGCCTGCCTAGCACGCACGAGGCTCTGGGTTCCACGCCGAGTACCAAGAAAGCAAAACCACTGCCACAGTGAACTGGACACGGTGGTGTAGGCCTAGAATCCCAGCGACTTGGGAGGCTGAGGCAGGAGGATTGCAAGTTCTAGGTGAGCCTCAGCAATTTAGTGAGACTGTCTCAAAATAAAAAATAGAAAGGGTTGGGGATGTGTCTTAGTGCTTGCCTAGCATGTGTGAGGTCCTGGATTCAGCACCGGGATTGAAGAAAGAATAAAACACACAATGAGGTTCCATTTCACACCCACAACGATGGGAATAAGTTTAAAAGCAGACAATAAAAAGCATTGGGGTAGCATAGCCCTCATACGCTGCTGGTGGGAGTGTAAGATGGTGCAGCCCCCGTGGAAAGAGTTTGGCAGTTTCTCAAAAATTTAAGCAGTTACCATATGACCCAGCAATTCCCTTTCTAGATGTGGGGGAAATTGGAAATGTAAGTCCACAAAATAACTTGTACACCAATGTTCATAAGAGCTAAAGAAGTGGGAACTACTCAAATGTCCATCAACCACGGAGTGGGAAGACAAAATGTGGCCCATCCTCTCCTTTCAGCAGTAAAGAGGAGCGAAGGGCTGGTATGTGTTACCGCATGGAAGAAACCTGAACACCATATGCCAAGGAAGAGAGGCCAGGCACAGGAGACCACACACTTAGTGAAATCTGCCCAACAGGCAAACCCATAGACACAGGGACTGAGAGAAGTAGAGAATGTTCTGGAAATGGATAATGGGGCTATGGCACAATGTTGAATATCATTATCCCTCAGATTCACTGGTTCCAGGACTTTCCCTGAGTACCCAAATCTGCCGATGCTCCAGCTCCTATGTAAAATAGCACAGAATCCATATGTCACCTACACAAGTCTCCTGTTTACTTGAACTCACTCTGCCTTACTTATGATACTAACACGATGTAAGGCTACGTAAGTTGTTGTTGCACTGCATTGGTTAGGAATAAGGACAAGGAACAAAGTCCAGATGCACTCAGACTTGTAAATAAATGTACACACACATTATTTATTTATTTATTTATTTATTTATTTATTTATTTATTTTAGGCCAAGCATGGTGGCGCACACCTGCAATCCCAGCAGCTCAGGAGGCTGAGGCAGGAGGATCACAAGTTCAAAGCCAGCCTGAGCAACTTAGTGAGGACCTAAGCGACTTAGTGAGACCCTGTCTGAAAATAAAAAATAAAAAAGGACTGGGGATGAGACTTTAAGGTTGAAGCACCCCTTGGTTCAATCCCTGGTACCCCCCCAAAATTTTTTTTCCTGTCTGTGGTTGGTTGGATCCAAGGAGGTGGAATCCAGAGATAACAGAGAGCCAACTGCGTGCCAAAGTGCTGAATGGTACACTTTTTAAAAGTGAACATTAGGGCCACAAATTGTTCCTCAATGTGGCTGCTAATTAGTAATAAAGTCCTCACTTTTAAGTAACTAAGCATGCAATAAAAGAGATCTCCATTGTTCGCTCTCATGGATTCAAATCCATTATGAATGCCACACGCACACACACGTGCACACACATACACACAGGCACAACATGCACATACATGCACACACACGCATGCATGTACACACACGCGTGCACAATACACACTTGCAATACATACATGCGCACACACACAAACACACATACATATACACAGAAGCACACACACACATGTGCACACATGCATGCACACACACACACACCCTGGGCTGTTGGATAGTCAATCACCATTTGACAGCCTTCAACTATCCCTCCCAACACAAGCGATACAAGGTGCCAATGTTTTAGGCAGAGATTAAACAGCAGTCATGTTCCTGGTGATGTGGTGCAGGGACACAAAGTGATTGTTGGTGACACCACACTGCCCTCTTCCTTTCCAGCGACGACGGTTGCTGTGGATGATGTGCAAGCTACTTCTGATGCCCAAGAGGCCACCTGGACCATTTATTTCTACCAGATAGCTCCAAATCCCAACAGATTCCCACAGTGACCAGCATCTGAAAAACGCAAGGCATGTCGAATACCCCACGATCACCTTTTGACAAAATTGCCCAAACTTCTAGTTATGGAAAATACTGAACATGTAAAAGTAGAACCCCACTCTAACGAACTCCAGTCCCAATTATTTCACCTTCTCCCCGCCACCTCTGCCCGCTTCTCCTTCTGAAGGAAGCCTAAGTATCATTTAATCTTACAGAGGTCTCAGTACCGACCTCTAAAATGCGACTCTCCAGGCCATATGCAAATTTCCCCTATTGTCTTAGAAGCTTTTTAAAAAGTTTGCTTGTGTAGAGTCCTATTCAATTGTTCTCTCTCTTCTCCATGCCAACGCAGGTGCATGAATAGCCACTGATTGCCACCATTGCTCAGAGTGGCTGCTGGGAGCCAGGTAGCTTTCTAGATCTTGCCACAGATCATCCAATATAATATTTGCACCAATAAATGAGGGGCTCATTTTTGCCCACCCACCCACCGGCTCCCATCTCCAGGAGGTCGAGTGGCCCAGGCTGGGCATGGCAGACGCTTTTCATGCAATGAATCTGATGACTCTCAACACTGTTGGCCCAATCTCTACTTCCCACTTCCTCCAGCTTCTTCTTTTTGTCCCTTAACTGAAGGGCTGATGTGTCCAGTAGCGTAGCCACCAGCTGCATGTGGCCCCTGAGCACAGAAGGCAAGAAACAGCCAATGTGGCCAGGCCAATTTAAGATGCACTGAAAGGCACATCTAGAATTTCAGAGACTTTACAAAAAAACGTAAACTATCTCACTAGTGATTTTTATATTGATTGCATTGGTAAATTATAATGCTTTGGATACATGGGATTAAATAAAATATATTCTTAAAATTAATTCCTGTTTTTCTTTTTAAAAATTGTGGTCAAGTATACATAACATGAAGTTGACCAGTTTTTTTGTTCATTTGTTTTGTGGTGCTGAGGACTGAACCTGGGGCCTTGAGCATGCTAGGCAAGTGCCCTGCCTCTGAGCCACAGCCAGCCCTGGACTACCTGGAAGTGTAGGGCTAACACAGCCACTGTCACCATCCATCTCCAGACTTCTAATGTTGCAAAACTGAAGCTCTGTCCTCATCAAGCAATCCCCCCACCCCGTTTCCACTCTCCCCCATTCCACTCTCCCTCAAGGGCCCCCACAACCATGATTTTACTTCCTAGTACAATGAATTTGACTATTGCACATGCTTCCTGGACTTCTGTACAACCATAGTTGGCCAGCACTTTTATTGGTTTTGTTTAAATCCCCAAACTTTGGGCTGGAGTGGTAGCTCAGTGGTATTGCGCTTGCCTGGCATGCATGAGGACCTGGGTTCGAATCCCAGCACCACATAGACACAACTGAAGTGTTGGAGCAACGAAGACCAGATGAAAAACTAAATAAAATTGATTCTCTCTCTCTTTCTCACTGTCCCTCTCTCTTAAAAAAAAGTTAAAAAAGGTTGATTCTCTCTTTCTCTCTCTGTTCCTCTGTATCTCAAATCAATCAATCAATCAATCCTCCAGCTTTTCTTCCTCCCTCGCCCTCTGTGCTGCGCGCCCTGGCTTGACAGGTGTGGTGTTCATCTTCCACGGTCCTCTCCACTCCCTATCTTTGTGAACCACTCTAGGTTTCCCAGGTACGAGGAATCCCAGTGTTTGTCCCTTTGTGACGGGCTTATTTAATTGAGCAAGTCCCCAGCGTTCATCCATTGTAGGTATAGGATTTGCTTCCTTCTTAAGGCTGGGCAACGTCACATTGTACGCCTAAACCTCATTTTATCAATCCTTTCATCCACTTCCCGATTTCTCCACATCCTCACTATGCTGGATTTAGAGAGAATCAATTTTATTAATTTTTCATGTGGCTTGCATTGCTCTGACACTTACTTGTGTACTTGGTGCTGGGGTTTGAACTTGCATCCTTGCGCATGCCAGGCAAGCGCCATAACCGCCAAGCCACCGGTCCAGCCCCTGGAGTTTGTTTCTTATAGAAGCAATCCTAACAGATGTCAGGGTCTTGCTTAAATATGACTATTAGAAAGGTGACATTCAGGGCTCACATTAGCTTTCTTTTGGAAAGTGGTGCTCATCTACACTGGAAAGGAAAGATAAAACTCAACTTCCCAGCTTCCTCTGCAGATAGAGGTGGCCTTGTGACATTGCTTTTGGCCAATGGGGTATCAGCAGAAGTTTGCTGGTCCTGCCTCTTCACTTCCTCCTTCTTCCCGCCTCAGCCATCCTACAACCATGAAATGAGAAAAGACAGGGTGACATTAAGGACAGTGGGACGGATTGATGAAAGGATGGGCCCCCCCCATGCATCCCTGCATCAGCCCCGCGTGACATGTCCCAGGGCACTGACCATGCAGGACCTGCAAGCCCTTCCCTCTCTAACCACCTTGAGCTCTTTAGCTGGTTGCAGTCAAACTCTCTCCAATGGGACCTCTGTGTAATTGGCAGAGCTGTGATTTGAGCGGGAGTCTGTTTTAAAGCCTGTGCCTTCTCACCCTGCCACTCAGGATGGGAGGAGGGAAGCAGGCCCCCAGCCGTCAGCTGTACACATTATGCCTACTGAGAAAAAGCATTTTGTCTGTTCAAATGGTGAGCGACATCAACTGCAAGGAAGGTGCCTTTTTTACACACGATGATGTATTAAATATGATGTCCACAGCTATGTAACTTAGGGGAAAAACCTAAGTGGCCACCAATAGGGGATTCAAGAAATTCCGTAGAACCATCAAATGAATTCTTTGGCAGTCATTACATTGATGTTTTAGAAGACTATTCTATGATAAGGAAAGGTATCTAAATCTATACAATAAGAAATGGCGGGGCTGGAGCGGTAGCTCGGTGGTTACGGTGCTTGCCCGGCATGCACAAGTACACGGGCTCAAACCCTAGCACCACGTACACAACTAAGTGTCAGAGCAACTAAAGCCATGTGAAAAACTCAATAAAAAATTGATTCTCTCTCTCTCCCTCATTGTCCTTCACTCTTAAAAAAAAAAAAAGAAAGAAAGAAATGGAGGGGTTGGGGATTTAGCTCAGTGGCAGAGCACTTGCCTAGCATGGGCAAGGCCCCAAGTTTGGTCCTCAGCCCTGAAAAAACAAAACAAACAAAAAACCAAGAAATGGAAGTCAGGGGGCTGTAGAGGAGGCTCAGCAGTTGGAGTGCTTGCCTGGCATGCATGGGGACCCGGGTTCGAACCCCAGCACCACATGCACAATTGTCAGAGAAACAAAGGCCAGATGAAAAACTAAAATTGATTCTCTCTTTTTCTCTATTGCTCACTCTTTCTTTAAAAGGAAAAAAAAAAAAGAAATGGAAGTCAGAAAATATTACGATTCTCATTTTGCCAAGGAATGTGCGTGTGAAGAACCAAAACGTTGAGAGGTGGAATCTGCACAACCTCGGTTCCTCCTGTAGGTTTTTCCTATGGTTTCCAAGATTTCAAAATGAGCGTAGAGTTGTAGTTAGGAAAATAAAGCAGTAGATTAAGAACAGCTAAGACTCCGGCTTCAAGGCGAATGGCTGGCTCCTTTGCCGGGGACCTCCTGTGCCTTCTGTGTGGTGTCTCCCTAAGAGGTGGCGGAGGGGGAGTGGAAGGGGGCGTTGGGAGCAGTAGGGGTCCTGAAGGCTCCCAGGGTCTGGCTGAGGGCTTCAGGTTCAGCGGTTTATGACGCCGGCAGCCCAGGGTCCCTCTTGATTAGAACACACCTTTTACTAAGTCAGTAATGGAATTAGAGGGCTGCGGTTGCGGTCGTGTCTTCCTCCACTCTGATTTGGCCTAATGTGTTGGTGAAAGGGCCACTGACGTTCTGTACTTAATTACGTACGATCGTGGCAGAAAGCAGAGGCCCTAACAACACGCTCGGTGGTTGATTAAGTGAGCATTCACACAGACAATCGACGATTTAGTAAAATATTAAAACACCTCCTGACTTCCTGTGATGGGAAGATGTGGCTCCTGGGAGGGTCTCCCCACTCCCCGGTCTCCCAGCTCCTAAGCTTGGACACTTCCACACGCTCCCTCCGGAGCTAGAACGGGGACTTCCAGAAGCACATCTAATGACATGGCACCGTCACTTAAAGCCATTTGTTGCACCTGCCCTGCCCCCGCTACTGAAGAGCCACTGGGTGAACGAGTTAGTGCATTGCTTACTAGATGCTGCTACAGCTTGGACCTAGAATGTCCCCCAAAGGCCAGTGTCCTGAAGGCTTGGTCCCTAGTCTGTGGCTCTACTTAGAGGCAGTGGAACCTGGGCTGGTGGAAGACAGTTGGGTCCTGGGGGGCTGTGCCCTTGTAGGTGATATTGGGAGCCTGGCCCTTCACTTTCTCTCTTCTTGCTTCCTGGCCACCACGAGGTGGGTGGCGTTGGTCCACCACACACTCCCCACCGTGATGTTCTGCCTCACCACAGGCCCCAAGCCAACAGAGCCAACTGACCATGGACTGAAGCCTTCGTAACTGTGAGCCAAAATAAACTTTTCTTTGTTTTAAGGTTGTTTTCTCAGGCAGTCTGTCACAGCAATGGAAAACTGGCTAACACAAGTGCTGCCCAAGGCCTTTCTGCCTCCTTGCCACAGGCGCCACTGCCTTATACACCCTGCTGCTTCTCAGTCTGGAGACTGCTCGGTCCCACCAGTCTTCCCTTCCCTCTAGTCCACTTCCTGCCAGCCCTCATCCGTCTAAGTAGGAAGGCCGCAGACCTCCCTCTTTAGGGAGATGCTCTGACCACCCTCGCCAGGGGCTCCAAAATTCTCTCTGCACATCTCTTGTGCTTGAACTTCGTTGTGTGTTTTGTTCCATTTGTGTCTGTCTCCCTTGCTGAGCTGTGGGTGAACATATTCTATTTGGATTCTTGTTTAATCCTTTCATTGGGAAGATGTTGCTGAACAAATTTGGGAGTGCAGGAATCCTGGCACAGTGGTTGTGATTAATGCGAGTGCTTAAGGATTCTCTCCCTGTTCTATTTGAACCAGCACATTCCTTGTAATCTCGGGCTCTGGGATTGCTGCTCTGGAGGGAATCCACTTCCTTGCTCTCTAGATGCAAGAACACAGTTTTGGAAGCGTTGGGGCGGAGACCCCGGTCTAAGCAGATTTCCTGATTTCTAGGACCCTCTTTGTCTTTGGATCAACTTGATCATTGCCCTCCTGGCTGTCATCATAACCAGCATTAGCCGCACGTCAAAATTATGATAAGCAGGAAACAAGGACTTGCTCTAGCTGCATTATCATAGTGAGCATAATTGATGCTCCAAGCTTTAACCAGGTAATCGCAGAGGAGTACACGACACACACCTCAGACAGTCTCAGCTTTTCAGGGGGCTCGGTTGGACCACCAGCTCTGCAGCTGCTTGGCAACAGGCCGCCACAACCCATGTGTTTATTGAAGGACTAAAGTGAATGCCCGCTCTGCCCCCAGGACTGAGTGCTGCCCGATTTCGATCCTCAGTCCCACCTGCAACGTCTTCAGCATTACGCTGCACTGTGGCATGATTAACCTTGTGCTTATCCAAGGCAGATTGTGTTAAATCTGCCCAGTAATATTCTGCCCAACCACCCAACATATTGTTCTGCGTCTAGTGAATCCTCAATAATAATTAATTGATGAGGGCGCTTTCTCAGTCTGAATGCTTAAACCACATGCTCTCTGAATATGATGGGAGCTGCAGCATATTTTAATTAAATACTGACACTTGGATTCTGATTGCTTATTCTAATACTCCTGAGTTGATAGCATTGAGCTAATGGCATGCTCATTTTGGAAGTTATTAGCAGCAGGGTTCTGCCTTTTACCCAAACATAAGATCATAATAATTAAAATCTGATATTGCTCAAAATGAACTCCTTTAAAACAATTTATATCCCACAAACACACAGATGCAGGCACGTAAGCGCCAATGTTCTCGAGAATTTACAGCGCCTTAGAGAAACCTGGTCCATTCCCTTCCAAAATGAAAACTTTTCTGTTGACGTGATGAAAGACTCCTTACTAGGTTCAGGGGAAATGTGTTTCCACTGATCAATTGCTGAGTTTCCCAGAAGAGGGGAGCCACAGAGAAATCCTGAAATCTAATGACTGTGGGAGCAAAGTCTATTTGTGCTTTATTGCCCCAATCAGAGTCTAAACCACTGAATCAGAGAACAAGACAAGAGGGAAATCTCATGTGTTTGGGCATGGCAGCCAGGGCGGGGGGCTGAGCACAAGGGGGTGAAGAGCTCTGAGTAGAAAGAGAAGGAATGATTTGGAGAGGGTGGAGAACACACCATCTCGCATCCATTCACTGCTTCCACGAACTTACTCTGAGCATTGATTGTGTACCAGGTGTTGGAGACCCAGGGTGCCTGCAGCAGGGCTGGATCCTTAACCAGAGGTCCGTGTGTGGCTTCACAGGGTTGGAGACCCCTGATGTTGCATGTAAAAACTCCTGTTCCTGGGTACATATGGGTGAGAGCAAAAATAGGTGGGTACCTTTTTTTTCTCCCGGGTTCCCGGACAGTGGACTCAGCATGGATCACATCTCCTAACCCTCCAGGGATTTCCAAAAGGAAAGTAGACATGATAATAGAATTTGCCTTCCCTAGTCTTGCCCTAGAAAGAATGAATGAAGCAAAATAAGCCAACACCTACCCATGTTTTCCTTTCCTTTAACTTAAAAAAAATCCTACAGAAGCCCTACATCACAAAGACCACCCCAAATAGAGCAGGGTCATGTCGCTGGAGATGACTTGAACGAACAGATCCATCGCTAATTCTGGGTTGGTAATGCAAAGAATCCTTCAGGGCACAGGCAGAAGCCCCCTCTCCTAACTGCCACAGCTCTCAGTTAGTTATATTCCAAGCACGTGTCCAAAGCTTTCCGGCACGGCGTGACTCCAGCTCATGGTACTTGATGAAGGTACTACTGTTACCAGCCCTGTTTCGCAGATGCGGAAACAGGCTCAGGCACGATCGGTAACCGGTAAACTTCTACAGGTGGAAGTCTTCTGTAATCCCCCTCCCCTTCAGAAAAGCTATACATAGCAATGCCACGCAGGGGAGGCTGATGTCAGGAAATGAAAGCCACTGTATGCACCCGAGTCCACAAAAAGGCTTCCTTTCATGAGACTATAAATTAATTTAAATAGTGCTTAAGAGCTGTCTCATGGAAAGCAGCATTAGGGCTCGAATTTGGGCAGAATTGTTTTTGGTATTTTTTCTTTTTTTTGTAGCAGTTATAGAACCCAGGGACCCTCAATCACTAAGCTGAATCTTGTAGCCCTTTTTTATTTTTTGAGACAGGGTCTAACCAAGTTGCCTAGGGCCTCGTTAAGTTGCGGAAGCTGGCTTTGAACTTGTGATCCTCCTGCTTCAGCCCTCTGAGTCGCTGGTCTTACAAGTGTGCATCACCACGCCTTGCCTCAGAATTGATCTTTATGGTTTCAGGAGTAGTGAACTTGAGCTGAGATGGTACTGTGGAGTTGGAGGGAAGTGTGGAATTCTTAAGGAAGGAGGATTGAGGAGAACTACACAGTTTCAAAATCCTGGTCAGCACAGCCTGGCAGAACAGAAGATTTTCTTACCATCTGGACTGTATTTATACTTCTCCTGCTCCTTAAAACATCAAGTCATTTAAAACAACTTATTGTGACATTATTTCAAATTACAGTTGCAAAAATAGCACAAAGAATTCCTGCAAACCCCTCACCCGGATCCCAGGCGGGCTAGCATTTCCCACATTTACTCATCTTTCTCTCTCTGTTAACATGTTCATATTCTTTTATTTATTTTTTTGGAGACACAATGATGCTCTTTTGCTATTTCAGGGTACATTTCCTCAAACAAGGACATCTGTTTTCATCACCACAAAACAATGGACCAAATCATGAAATTATCATTGCTAAAAAATGAATTCATTTGCAGACCTTACTTAGATCACACACTGCATTTGGTAGCCACTTCTCTTCTTCAATGTGGAATAGTTCCTCAGCCTTCTTTGTCTTTCGTGACACAGATTTTTTTTTTTGTGATTTTGTTGAATGTCTTTTAATTTGAGCTTGGCTGATGTCCTACTTAAACTCAAGTTTTGCATTTCGCATGTGATCTTCCCAGTGCGTTGTATCAGGAGGTACACAATGCACCTCGACACTGGTGACATTGACTTTGACCTCTTGGGCAAGCTGGTATCTGCAAGGTTTCTTCACTGTGAAGTCACTACTAAGTTACTGTCTCCCACCTTTTTTTTTTTTAAATCAGTACTGGGGACTGAAATGAGGGGTGCTCCACCACTGAGATACACCCCCAGGTCCCTAAGACAAGGTCTTGCTTAAGTTGCCCCAACTGGCCTTGACCTTGTAATCTGTCTGCCTCAACTGTGATCAAGGTGTGCACTGCAGGGCTCCATCACTGCCCTTTTTAACATAACTGAATTTTTAAAAATTGTGCTAAAATATACATAAAATTTACCACCTTGACAACTTTGAGCGTCCAATTCAGTGGTACTAGTACATTCATGTTGCCGTACAACCACCACCATCTAACCAGAGAACTTTTCCAAGTTTGAACCCATCAAAAGCCTCTGCGATATTATGCTGAAACCTTTTCCCCCACCACCTGAGTTACTGCCCCTAGGAATCCCAGGACTCTCCTCCCTGCAACACAGAGGCAAGCTGAAGGTCACCATCATCCCATTCCTCCTGCTCTCATCTCAGCTCCTCAAAGAGAAGAAGATGAGGACTTGGGCAGGTGCATTCCTGTAACAAAGACAATACATTTTCACAAACCTGACCACAGAGGACAGGGCAAAGAAAGAAGATGGCTTCAACTTCAAAGTAAAAAGTTTTGTTGGTCTTGTTTAAATCCCAAATCTTCTCTTCCTTTCACAACTCCTATACTCTGTAATTTTTTTTAAGAGAGAGAGGGAGTGTGAAAGAGAAATAATTTTAATAAATGGTCCAACAGCTAGTTGTGTTCAAACCCAGGTCCTCGCACATGCCAGGCAAGTGCTTTAACAGCTGAGCCATCGCTCCAGCCCCAGCTATATACTTTTTCTTCAGAGGTGTGGACTTCACTGAAAACCAGTCCGTGGCAGCCACCATGCTATTTTCGACCTACATGATTCTGACTAAGTACTTCATGTAAATGGAATCATAGGGTGTCTTTGTGTGCAATCTTATTCATAGTAACATAAAGTTTCATTCATGAAAATTTTTTTCTTTTTTTAAAGAGGGACAGTGTGTGTGAGAGAGAATTAATTTTATTTAGTTTTTCATGTGGCTTTCGTTGCTCTGATACTTCTCCATGCACATGGTGCTGGGGCTTGAACCCAGGTCCTTGCGCATGCCTGGCAAGTGCCACAACCACTGAGCCACCCCCTCCAGCCCTCATGAAATTAACTATTATCAACCAGAAATTAACTATTATCAACCAGATTTCACTTAGCATAATTTCTTCCAAGCCATCCATTTACCTTCAAAGGCTGCAATATCATTGTTTCTAATTGCTGAGTAGAACTCCATGAAATATATGTACCACGGCTTTTGCATCCATTCATCCAGTGAGGGGCATCTGGGTTGTTTCTAAGATTTAGCTAGGGACCCTGGTTTTAATCATATGCCCAGAAGCAAAATGTTGCATAAAAATTTCTCCGCTCCCAATTAACAAGAATCTTGGGGGAGGACAGTTTGAGACTGCAAATTCCCTGTTCTTTTCGTCACACTTTACCCACTAGTTTCAGCATCTATTGATTCCTACCTGGCTGGATTATTTGGCGACTTCCTAATCTCATCACTCCTTTCACATTTATTGGTTGGGATTCCACAGTAGGGAGAACCCCGCCACCACCACTTTACTTATGAATGGCCTCAGTTTAGCCCTTGAGCTGGAATCCTAGACTGTGGGACTTCCCGGCTCCGAGACTCCCAGGAGATCCCGCGAGGTTTCCTGACCTCCTCGCCGCCCACCAATGAGCGGACGCAGCGCGCAGCCCGCCGGCCACGCCCCCGAGGAGTGGGCGGGGCCCGCGCGCTACACCTCCCGACGGCGCCGGCGACGTCATCAGCGCGCGCGGTGCGACGCGCGCAGCCGGCCGGGAGAGCTCGCGGGGGCGGCGGCATGGCGGATGTGCTGAGCGTCGGGGTGAACCTGGAGGCCTTCGCCCAGGCCATCAGTGCCATCCAGGCGCTGCGCTCCAGCGTGAGCAGGGTGTTCGACTGCCTGAAGGATGGCATGCGGAACAAGGAGACGCTGGAGGGCCGGGAGAAGGCCTTCATCGCGCACTTCCAGGACAACCTGCACTCGGTCAACCGGGACCTCAAGTAGGTACCGGCCGAGGGGCCGGCCCCGCGCGAGTGCTGCCGGTCCGGGGCTGCTCTCCTCTGCCCCTGCGCCGCCCTCTCCAGTCTCCGCTCCCGGCGGGGACCCGCGTCCCGGCCCCCGCCCCCTGGGCTCCCTTCTCCTGGTCCCTACTGTGCGCCTTCCACCGCCCTCCTGCCCGCTCCGGAGGTGCGTTCCTCCCGAGGGGACGAGCAGTTCCCCCAACTTCCCCTTCTCCGAGCTTAGCAGGTGTCCCACCTGTGGGCCCTCCGCGCCCCAGCGCGTCTGGCCAGACGGTTCTGATGGTGCACACAGGACCTGGCAGCACTGCCCAGACCCCAGAGCGTGCACTGGGTCCCATCAGCCCAGATCCTCGCCCCTGAACCTCAGGTTCGTCAGTTCCACCCCACCTCACCCCCAGCAGGACAAAACAGGCTTTGATGTGTCCTCTACCCCCTCCAGAACCACAGTGTCACTTCTCTGATAGCTGCTGTTCAGTTCTTCCTCAATAGAGACCTAATCTCTAACCTGTTAACCAGCCTAGTCGCTTATGCGCATCCCAGCCCCCAACAACCTTGATTTGTGGTCGTCAGGGTTAGGGATTGTAATTGTCCTTTTTTTTTTTTTTTTTTTTTTTGAAAGAAAGAGGGGACAGTGAGAGAGAGAGAGAGAGAAGCAATCTTTAGTTTTTCATGTAACTTTCATTCCCCTGACACTTCGTTGTGTGTATGGTGCTGCGGTTTGAACTCGAGTACTAGCGCATGCCAGGCAAGTGCAGTAACCGCCCGGAGCCACGGCTCCAGCCCCGAGGTCCTTCTTAATTTTTCTTTTTCTTTTTCTTTTTTTTAGGGTTGAGGACGGAACTTCGGGCCTTGCTCATGCTAGGCAAGCGCTCTGCCACTGAACTAAAACCCCAACCCCTGTCCTTCTTTCTAGTCACCTTCTTTACTTCTGCTTCTTGAGTATTGTAAGAATTCTATGAACGTAAGTTTATAAAATGTCTGGCACATGGTAGTCACTTGATTGTTTAGGTTCCAAACTTGCCTTCCCTTCCTTATGGGAGTCAGTACTTCCCAGGAAGATTGTAATTTCAGGATTTTTGCCTTTTACTTCTCAGAATTGACCTTAATAGGTGAGGGCATTTGAAGAACTAGTCATCCTATGATTTCTGAACTGGCTGGACTATTATTTATTTATTTAGATGGTGTTACGGATCAAACCCAGGACCTCAAACATGCCAGGCAGGTGCTTTACCCTTGAAATAAACCCCCAGTCCATTTTTTTTTTTTTTTAAAGAAAGAGGGACAGTGAGAGAGACAGAGAAAGAGAGAAACAACCTTAGTTTTTCACATGGCCTTAGTTGCTCCAACACTTAGTTGTGTACGTGGTGCTGGGGTTTGAACCCGGGTCCTCGTGCTTGCCAGGCAAGTGCCGAAACCGCTGAGCCATTGCTCCAGCCCCCATGTTTTTTTTTTTTTTTTTTTTTCTTTTTCCCTTTTCAACTTGGTCTCCTTAGTAAGGAAGTGACAAGAGGTAGGATGGAGGAGGAAGTAGTGGTCAAATAATAGGTGTCTTTTCCCTACCTTCCGTAGTTGTCATAAATCCGCTGCCACAAGAACTTGCTGTTCTTGGGTACAGGGCCAGGTGCCAGTGAATACCTTTCCTTGCTTGAGGGACCTTCCTGGTTGGTTGTTCTTTGTGTCCATTTCCATTTTCTCTGATTTGTTCCGTTTGTGATTGTCAAGGTATAACCCTTCACCATTTTAGAAACTTTAAAAATATTGGAGATGGAGTCATGGCTCAGTGGTTACAGCGCTTGCCCAGCATGCACCAGGACCTAGGTTCAAACCCCAGCACCACGTACACAACAAATGTCAGAAAAACAAGACTCAGATAAAAAAATAAAGTTGATTCTCTCTTTCTCTCTCCCTCCCTGTCTTAAAAAAATAAATAAAAATGTTAACAGTAGCCCTTTGCTTTCTTAAATTTTTGTACATTAGTGTCAAGGAGAAGGTGGCTGCAGGTTCTGGAAAGAATGTAGCGAGAGAAGCAGTTGCAGAGTCTTTTGCTGGCAGTTGGGGACTGGCCTCTGGAATATGTTCCTGCCATGTGCTTTTGCTGTTGGCTGCCTTTCCTGAGCTGCTCCTGAGCTTTCTTGCTAGACTGAAGTGTGTTTGTTTGACACGGCCCCCTGCGTGGTGTCTCCCCATTCCGTTTGTTTATTTTATCTCTCTCTGTTTTGCTGTTTCACCATCTGTGAAGCGTCACGTACAACTCTATCCGTGTGTGATGATAAATAATCATTTATTCAGGTGCTCGCTGTTCTGCCAAATGCAGGGATCTGCACGTGGGTCTGAAAACCCTTAGTGAGAAGCAGCTTTGTACCACATTGTGAAATCCCAGAAAGTCTCTTACCCCTGTGGAGACTAATTCAGGTCGTTAACTCCTGATTTCAGCAGTCACTGATTCTTGTGCCCTGAACTTTTTTTCCTCTTTTGCAACAGCACCAGGGAGCCCTGTTTTAAGTGAAGATAAAATCCCTTAACGGATTTTCTTGGTTGTCCCTGATTGTTTTTACCTTTCAAAAAGTGTTTCTTCTTAAAGGACTAATGATGGATTTTTGGTTTAGAGTTTGAATCCAGGGGTGCTTTACCACAGAGCTGCAGCCTCAAACCCCCTGACCTTTTTTGACCTTTTTTTTTTTTTTTTTTTTTTTTTAAATTTTGAGACAGGGTCTCAGTAAATTGCTTAGTGCCTCACTAAGTTACTGAGGCTGGCCTCGAACTTGTGATCCTCCTGCCTCAGCCTCCCCAGTCTTTGGGATTATAGATGTTCCTGGCCCTCTGGTGCATACATCAGGGAGCAGCCCTTAGCCCTTGTCAGCTGTGCTGGAGTTTAAGTGAACTCAGGTTCATCTGCTTCATTTCCTTTTCAGTGAGCTGGAACGTCTGAGCAACTTGGTGGGCAAGCCATCTGAGAACCATCCTCTCCATAACAGTGGGCTGTTGAGCTTGGATCCTGTGCAGGACAAAACTCCCCTCTATAGTCAACTCCTGCAGGCGTATAAATGGTCCAACAAGGTAAGGAGACGTCCAAAATGGAGCTGGTAGAGCAGAAGCCAAGTGTTCTTATATTTCATAAATGCAGAAAGCGAGGATGTTTTTTTTTTCTTTTTAAATTTTTGTTTGAGCGTGGGGTTATAGAGTTGGAAGCTTTGGGATTTTCCTGTAAAGCTGTTTTGTAGTCCTTTTAAGTCCTTGAGGACTAATACTGGTGCTCAGGTACTTACAGCTAATCAGGCATTTTCTATTTGCAGGCCGTTGTAGAGAGCGGCTTTCATGAGCCTTTGGTGTTCTGTGTAGCAGATGTTAAGGGTGTGCGTTTTGCCATGAAGACACCCTAGTGTCCGTCAGATTCTCAGAGGAGTTCGTGACACCCAGGAGGTTGAGGACTGAGCTCCAAGGGTTTAGCTGCTCATGTGGTTTGTGTTCCTGGGTTATCTGTGTGTTAGGTTACTCTCTAATAGTGTCAGAGCCCATCCGAGGGAGATGGGCCACTCGCTCCATAGGATTCCATGTTGATGGTTTCTTCAGGCAGGTGGTAGCACAGACCTCAGAACAAAGGAAAGCTGAACTGCAGGCTAAAAGTAATGGACCCGTTGTCCACTGACAAGTTCCTTTTGTGCGCTGCGTGTTGTTTGCGCTGCTTTCCTGTTGAAAGGGAACTAGAATGTGCTTAGGAACCCTTGAGGAGGGTTGCTCATGCTCTGCTGTCCCCTGCAGATGGCTGTCCCTGCAGCCACAGGTCTGCACTGCTGTGTGCCTCCAGTTCTCCCTCTTGTGCCTGTCCTTTCCCCGTATGTCTTTGATGTCAGGTGAGCCTTGACTGTTTTCTCTTTGAACTTCTCTGTTGGGGAATTTTAGTACTCTCTGGTTTGGAGTGAACCCTGGAAGCTGAGTCTGAGATTTAGGAAGAAGATCACTTGTCAGGGGGTACTAAGGAAAGAACTGGAACCTTGAATGCATAAATTTAGCCTGTAAGGCTTTCCCCCCACACTCTGGGTGACGGGTGACAGAAACCCAATTTGGTGTAGATTACACCAAAAAAACGCAACCATCCAACCCCCTGAAAAAAACACAAAAAAGCAAACCCTGTAAAAACCCTGGGGGTTGGAGAAGGCTTCTTTGGGACAAGGAACCAAAATGTTCAGGGAGTTTGTGGTATTAGGCTGAGCTTGTAAGGATGAGGGTGTGCGGTGGGGTAGCAGATCCATACGCTGCTGCTCCCTCAAGGCCTGCTCTGTGTTGTTGGTGTGGTGTCTCCAAGTGGTGGAAAAGATGGGCTGGCAGTTGGAGGTCTGCACATTCCTTACCCCGAAGATTTCCTAGTGTCCGTGTCAGGTCTTCAGAGAGGATTCTGAGGTGCTCATTGAATCCATGGGTGGGGTTCTAGCTCAGATCACCCGAAGCACAGGGAGTGATACTCCTTGGAGTTGGAGAGGGGCAGTTACCAAAAGGACACTTTTCATTTGTATAGTGAAATACCTGAGGCAGGCTAACTTTATAGAGAAAAGAGTTTAGCTCCCAGTTAGTAGACTCAAGGGCAAGGTGCTGGCATTGGCTGGACCCTGGTGAGAATGTGTTGGTGCACAGCGTAGCAGCAGTGGGAGGAGAGATCACAGTCAGATGGGAAGCCAGAGAGGTTGGGGACCCCTTGAGCACGTGGTGCTTGGGTTTGAACGCAAGCCAGTAACTGCTGAGCATGTCCTCGTTTGGCCTGAGGGCCTCCCACTAGGCCCCGCCTCTTAAAGGTTCCGCACCATCATCGCCACACTGAGGACCAAGCTTCAAATACTGTGCCTTTGCGGGGAACATTCACACACCACACTGTAGCAGAGGGGAGGCAAGGCAGACAAAAAATTACAGATGTCTGTGTAGTTGCTGTGACGAGGGGACTGTCTCAGCTCGACATAGGCAGCCTGCCTCAGACTGTCGCGTGTGAGCTTCCTGCTTTTCCCTGTGTGCTCTTGCTCTCTGCGTGAGTTCACCTGGTGGCTGGTGGAATCTGGCCAGGGGTACCTGGTGTGGCTTATTTCTGGGTGGACTCCTTATAGAATGTCTTCAGTTTTGGTGATTGCACAAGGAAGCCATATTGATGTGTCATGTGGGCAAAGTTGTTCCCGAAAGAGGTTTAGAGTGATGAGGACGTTTCAGTGGCTGGCTGAGCTATGAGTGACAGGGACCCTTAGGGGAGTGACTGGTATCACACTGGTGGTGACACTGAGCATTTGAGTGAATGCAGTTTAGTCATTCTTGTTGAATTGTCTAGCTGTTAAAATAGAAGTCTCTAATCCTCAGCCTTGCCCCGAGGTGGGAAAGAAGTTGGGTTAAGGAAAATAAAAATTCGTGGAATCTGTTGCCTTAGAGATGCTACATACAGGTTACAAACTCAGGGGACGAGTCCCGTACAGCAGCAGAGGTCCCCAGCCTGGTGCAGGCCCTCCTGTGATGTGACTGTTCTTCCACCAGTTTCCTGGTGCCACAAGCACAAGGGAATAGTTGGGACATTGAACCCTTGGGTGAGATTCAAGAAGACTGAGGCCCTGTGAACCAGCCTCTTCACAGCTCCCCAGCTGGACTGCAATTTGGTTTCCTGACTTAGTTTGCCCTTCCCCCTCTTCTAGAACTTGCTGTTTAGTCCTGTTTTGCTCAACGTTTTCAACTGTGGAAAACAATTTTCCCCTTTTGGTTGCATCCTAGAAACAGGGTTCATTCAATCTGTGTTTTTCCCTAAATTCCAGTGCTTTAACAGAGTGAAGACGACAACAAATGATGTTGGGTGGGTCCTCACGCCCTTGCTCTCTGCAGGATAGACGTCTCCTGTCAGCCATCGCTTCTTTTCTGCTGCCACCATGCATTGGCTCAGAGTCCTTGCGACCCCGTGCTCTGGGGCTCGGCACCGTTGCCAGCTGCTTAAAGGCGGGCTTTAGGGAAAGCGTGTTTTCATTCATCCTTCCCCTCCTGGGGGAGGCGCTGAGGTGGGCTGTGAGAATCCGGAAGGCTCGGAAAGAGGAGTAATGGGGGAAGGACGCCCAGGTGCCTCTTTAACAAGCTCAAGGAGCAGCCTGGAGAAGTCAGCCAGCTCCAGTTCCAAACTGGTAACCGAAGAGGCAAGCAGTTAATCATGTGTGTTTGTCTTCGCCCACAACTGAAAAGAGCTTTCTAATTGCTAAGGCTTTCTCCATTCATCACTGTACCAGTGAGTGCCTTAGCGTGTGGAGGGCAGTTTGGGCTAACTTGCCAGTGTCCGCTGAGGGAAGAGTGGATAAGGCTTTGACACTGCCCATTAGGCAGTGAACTTTCTGTTTAGTCTCGTGCTTGCCTAATGACTAATTCTTTTCTTAAGGGGATTTTTGTAGTTTTTGTAAACTCAGTCGGAATATTAGTTACATGGTAGTTGGTGTAATTGTTAGAATAACGCAGTTAAAATTAATCTAATCTGGTGCCATGATGTGGAACTGCTGCGAGCAGCACTTTGCCTGTGCTGGACTGGGGAAGGAACCGAGCTTGTGACTGTCGTGCGCCCGCAGATGAGCGTTCTGTGGGAGGGTGGCGGCCTCTCTGGTCTAGGGCGGAAAGAGCTGCGTCAATGCTATTCTTGCTGTAAAACAGTTGGCGCAGCCTTTGTCGCTCTTTATGTCCCAGCGCGCTGAGGGTTCGGCTGAAGGTCCCTTTCCACGGCTTCCAGCGTCCTGCCACCAGTTTTATTTGCAGCTTTGACTTTGCTCACTTGTGCCAGGAGGCTGATCATATAAAGTCATCCCCTGGTGTCGCTTGCAGTCCTCCCCTCCAGGATGCCGCAGTCCGCGGCTGCTCAAGTCCCTCGTAGGAGATGGTGCAGGGCTGCGTGTGGTCCATGCATGTCCTTCCATATGCATGTTTTCTTTGGAGATGGTGTCGTGCTGTGTTGCCCAGACTGGCCCTGCACCTGTGAGTTCAGTGGTCCTCCCACCTCAGCCTCCCCAGCATCTGTGGCTCCTCCCATGTGCCTCGCCTCGCCTCGCCTTTGAGTGACTCACAGTGCCTAGTTCAGTGCGTGCGCTGTGAAAATGGTTGTTGCACTGTATTGTTTCAGGCAGTAGTGACGGGAAACTGCACATGGTCGGTACTGGCTGAGCATTTGCCACCAGCAGTTGCTAAGTCTCCATGGACAGATCACGGAGAGGAGGGCCAGTTACAATTGCCGGGAAAAGCAGGCCAGGACTTTGCCCTTCCTTGGTGATATCAGAAGCAACAAAGGCCCAGGAGCATCACTTTGTACTGGGGCTGGAAATAGCCCAGTCCAGTGTAAGATGCTGTTGCTGCTCCCTTTTATTTATTTTTTTAAAAAGAGAGAGAGAATCTGGGTTTTGTTTTTATTTTTTATAGAGAGAGGGACAGTGAGAGAGAGGGAGAGAATCAATTTTATTTAGCTTTTCATGTGGTCTTCATTGCTCTGACTTTTCATTGTGTACGTGGTGCTGGGGTTGGAACCCACATCCTCTTGCATGCCAGGCAAGCTCTGTAACCGCTGAGCCACCGCTCCAACCCCAGGTTTCGTTTTTCTGACACTTAGTTGTGTATACGGTGCTGGGGTTTGAACCCGGGTCCTTGTGCATGCCAGGCAAGTGCTGTAACCGTCGAGCACTGCTTTTATTTTTAATATGCTTGATTTTTTGTTGTTGTTGTTGTTGTTAAAGAAAGAGCTTTTTTTAATTCCAGGAATATTCACTTGAAACCCAAAAGACATTTTTTCCCTTCTGCGCTGCTGAGCTGTCATTATCAGAACCTGGTTGGTCCAGTGCTATAGGTTACCGAGATGTTTGTCCCCCACTCCCAAGTTTGAAGGTGGTCTTTCTGTTCCTGCGTCCTGGAGCTCACAGGGTTGGAACTGTTTCAGAGTGCAACACTGAGTCTTTTCTAGGGACCTTGTTCTCTTTTAAGGCTGAGCCATATACTGCAGAAGAGAGGTACCATGTCCATCCTGTTCCGTGCTGGGAGTCCCCAGCACTTAGCAAGGCTGCCGGTACTTAGCTTGAAATTAAAATCTCTGAATGAATGAAAGAACAAATAGAAGCTGTTTGTGTTGAATTTTTAATTTACCACTGTTTTGTGGTTTGCTTGCTCGCGTTTTGTGCGGCAAGGGCTTTTCCATTTTCAGCCGTCACTGAGAAGTCTGGTTGTGCTGCTTCTAGCACTGAGATGTCGTGCTGGGGACAAGGCTGCTTTCCAGGAGGCTCATCTGGAAGGTTAGGATGAGGTTAGTTGTGGCCATAAACTTTTGGGGGCTGAGGTTAGCAGTTTGATCTATGTTGTTTGTCACCTGCTGTGCCTTGCCAACGGAGCTGACCCAACAGCCTGTGCTGAGGATGGGAGGGCACTTGGTAAAATCTCTTGGACTTGACTGAGTCAGGCTGATTTGAGTGACTGCACCTGATGTCAGGTGTTCAGTGGCAGCTGCCACTTTGACAGCAGTGTGAGCACTGTCTGGAAAGAGCAGAGTTGACTCCAGCCTCTTGGGGTCATCTTACTTTGTGAATTGCTGGTAGCTCATTTCTGTTCCTGGTGTTTGCCACCAGGCCCTCCCCCGACTAGTTCTTCTCTCTGCATAGCTGATCCATGTTCAGGGAACACAGATCCATTGAGGATGTGATAAAGCAAGTCACTTAGGTGCTTCCAGAGCTCAGTTGTCATGACTATAGGACCAGTCACTGTTCTGGATTGTCTTTGTTATTACAAAGGTACCAAGCACCAAACTTTTCTTTTCTTTGCTTGTCCACCCTCTCCTTTTTTTTTTTTTTTTGGGCAATACTGGGACTTGAATGTGGGTCGCTCTACCCCTGACCTACAGCCCCACACCTTTTTGTTTTTTGGTTTTTTTTTTTTTTTTTTTTTTTTTTTGAGACAGAGTCTCACTAAGTTGCTTAAGGCCTCACTAAATTGCTGAGGCTGACCTTGACTTATGATCCTCCTGCCTCAGCCTCCCAAGTAGCTGGGATTACAGGTGTGTACCACCATGCCCAGCTTCGGGTACCATTCTTACAGGTGCGCTTTCTCCCAAACCTGTCTTTGTAGTACCCATCGCTTAGTGGACTTGGTAGCATGGTGGGCATGACTATAGTGTGGACTGCTCTGGCTAGCTTGAGCCCTGTGGCCTCCTCTTCCTTCCCACCCCAAACCCCACTGGCCCCTGAGCCATGATGAAAAGAACAGAGCGTAATGGAAGCAGCAAGAAGCAGTGAAACCAGATCCAGGCAGGCAAAGGCTTGGGTGTGCATTCTGCAGCCAGAGTTCTGGCCAGCTTCACAGGTAAGCTGTGCCTCGACCAAGGAAAAAACATGTTTTTGAGCATTGGTTTTCTCATTTGTGCAGTGAGGAGTATTTGCATCCTAGGCTTGTGGGGAAGATTGAGTAGGATAATGCTGCGGATGCCCGAGGAGCTGGGGTGGAGCTCAGGGTCGAGCGCCTGTGTCACATGTGGTGTGCAAGGGCCTAGGTTTTGATTCCCAACGTTGCAACAACAACAACAAAAAAACCCCAGAGAAGCAAACAAAACCCAGTAGCAGCATGAGACTGACTCCCAGAGCGTGAGTGCTGAGTAAATGGTGGCAGCAAGGACAGGTGTGTTCATCGTGGAGTGGCCTGTGCTCCGCGCTTGCGAGCTTGGGCCCCACCCCAGCTCTCCTGTCTGATGCTGGGAGGCTGCCTCTCTGGGTCTCAGCTTCTCTTCTTGAAGATGGGTGTTTCAGAAGCTGCTCCAAGGACTGAAGCAAGTGAGTGGTACACCCTGCGGGCTGGCGGCAATGTCCTAACCAGTGACTTCCATGCATCACCATGCGTTGGCTCTGGTTGGTTCTCTCCATATCAGAGGTCCCCGTAGGTGCCCCCTCCTGGGGGGGCCTGAGCAGGCGCTGGGACACTTCCCAGTTAGGAGGAGTGTGCCTGGGCTGGAGACGAAGGACTGGGAGTTGGGGCGCTGGTGGAGGAGGGAGGAAGGGCCCCTGTCACCCTGAGGAGGTTCTTCCCACTTCCCAGGCCTGGAATTCTGGTCGCTTCTGTAGTCCTCTCACCTGGTAGGAAGAGTGTCCTGGGCCCACCTGGGGCTTTAGCAGTGTTTCTTTGAGCGCAAAGCTCGGATTGAAAATGAACATCGGGGTTGTGTCCAGGGTGTCATTTGGGTGCTAGTGACCAGCAGGGCTGTGGAGTTAGGCTCTTGCGCTCAGGTCCCCAGCACCTCCATGAGCTTGGTGACTGGGGCAAGGTGCGTGACCTCCTGTGCTCAGCCCTCCAGCAAGGTGAGTCTGGCACATCCTTGGTGCCTGGAGCGGTACCTGGTACATGACTTGGTGCTAATGGTGGTGCTTCCACCTGGCGGGGCCGGGGACCCTGGGCAGAGCATTCCAGAGAGGAGTGTTTAGTCTAGCTGGGTGACCTCATGTGGCAGCCCAACTCCTCTGGGTTCTGCATCCTCACTGGGGGACTGAGGGGCTGGACTGCACGACCTCTCGAGGCCCTCAGTTCTGACTCGGAGAGTCCATGCTGTTAGATGCTCCTGAGGGGCGGAATGGTGGCCCATCTGAGGCCTGGAGTGGAGTCTTTCCATCCTTCTCCTCTTGCCAGGAACGTCTGTGCTCCAGAGCGTCTCTGTGGCAGAGCGGAGCAGCTGCCCTCAAGGACTTGAGTGGAGAATTACCTCGCAGAGGTTTGCCAGCAGCCAGGGTGTGGATGTTAATGCAGCCCAGGGCATCCTGGTGCTTTCATGGCTCCCGCCTCAGGGCTTCAGCCAGCTCCGTATCTTCAGGTCCTCCTTAGCACTAGTGGTGTGTGTGAATTATCACCGTTGTTGCTGGGATCATCTGTGACCCCCTCTCCTTTTTCTCCAGGGGAGAGTAGGAGCTTTCCTGAAGTGTCAGTGGCCTGACGACCGTGCGGGACTCGTCCTGTCGTGGGGTTCTTCTGGAGTCCCTCTTAGCCTTTTTTGGACTGTTGAGGTGGGAAGGACACAAGCCACTGTGCACAGGAGAGTCTCCTCCTACCTTCCGCCACCTTGTCCTCTCTTCTTCCTGCTGGTTTGGGCTAGGAGAGGAGCCACTGGGTTGCCAGTGCCCCTGTGATTCCCCTTACCAGCCATGCAGGGTGACACCTGTCACCACCTAGTTCTCCCCTGAGGTCCAGGCTTCGTATCACAGTGCCCCTGGACATTCACAGACCTCTTGGTTGGAAGCAGCCCAGAACTGACCCCCGCCCCCAGATCTGCTCCCTGTGGTGGGCGGCCTTCTCCAGCCACCTGCCCAGACTGCGCCCCAACCACTGCTAATGACTGAGCTTAGTGGGTCCCACCTCCCCACAGCCTCTCCTGCCTGTGTGCGGCTGTGCTCCAGGCTCCCCGGCTGCCCTTTCTCATCTATTCTGCACTCTGCAGCTCTGAGGAATCGTCATAAAGAAGTCTCGTCAATCTTTGGCAACTCTATCTCTTAGAAGGCGTTCTAGCAAGCATGCTCAGGAACGTGGGTCCGCAAGCATCAGACATGTGGCCACATTCCCGGGCCTCTTCTGTGACGTGGTGCCAGCAGTCCTGCGCAGCAGTTGCGTGGGGACCCAGGGTGTGTGTGTGTCACCTATTCAACATCACAGCCTCAGGCCACCTTCCTCCCTCCCGTCACCCCTCTCCCCCTGAGGAAACAAAAGCAAAAACTTTGTTATGGAGCATTTCAAATACACACGAAAGTAAGGGTCGAGTAGCGAGCGCCTGCGCCCCCAGCGTCCCCGCTCCTCCCCGCGTGCTCTCTGTCTGGGCAGGGGCGGCGAGGCCTGGAGTCTTGGAGGCACCTTGTCTGCAGAGGCTTCAGCATGCAGCCCCTCCTCCCGCTCTCCCTGTGCTAGTCCTGTCCCATAAAATCAACTGCAGTTCTCCAGGGGGTGTCCTTTTTCTGTCCCAGGGCTCCTTTCTTTCTCTGGAAAACTCTTAGACATTCAGGGCTCAGCCTGGTTGCTACCCTCTGCGGAGCCTTCTCAGATGTGCCCAGATCAGTCGACCCAGGTGTTTGCCCCGTTGTCACTTTTATCCCACGCTGTTGGCTCTTCTGTTTTCCCACCTGAGACTTGGGGCACATGGTGGACGAACTTAGGACCTCAGTCTGGTGGGCCATCAGTTGGGCACAGTACTGATGTCACTGGGTGGTTCTGAGTGTCCGTTTAGGAAGTATGGTTCCGGCGCCAGGTAGGACCGTAGTGGCATTTAGTGAGTAGTGGTTGCTGCTGGCAGCTAGTTCAGGTGTGTGGTAAAACAGCATTGAGCCCAGTTGCGTCCAAGCCCCTGCGTCTCTTCCTCTTTGCTTCGGAGTCTGCTGAGCGTGCTTCACTTTGACCTTTTGCGGATTGTGTGGTGCTTGCCAGCAGCGAGCGAAGGGAGCAGGTGCAGGGTGGTGCCAGGACCGTATCTGCTCTCAGGGCTCCTCGTGGCTGGGACCGGGCTTTTTGCCTGGTACAGGGGCGGTGAGGCCAGGGCGTCCGTCCCTTGCTGTCCAGGAGCCGCTGTCTGCCTTCCCCCCTGCAGTGACTCGTTTGTTTTGGGCGGCCCCGCTTGCTGCAGTGTCTTGGGCTTGGCGAAGCTTTTGTGGGGCTGCTCCCTCCTGGCCAGGGCCTTGGCTCAGCTTCTGTTTTTCCTTGCTGACCAAGTGAGCCCAACTGCCCAAGACCCTCTCTTGGCCCTGGGGGCAGTCTGCTCATCTAGCCCTCTAGATGAGGGCAAGTCAGTGACTTGTCGTTGCCCCGCCCTGTGCCTTTCTGGTCTCACAACCCTGTTTGAGCCCTGTGAATTGGAAGCTCTTTCCGAAATCTCCAGCCTCATTTGTGGCTGTCCTGCTGAGGAACCTGAGCAGCTGACTGTGTCCCGCTGCCTGCCACCCTTCTGCCAGGCGTGCCCTGCGGATTTGAGGGCAGATTCTCTCCTGCTTCTCCCTCCAGGCCCAGTGAGCTGCTGCTTCAGAGCTGATGCTTCTGTGTTTGCCCCACAGCCTGTGGTGGACATGCTGACCACACTGCGCCGCCTGTGTCCCTTTCCTCCAGGGTTGGACTGTGGAGTCAGCTTTGGATGACTGGAATCTAGTGCTTAGTAGGCACTTAGTGATGGAGCACCGCCCACCAGACGTCCCCGTCCTTGGACTGAGCCTTAGATCTTGAGGAGGCCTCAGCTGTCAGTTAGGTCGTTGCGCCTCATTTCGTAGAGGGTGAGTAGCTGGGCAGCTTGAACAGAGAGTGCCAGCTGGCTCCAGAAGAGCAGAGGTTTCTTCCACTGCCCTTGCCCTGCGGGACCTGCTGTCAGTGAGGCAGAGCGGTGGTCCATACACATGACATGTCACAGAGTGATGGGTGGGGGCGCTGGTAGCCACGTGCGGGGAACCCAGCCCGGGTGTGGGCATGGCTCAGGGGAATTGCCTTGACCTGGTGAGCGAAGCAGCTGCAGGCCCCTCAGCTTCCAGAGAGGCCGACACCCTCGCTTTATAAACTCTGGATACCATACCACAAGTGGGGATCCTAGCAAGTAATGGCATCTTTGCTAGGTGTCTTATCAAAGAGAGAGGGACTGCCCAGGCCCCGGCCGCCTTCACTGGCAGGAGCAGTGAAGAATGGCTCTGTCAAGATAGGGGCCACCCACCCTCTGCCTGCCTGCTTTTTTTGTGGTTCTGGGGATTGAATCTGGGGGTGCTCTAGGCCACTCCCAGCCCTTTTATTACCATTGTTAAAAACAGGTCTGCCTCGCTGCTTGGCTTTTTGCTAGGATCAGCGTGGTGTCTGCTCTTATCAGGTTAATACTGGGTCTTGCTCAGGCTGGCCTTGAGCTCTCCCGCCTCAGCTTCCTCAGTGTGGCATTGCAGGCACCTGCCACTGCGTCCGGCCCCTTTGTCTTTCTTGGGGACAGGCGTTGTTCTCGGACCTCCTCCGGGGTTTCTGAGCTTCTGGGGCTCCTCTTTGCCCGTCTGTGCGTGTCAGGGTTAGCAGGCTACGTTGTGCCATTTGTTACTTTCAGCCGTGGGCTGCTCTGGTAGTGATCAGTGTCAGCAGCGGCCACCACTGGGTGCTCGGGGCTCAGCATGCTCCGGCCCGCCTTCCGCGAGGTAGAGCGGGGTGTGCGTGCAGACTAGTGTGCATGCACTGCCTGGGGAGGGAGTGGCTGCTCTTGTCGCCCTGTGCTCAGGAGCACTCATCTGCAAATTGTGAATTTTGGGTCTGTGCTTCTTGGTGGGACATACCCACCCATCCAGTCAGTGAATACTTACTGATACCTGCTTTGGCAAGGCACCTACTGTGTCACTGTTTAGACACAGTGGATGAAGCAGATAAATTCCCACCTCTCTGGGACTTAGCTTCCATTCTGTTCTCTAATTTGACCAGAGGAGTACAGTGCCCTGAGCACCAGTTTTAGTAATTTCTGACTTTCCTGATGGTCCCCACCCTTTGCTTTACCAGTGGCCTTAAAAGCTTCAGCTTACCATTCCTTGTATCAGAAAGGAGCAATACTTAAAGAGGGCTGGATGGTGTAACTGGCACGGGTCACCTTACCTAGAACAGCGTCTGAACATAAAGGCAGTTGTGCCTGGGCTGCCCAGTGGCTCACGATTCATCCTGTTTTATAGCTTGCTGCGTTTTGATTGTCACACACTCAGTGCAAATGTGAACTTCTTGCTGGCGATTTACAGTGTTGTGGTGCATTTGCCCTTGGCATGTCAGTAGTTTGCCCGTGACTCTGTTCCATCGCAAGACTGTGCTTGTTGTAAGGGCTTCTCATTGATTTCAAGGTAGTACTAAGTACGTGTCTTACATGTGTGTGGGGGTAACCACTTGATCAGCTTGTGGGTATTGACCTCCTTGCCACTGCTGACCTGAGACCTGACCCATTTGGTCTGTTTCTGCCATAAGAAGCTGCTCCTCGTCATCTTTGCAGTGTGAGTGGTCTGCTGTGGAGTAGAGAGCACTGCAGCCTGGTCACTTCCTGTACCGGAGTCTTCCTCATCCTCAGGGCCGCCTTTGAAGGCCTCCGTGGACGCCTAGCATGGACAGTACTGAACCTGACTCGGTGCCTTTCTCCCCTTAACTAAGCACTTCTGTGCATTTGAGGTGGCAGCAGATCTGGCACAGATGGATTTGTTCTTACAGGAGGTCTTAGCTACTTCAGCATATGATTTTGCTTTCCTCATTAAGCTGAGAATTTTGCCTTTTTACTTAAAGGAAGCACTTTACAGCTTCCCCTTGGTGTATCTGAACTGCTTTGGTCCATCATTAAGTAAAATGAGGGTTACTGGAACACATGTGCTTGTGATGCCCTAGTCAGTCTGGCCACATGGCTGAGATGTCCTCACGCCACTCAGAATGACACTTAATTTCCAACTTTAGAGCGGTTTATTTCTGAAACTTTCTATTTAATATTTTAGGACTGCTGTTAACCATGGGTAACCGAGGCTGTGGGAACTAAGCACAGATGAGAGCTGCACCTGTTTAAATGTCCTCGAGGTCCAAGAGCCCTGAAGGGCTTTTGTGCTCACGTGTGAGGCTGGCCTTCTGCACCCACCTCCTCTTGCCCTGGGTTGAGCTGAGGTCCTGGCTGCTCCGAGTTCTCTCCCTTTGTCTGACTTCCCACCTGTTCTTCATCCATTCATTCACTCAAAGTGAGATTTGTCGACCTGGCCATGTAAAATCACACTTTATAATTCACTGTGTTTCCCTGAGATAACACATTGATTAAAAACAGTACCTCATCCATGGTGCTTATGACCCCAGTTTCTAGACAGAGTAGGTCTTGTTAGCGAGCAGGAAATGATTAAGTGATCATTGAAGAGCTCTGTTTGGTGACAGGAGGGAGGTTGCTGCGGTGGTCTCTGCTGCTGCGCTATCTTTCCATGCTTCGTCCTCGTCACCTGCGAGGTGGGTTGAAGATGCTCCTGTTTCTGGTGGTGAGTACACCTAGCACAGGTAGGCACGTGGAACGCACTCGGGGTCTGTTTCCCCTTCATCACCCCACCTGCCCTGCTCTCAGCCTCTGTGCCCTCTCCCCCAAACACTTGATGGAGCCAGTGGAGACATCCCTGCTTAACTCGATAACCTTCAGGCTTGATTCCAACAGCAGAAATGCCAGCTCCAGATGCCTTTAAAATGTTAAAAAACAGCCCAGCAACCACAACAGAGCAGCAGGTCACGCCCTGTCCCTTGTCTTCTCAGTCTCAAACAGAGACCATGTTAATTTTAATTGCTTGGATGCGCTCAGACATTGAGGTTTTAATGCGCTTTCACAGGAGCTCAGACAGCGTAACCACATTATCCTGCTGGCAGTTCATCGGAATCCTTGGCCAACACGTTGTGCTCGGGGACCTCAGCTTATAAAGCCAGAGCGTAGTAATTTCCTAGCAAGATGTCTTGGGGGAATGTTGCTTTTTCCTATCGAGACTTCCTCCAGACACTGAAATGTCCTCGTCGTCACAGCGAGGGGCTTGTATCGCTTTCAAGGAAGGCCTGCGGAGAAGTTGCCAGGTGGGGAGCACCCGGCTGAGCCTCCCACTGCTCCCTGCTGCTCGGGTTCTGGAGGAACAGGGACGCTGCCTGCATTCTGGCTGGTCTGGAGGGTGCTTCCCAGTGACCACATCTCCCGCAGTGTGTGTGTTAAACTCGGGCGCCGCCTGCCCTCGCCTGGACAGTTGAGCAGCCTCCCGTCTTTCCAGGGCCAGTCTTCTCCCCATGTAGGCTCGGTCACATAACTCCTGCTCAGATGTGCTTCCGACTCCTTGTGCTCAGGATCAAGGCAAACTCCACGGTGCCTGGGGCTGGCTCCCATCGCGCCCCGCTTTGACTTTAGTCACCTTGAGGTGCATAGGGGCCCTGCCGCCTCATGCGCCTGCCTAACAGGCCTTGCCCTCTCCCCAGCATTTCCTGACGAATATTCCCTCAGCGTCTTTGCAGAAGTCACACATTTGGGCGTCTTTTTTAACTCCTCCCCAAGGCAGGGTAAGGAGTTTTGTGTGCTGCTGCTGCCTCCCCATGATGCCCTCCTCATGGCATGGATCACATTGCACCGGGAGGGCCAGTTGCCTGGACTGTCACCATTGTAACACACTACCGGAATTAAATAAGTGGCTTATTTGGCGTCAGAGACGGCATCATGACTTAACTTCCACCTGTGTTTGAAAGGGTTGGGAGCACAGGTGGGACCCCAGGTCCTCCGTGCTGCGGACCAGGGAGAAGCGGGCTGTTCGCGCTGTGTCCCGCGCAGCTGCAGGGACGTCTCGCCTTGCTTTGTGCATTCTGGTCACGGTTTGGCTTGCTGAAGGATAATGCATATTAAGGTTTCTTTTAAACTAGTTTTGGGATACAAACAGAAGGCAAATTATCCTGATTATTTTGAGGCAGATAGGAAAAGGGCAGAGAAAGGATACAGTGAAGTTCCGGAGGCGCCTTGTACTTGAGCACTTTAGGTCCGAAGCCGGGCCCAGCCACATCTGCACCAGGTGAGGCGAGTCTGGCTCTGGGCCCGATTGCCTGGGTTTAAGTTGGGCTTCTCCTTCACTGGCTCATGACCGCGGGCGACCTGCTCCTGACCTGTGAAATGAGGCTGATGACAGTGTCCCCTAGGGTTATTGGGAGCGCCAGGAGCTGCGCGTCTGTGAGGGTCTCATCTGAGTGGCTGGCCCAGTTAGCTGTTGGGTTTATCCTCCGTGCCTGCCGCAGGAGCTCTGAGGGCTGCCGTGGGCTTGGCCTGAGTTTACTGGAGAGGGAACTAGGGTTTTGTTATGTGACCTGCCCGTCGCAGCTCAGGAGGCTCTGACTGCAGCCCCTCTGCTGTCATCCTCTGTGCCTGCACAAGAGCAGGCGCTGTGCAGCTGCTTCCTGGGAGTGTGGCCTCAACTCTGGGGTGGGGACAGGTCTGAAAGTGGCTCTTCTTTTGGGTGCAGTCTCAGAATGTTTCCTTCGCTTGATGCGCAGCGTCCAGATGCCAAGCACTGACACAAACCCTAAGGCTCACTGTCCGGCTTCCTGTCCTCAGCGTGTGAGGGCTGGTCGCGTGTGGCTTTGGCAAAGCAGGATCTTGAGGTAAAGAGTGCTTCCCTTCCGGACCTGCATCCTTACGTCATGTTTCTAGTTTCTTTTTCAAAATTTGAGTTAATTAAAGTGGAGCTTAGCTCTTCAAGCCTTCAGGGACACAGAAGGACTCTCTGATCTAGCTTCTCCCGCCAGTGCTTGTCCACTCATGTGGCTTCTCCAGCCCTTGGCAGAGGCACCATAGAAGTAAGTTAGACCTTGGATGGAAGGTTAGGCCTCTGGTGGTCCCAGAGTCTGTGTGGTTGAACTCTTCCGGGAAAATAACCCCAGCGTTCACCAAGATCTTTCAGAGGCCTGTGACTCCAGTAAATGGAAACCAGAGCTGGGAAGGGAGAAGTTTTACTAGTTTTTAAAAATATTATAAACAAAGCATTTTATTAATAAGCTGTTTATACTCTTTAAAACAATGGATTTTGCAGTGATGAACATGTTATACTCTATAAAAGTTTATTATAGAGTATTCAAGCCAACAATCAAGTTTAAAATACGCCAAATCTATTCCATTGCAAATTACTCCTAGCATTCACATAAGAAGTCTTCCACCTCGGGCCTAGAGGTGTGGTTATGCTGTGGACAGTGTCGCCTCCCCTTCTGACTGTGCCCACTGCACAGACCCCCATGTAGTGCAGGAATGTGCTGCAGGGGAGGCGTCTGGGTCCTGAGGGCTGTGACTTGACTCCCCACAGAGAACTGATTTCAACGGGTGAAGTCCAGCCTGCTCCTGAGAGGCTTCCCCATGCCCCTTGCTCCCACCCTTCTTGCCTTCTGCTGAGCCCATGGGTGTTTCAGAAATGGCTGGGTGTGCAGGCAGGTCTGTTAACAGCTGGGGGCTGCATTAGCATTACCAAAACCATCAGAGGTAAACCTGCGGCACTCTTTCCTCTGAACAAAAAAGGGAGGACGTTCTGCAGCGCCCTGGAAGTTGAATTTCACCATAGAACAGCACTGTGTGATTGGAGCGTCTGCAATCAGCAGAGACAGTTCATAGCGAAGGTGCCATAGAAATGTGGCCGTCGACTGGGAAGGTGCAGCAGTCCCTGTACCTGTGTGTGGGACAGGAGGACCTCAGACCTTCAGGAGTTGGTCAGCCTCTGACCTGCTGGGTGCCGGTTCCTGCGTCCATGGCTGTGGGTCACGAGTGTGCTCTGCAGCTTTTTTCTGCCAACTTCATTAGCTCTTCAAGCTGTGTCTGCGAGAGGGTGAGGTGTGTTTGCATTGCCACAAAATCGAGTTCCTGGGGCTGGAGTGGTGGTGGCTCAGCAGTTGGAGCACTTGCCTGGAATGCACAAGGACTTAGGTTTGAATCCCAGTGCCACATTACAGAACTAAGTGCCAAAGAAACAAAAGCCAGATGAAAAAATAAATAAAATTGGTTCTTTCTCAAAAAAAAAAAAAAAAAAAAGAACATTGTGTTCCTTCCTCCACTGTATCTCCTGGCAGGGACCTACTTACTCATTCTGCTCCTAATCTTGCACAGAGGATCCTGTTCAGGCTAATGGGCCCTTTCCACAAGAAATGGCAGTTGAGTTTTGTTAATTCGTTAATGTTTTTTGCACCTTGGAATTACCACCCCCGGCACCCCCCAGCCCCACCCGGCAGCGTGGGAGAGAGATCAAATCAGGCTCTGTAGCCTATGTATTATGTGATGGTGGGCAGGGCATTGGCCTCTCTTGACTGAGTTTCCACATCTTTAAATGGGGGGAACAGGGAGCTCAGGCTGCTGAAGAACTTTGCTCTTGGGGGTGTGGTGCTGAGCGGCGTAGTGAGCATTGGTGCAGGACATGGTGGCTGTAGCCTGAGCTGCTGTTCTTCCTGCAGACCAAGTGAGGAGGTGGGCAAGGGAGGTCACATGTCCCAGCAGTCCCTCTTTGCAGACAGGGCTCCCGAGCTGTGCGTTGGGCAAGGTGTCTTAGCTTTTTTTTTTTTTTTTTTTTTTTCAAAGAGAGAAGGACAGCGAGACAGAGACAGAATCAGTTTTTATTGAGTTTTTCACATGGATTTCTTTGCTCTGACACTTAGTTGTGTACGTGGGTGCAGGAGTTTGAACCCGTGTACTTGTGCATGCCAGGCAAGCGCCGTAACCGCCAAGCCACTGCGCCAGCCCGGGCAAGGCATCTTAATGGCTGCTTTCCCAAGGATTTATTTCCAGCCATGATGTACAAATGACTGGGTGTTCCGGCTGTAACAGATCTTGTGTTTAAGGTTTCTATTGCCGTGGCTTGCAGAGCCTCCCCTCAGTGTACTGCCTCTGCAGAGATTCAGAGTGAGGCTGCATCTTTTTGGCCCTATCAACTGCCAGCTCCAATTTGGTGACTGTGAGCTGCAGCCTTGGAGCTGTTGGCAGGTTGGCCTTAGGAGAAGCGAGGCACTGGAGCTTGCCAGCACAATTTGTACTTTGATAAATTTATTTAATCTAACTATCTTGTATCAACCTGCGAGGATAATTATGCACAAATTGCTGTTTAAACTTGCAGCGTGTCTCCCTTTCACAAAGCCCCATGCTGGTCCATAGCTCTCCCCTGAAGTCTTTGTGAGAATGAGTGCTTTCCTCTTGCTCTCCTCGAGATACCAGACTCTCCAATGTGAATACTCTGGTTTGAGTAAAAAGCTTTTAAGAAGGGGAGATGGTTTGGATTCTGACCCCGTACGTCACATCTCACAGGTGGAGAACTGGCCCCTTTTATCTTTGCATGTGAGTTAGGTTTCATTTTCTCTCAGCAGTAAGGTTCTGCAGCTGCTTGCTGCCGCGTCAGTCTTTCGAGTCAAGTGGGATTTTTGGAACGGGGCAGGAGCAGTTCATGAGTCCTTGCAGGCATGGGGAGGTGGTGTGAGGAGAGCGAGGTGGGCACTCACCAAATGGCTTCTGTTCTATTGGATGTAAGATTTGTACCACTGTGGAAACTGTCAAACTAACACTGTCAAAGATAATCTTCAGACTCCACGATCGTAAGATGTGTCATGATTTCTGAGCATTTTGGAATGAGTGAAATCTGACATATCAATAATGGGCTGACTATAAAACCCACTGTGGAGATGTGTTTGGAAGGCCCAGATGTTAGTGTCACACGATGGCCTTCACATGATCTTCCACGGTAAAAGAGTAAAGCACTGTGCCTCTCTGCGAGGTAGGAAGTGGGGCCAATAGTCTTTCGTGATGCATGAAAAATTAACACGGGCAGTTCCCTCACGCCATGTTTGTTACCTCAGACTTCTAACTGACCACATTCAATGTGTTTTCACTCAGCTTAGTGTGGGGTTTTTACCTTTAAAATTGTGCGCAAGTCTCAGGTAATTCTTAGTGCTAAAGATACAGTATTGTCCCTAGAGGACAGAAAATTCTATTGTGCTTCTTACTGTCAATTTGAGCCAAACGATGATATCTCTGTTGCCGTCACCATCACCTTCATCATCATGGAGGGCACTGACCACACTTGGGAGTCTCAAAGGAAAATCAGCTCAGGAAGTCTTTTCACTGTCATGAGTAATGCTTGGGACTGCAGGCACACACAGAATTTTCCAGGCCCAGCTAATTTAGTACCTGGGAAGCTGGGATTCTGCCCTCTGATTGACTTAAGTTTATACTAGAGAAAATGACATTTAGTGAGCTCCCACCTCAGTTGTTCCTGGTTACTTTAGGCAGAAGGACACTGGTTAGAGATGTGAGAGAATACTCGGACACCACATGGGGTGCTCTTGGCAGTCCACGCAGCCCAGCTGGGGTCCCTTTGAGAAAGGTACACTGAGTGCGTTCTCACCTTCACGGTCTTTCCCCATGTGTGGTTCCTCCCCCATCCACACATGCAGCAGGCCACAGCCCAGTTCCTTTATCCGTTGTCTCCTTTGGTGTCCCAGGGACTTGTGAATCAGATCCTTTGAGCACAATGGTCCCTGTTGGTTTATCACATGAGGACGCTGAGGATCAGGGAAGGAAGTGCCTTGCCTGAAACCAAACGGCCCCGCGACTGCTGGCACCAGGCCCTTTCACAGCACCCTCCTTGGCTTTTGCCAAGGTCCGGGAGACTCAGACAGGCCCAGCCCTTTAAGATAACCCTGTTTGATGACGTTGGCTAAGGATTTTGCCAGGTGATGTAGGTGAAAAAAAAAGCTTTTGCTTTTGTCTACGCTCTTTGGGTTACAGAGAAAACATTCACTTGATAAGTTAGCCAAAAAGAGGGAGCATTTGTTGGGTGTTTTATGAAACAAAGGGCAGGCAAGGCAGCCAGGCTTCCAAGGACAGCTCCTCTGTAAGTCTCGCTTGGCATTCCAGGGCCCCGTGGTCCCTTGTCCCTGCCTTATTGTGCATCTCCATTAGCTCCTCCGTCTGTAGACAGGTGCACAGGGAGCAAGATGGCCTCGTGGCCTCAGGTTACGTCCTTCAGCTTAGGTGTGCAGCTGTTCTTCTCAGGAGAGAATCCGGAGCCAGCTGTGTTCTCATCGCCGTCTGTCTGTGGAGTTGGGGGGCAGTTGTGAGAGATTGGGGGCATGCTAAGCCGTGTGCGGCTTCTGCAAGGTCGAGAGTCCGCTCTTAGGGGTCTGCAGTTTCCTTGCTGCTTGGAAGTGGGAAAGTTGCTTTTCTGGAGTAGCTCACATTGTTTGGGCGTGGGTGATGCTTTCAACCGGCCATCCTCATCTCTTTGGGAGAGGAGATCGGTTACGGTGTGCTTGTGAACACACATCAGCCTTGTGGGTTTCAGCTTTGCCCTTCCATTTCCACGTTGTGGCTGCACCGAGGCAGAGTGTCAGCATTTAGCCTACCTAATGAGGTGGCCAAAGAAGTAGTCGGTGTGCCCTGGCTGTTGGGGTGGAAGATTATGCTCGTTGTATCTGAGGGCAGAATTGCAAACATAGGTGCCGAGCAGTACAGGATGACCACGGCCTTGGGCCCTGCCCAGTGCCTGGTTCCAGCTGTTCTGCCAGGCTTTCCTGGTGTCCTACACTAAATTACTTGGTCTCTCAGTGTTTGCTCATCTGGACCATGGGCCTCGCCGTGGCCTCCCTCAGCTGTGCGAGGGCACAGTGGGCAGCTGCTCCTGCATAGTTAACGGCCCCACGGTGCGGTGGTCTGCGTGTTTGCACCGTCGGGACGAGTTAGTCCTGGCTGCTCCGTTGGCTCTTGGGAACGGGTGGTCCGGGAGCCACTGTGCGGGATATTAGCCCGCGTGCTCCACTTTCCTGGTGTTCTCAACTGTCAGTCCTTGTGTGGGCGTGAGGCGTCTTCACAGCAGGCTTCATTTGTGGTCTGGAGCATGAGTCGACCCATGTCCAAAGCCTTCTTGATCTGATCATCTTTGCTGTCGTGTTTGACCTTGTAAATATTAATTTAGTCTGTTTGTACATGCGGTTTTCAGTGGTCCAAAGGTTAATGACTGTATTTTGTTTACAAAGCACTCGGCAGAGGCTGGCACACTGTGGAAGACTTAGGCTCCGTCGCCGCTTCAGCCCGCAGGCTGCAGTGAGACTCAAGCGTTCGTGAGAAGGGTGCCTGGTTCCACGTAGGTGCCGCTGAGGCAACCCTGCTCCTGTTCTTCGTTTTGAGAAACACGTGGGCCTCCTCCTGCTGGTTGGCAGAACAGAGGAATGCTAGATCTTGTCTCCTCTGCAGATGCTCAGGGGTTCCGGCATAGTCATTCAGGAGTTGTGTCTTGAAGCCCCGCTAGGTGCAGAGCTGCACGCTCGACCTGGGTGCACCTAGAACGCAGCTAAGCCGTGTTGTCACAGTGCTTCCAGGACAGTGAGAAGGAGGCAGCAAGGCAGGTCCACGTGGTGCTGGGCAGAAGGTTGTAGAGTCCATGGGGCAGCTAAAGAGAGGGCCCTGCTGAGTCTTGGCAGGCAATACCCTGGTGGGTGCGTCCTAAAGACAACTATGGGAGGGTGTTGGCCGCCCCAGAGGGATGCGTGATTCTCCTGATGGGCAGACCCAGAGGGTATGGAGGAGGATGGTAGAATATTCTGGGTGGAAAGACCAGTTTGGGCAAGGGTTATAAAAACAAAAACCAGGGGCTTGAGCTGTGGTGGCTTAAGCGGTTAATGGCGCTTGCCTGGCATGCGCAAGTACGGGTTTGAACCCCAGCACCACGTACACAATGGAGTGTCAGAGAAACAAGGCCCAGATGAAAAAAATACTCACTCTCCTTCTCTCTTAAAAAAACAAAATACTACATTCTTAAACTTCCCAATCCAAGAAATTAGATTCATACGTAACCATCTTGATTTTTTTGCCATATTCCCATCCTATCTTTGATTACTTAGTATCTTTTTAAATAGACCAGTATTTGAGTACATTTGTTGTAAAAAGAAAATTGTCACTAAGTATATTATATATTTTCTAATAAATATTATAATAGATATGTAGTCACTAAAATGAAAACCAGTGCTCACTTGGGAACCACCCGGGAGTTGCCTGTTAGATACCGGTGACTACATCTTACACCCTTGGTGAAGTCTGTGTTCAGCTAGTAAGACTCTGCTATTTGGGTAGGAGGGGCAGAGCAGGAAGGTAGGGAGGAAGGCCTAGGAGTCAGGAACCCCTGTCTGTCTGGGCTGTGGGTCCATGGCCTGCTTCTGCCATTTCCTGGCTTTGTGACTTCAGTGTGTTGTTGAGACGGGCTTGGTAAAGTGGCTTCCTCATGGGCGATTGAGGGCCCGTGGTGTCTGTCAGTTGCCTGCTCCACTGGTCGGCCACCTTGCTGTGATGAGGGCAGCCCCCGCCCTGACACCTCTGTCTCTGGTGTGCTCTGTACACAGCTCCGGTGCCTGTCCTGAAGAACTCACCTTCTACCCGGTTGCTTTCTTTGTCCTTCTGTGCTTTTCTCTGTAGCCAGGCCAAGTCCCAGGTTTCCAAGCAGCCGTGCTGTGGAATCCATACGGAGCATACTTGAGAACAATGGATCTGGAATGAGGGTGGATTCCCCCTGAGCCTGGGTTTGGCTGAGTTTGCCGTGCAGAGCTTGCGTGTGCCCGTGAGGGTGCGCGAATGCATGTGCACGTGTGCATATAGATCTTGCCTTTGAAATGTGACTTCTGCGAGCAGTTATGAGGCTTTAACTCGAGCTGTTGTGTACTTCCCATGTGCAGACTGCGTAACTGCCAAGGGCCACCGAGTGGACTCAATCTCACTATCCAACCTCAGAATGGAGGCAGTTTGCGGATTAGGTGACAGATCCCTGAGATGTTTTGTTGGCTTCTGAAGCAGAAGTTTGTGGCCAGATAACCAGCCTCTTTTGAAGGGAATGGAAGAGTAAATTCTTAGGCCAGTGTCCCTGGTCAGGAGCCCCAGGGCCTGCTGATGCTGTTTCCCTGGGTGTTCCCTTTTGCCTGGGTGTCTGCCTCTGCTTGTAAGAGCTACGCTGCAGCCTGCGCTTGTCACACAAGAGTGGGCGCTTGGACTGTTCATGGGCCAAGAATCCAAGGGCAGCCTTGCCATTTTCTGCTGGTGCCCTTTTGCCTGGGCCACGGTGTGTTTTATTGCCCATCTCTACAGTTGATCGTAGGCTGAATGCTCTTGTCGTGATTAAAATGGCAAGGAAAGGGATCTGCTTTGGTACCCCTAGTCGGCATTGGGTTTCTGGCATGTGACATATTTATTTTCTGGAATCTAGAGCAGTGTTCATCAGCAGAACCTTCCGGCAGGATGGGTATGTTCTGTATCCACATATTCCAATATGATAGCCACCAGCTAGCCACATAAGGCTGCTGTTACTGAGGAAACTAAAAATTTAATTCAATTTAATCTTTTTTTTTTTTTTTTTTTTTTTTTTTATAGAGAGAGGGAGAGAGAGAGAGAGAGAGTCAATTTTTATTTAGTTATTCAAGTGGCCTTTGTTGCTCTGAGACTTCGTTGTATACGCGGTGCTGGGGTTTGAACCCAGGTCCTGGTGCACGTCAGGCAAGCGCCGTAACTGCCGAGCCACCGCTCCAGCCTGTCCATTCAATCTTAATTAAGTTTAAATAAGCACATGGATCTAATGCTCAATTGTATTAGCACAAATTTGGAGGCCAGAAAGAAACCTGGGCCGCTTTGATCAGTTTTAGTCAGCCTCTTTACTATTGTGACCAAAAGATCTGATTAGGACAATCAGAAGAGCCAGAGTTCCTTTGGGACTCATGGGTTCAGTGGTCTCAGTCTATAGATGGCCAACTTCATTGCTCTGGGCCCGAGATGAGACAGGACATCATGGCAGGAGAGTGTGGTGGAGGAGAGTGGCTCAGGACATCCCACCGGGAAGCAGAGAGAGAGGATGACAAAGTATAAACCCCAAAGGCTAAGGGCTCATAGCCCACTCACTGTACCTCTCACCATAACAAAATATAGCCCCAAAGGCACGCCCCCAGTGACCCACTAAGGGCTCATCGCCCACTCCGTGTACCTCTCACCATGACAAAATATAACCCCAAAGGCACGCCCCCAGTGACCCACTAAGGGCTCATCGCCCACTCACTGTACCTCTAAACTTTCTTGCATTGCCTCACATGTGCTTTTGGGGTCACCACACATGTGACCTGTACGCCAGTCCTCACCATTTTCCACATGGCCTCGCTGTCTCCACAGTCGTCATCGCCAGCTCAAGTGGGAGTGCGAGGTGGGGGAGTGCCTGGAAGCCTCTGGCTCGATGGTGGGATGAGATGGAAAGCAGGCCGTTGACCGGGACCAGGCCTCTTTCCTGATTGGCTTTGAGAACAGCACGTTTGGCGTTTGAGCGAGTCCTTCCAGAACATCTCCTACCGACTATCTGTGGCTCCTCCCTTTCTCTTCCACTCAGGAAAGCATACTGAAATGCACATGGGTGGTAGGATGATCTAGTTTATTAGTAGATAGAACTCTGCTACTGGGAGCATGGAACTTTGGTGTACCGCACACTGACTACAGAAACCACTCTTTCTTGCACATTTCTGTTGGAAAGATCAGTTAGAGCGGGCGCAGAAGGCTGTGTGTGGGGGGAGGTGGGGGCCTGGACAGGCAGGGATGGAGGAGGGTGATTGGGGCCGGCAGCTGGCCTGTGTTGTGTTCACAAGAGGCGTCCAGATGCTCAGACGCTGCCTGTGGTCATGTTGAGGTAGAGTCAGGGCCCCGAGTGTGGCTGCGGAAGCTTGCAGGTGTTCTGCAGTTGTAGCCCTAGTGTCTTTTGCTGTCAAGAAAGGTGCTCTCTGTATCTGGTTTACCCTGATTTCCTCCTCTTTACTTGGTCTGCTACCGAGTGGCTTTGCTGGTGGGCGTCCTCAGCCTCAATCGGGAGGTTAGCATCAGTGGTAATCCCATTGGCAGCCACCCTCCTTGCCTGGTGACCTGACTGTCTCCATCCGATGTCTCATGGAGCCTTCTCTTAGATCGTTCCTTTTTCTGTCCTGGGAACATGGCTGTAGTTTGCTGATGTGCCTCTTTTTCCAGAATGCCCTCCTCCGCCGTGCTGCTTCGCAGGTCCCAACGTTCTTAAACGCCTGCTTGCTGTCACGTCTTTGTACACAGACGCATGCTGAGTCGGAATTCTTCAGAAGAAACTGTACCTTGTCTGGTTCCTTTTGAATCTCCTCGTTCTCTTTGGCAGTGTTCTCAGTTTTCTGCATTTGCTGAGAACTCGGTGTGTGTTTAAGGGAGGTGGGGTGCCAGGAGCCAGTCCTGGCGACAGTGGGTGGGCGAGAGATGAGGCACCGAGCTGCCGAGAGCTCAGGTTGCTTCATTTTTCTCAGTGCTTTCTGGCTGGATGGGTCAGGCATCCTGGGATTCTCTGCTGTTTCCTTGCTTGGATCAACCTGGTACTCTGCTAGACATTCGTTCAACCACATCATACCCTTTGTCCCTGAGACCTGCAAGGAGCAGGTGGGCATTGACTGGCTGTCCTCTCGCTCCTGGCATGCTGCCTGCCCTAGTCAGTGCTCTGGGGTCACCACAGGGCTGTTGCTCTGCATCAGGTTCCAAACACAAGCACATGCATACAGAGTCATCTCAGGAACACTGGAAGTCTTTCCTTGACTTTTCCCACAGTCTGCAGAGCCTGATTCAGGGCCGCACCAGGATTAAGTAAGATTAGCAGCATCTTCTTCTTTCCGTCTCCTGTGGATCTTGCATGAATGTGTCCTGATAACTATTGATGTCAAGTTCATCCCTCACGAAGCCAAGACCGACCTTTAGTGTCCTGCTGAGGTTGCAGTTTTCTTATGCGTTTCTCTTGCAAGTAAAATCAATGGAGATGAATCTCGGTGGCTTCCCCTGCACAGCGAGATGGTGAGGCCCTGCTGCCCTGGTGGGCTCCTTGTACACACAGCACACTCCCCTATCGCGTGCAAGGCTGTTGCACCGAAGTGATTGGCTGATCCGCTGCTCTTAAAGGTCACACTTAATCGCATTTCAGGAAGATGGAAGAAGACGCCCAGCTGCCCGGGTTCTCTGTGACTTTGCGCTCCCCTCTGCTGCTGTTCGCATTTAGCAGCACATCTCTAATTCACCACACAGTTACGCCGTGCTTAAAGGGCAGAAACACAGAGTGCATTTTTATCCCGAAAATTAGTCACAGCTAGTCAGCTGCGTTCTGGAAATGGTCATGAAATCCTAACGTGAGGGGATGACACCCAGCATGCTGCCATGGCCCTGCCCTCCCGCCTGTGACCGGGTGTTGATGAAGGACGGACAGCGGCCACAGAATGGGCTGGCTCATCTGAGTGGTTGATGGACCAGGCTGACGGGTCCAGAGGGTTCTGCTGTTGGCCTTTCATGTTGAGCATGGTGCTGTGGAACAGATGGAGGCAAGGGGCCTCCTTGACAGTTTGGGAGGGTGGGGACCTTTAAGTTACAAGGAATCAAAAGAACAGTTTAGTTATTAGTGTTGTTCTGGATGACAGCTTGACATTCTGTAGTTGTCCACAGAGACCAAGTCACTTCAGAGTGGTGTTCTTGCAAATGTGTCCTATTAATAAGGAGGAGTGGTGTGATGTGAATGGTTGTGAACAACTTCACGCTATTTATGAGCCATCAGCTGTAGGAGTGTTCTCCCAGCCACAGTGGGAATGAGAGCAGTCCCGATTCCTGCACTCAAATGCCTTTTCCCGTTTCTGAGAGGACACATTCAGTTGGGAAATCTGTAACATTACTCAGGATTGAGAATGTTGCAAGAGAGAAAACAAGTTTTTGTGTGAGTTCAGCTGATTGTTGTTTTCGAAGCAATGTGTGCTGCTTACCCCAGCCTACTGAGCACAAAGAAGGAAGAAAGTCCTCGAGTCTGACCACTTCCACGCCGTTGGCCTCTATCCTTTCCTTCTGGTCTTTTCCTGCTGAAGGCGTTTGTGTTTACCTTTTTTGTATCCATTCTTCATACACAATGCAAACCATCCCACCCCATTTCCTACTATTTCCCAAGACTTTTTTTTTTTTAATGATGCTATATGGTATTGTTAGATTTGTTAGATAGTATTCAGAAATCTCAAAAGTCCTGTACAGTCTTCCATTTTGGACATGTGCCGTAGCTTTCCATACCATTTCCCTGTTGCTGGAAATTTCCTTTTCTGTTGTCTCTAGTGCTACAGTTACGTAGAAGCAGTACTGAGCGTCCGGAAGGGCAAATGCGAAGGCATTACCCGAACACTAGCTGCACCCCTGTTTCCAAGCCGAGATTTTAAGGGAAGATCACAGTGTTGGGTGTGGAGCAGGCATTCAGGGAGCTCACCAGTGATGACCTTGCTCCTCCACCAGGATCATCTGTCTTATCACCACGCAGACAGCACTTGAGGTGGTTTAGAAAAACAGCAGTGCAAAGGGTGAGAAGTGGCTTGCACTTCTTTCCACGGTTCCGTGAATCTGAACACATGCACAGAGTCACGTAGCCTCCGCTGCTGTCGGGCTCTGGGACAGTGTGTCCCCTCTCTGTGTCACACCTCCCCTCGTGGGTGCGTCTGCACCGTGACCACTGCCTGTTCCTCCTGCAGGGCTGTTCCTGGGACTTGGTGATGGCTCAGCAGTGCTTGTCCTGTAGTCTGGCTTCTTTCACTCAGCGCAGTGCCTCTGAGATCCTGCAGATGGGGTGTGCCAGGCTCCCTTCCTTTTCGCGTTCCCTAGTATCCCATTTTGTGGGAGTACCGTAGGTTGTCCATTGGCCGTCTAAGGACATTTGGGTGGTTTTAGGTTTTTGGCAATTTTAAATTAACATTATATAAACATTCATATTTTTGTGTGATTGTGCTTTTAATGTCAACTCTAAGAAATCTCTTCCTATTCTAGGTCACAAAGGTTTTCTCCTAAAAGTTTTGTAATGTATGTTTTACATTTAGATCTTTGATTCATTTTGAATTAATTTTTGTATGTGGTAAGAATCTACTTTTGTCTTTTAACGTAAGAATATCGGGTTGTTCCTGTCGCCATTGAAGAGCCTGATGCCACGCGGTGGAAGGGTGGTGTCCCCGGGTTCTCATTTCCCTTCCGTTGCACCTGTTCCGTTGATGCGCGTGTCTGCCTTCCGCTAGTCCATGCCATCTTCCTTGTGTTAGCTTAGGAGAGTGCGTTGAGGCTGTTGCTATCAGTGCCCCAGAGTGTTGTCTGTAAGCACTGTTCTGCCTGTTCGGGTCCTCTCCATTCGTTGTTCATGCCATGTCTTCTGGACTTACTCCCCTCCCTTTGGTAACTTTGGTGATGCAAATATTACCCCTGCTGGTGCTGTCCCAAGTGTTCACGAAGGCTCCGTTCTCTCCTACCTACTCCCTTTCCACTTGTTTTTTTGTCTCTTGGTGATTCTGATTGTATGATTTTTGTCATCTCCCATCAAGGTCATTTCCAAATGCCCCATTTGCTCCTCTTTATGTTGTCTGTTTCTTTGAGATGCTCTGTTTTCCCATTCATTTTCTTTTCTTTTTATTTTTTCCTTTCCTTTTTAGAGAGGGAGTGTGAGAGAGGATCAGCTTTATTTTTTCATCTGGTTTATGTTTTTCCGACATAGTTATGCATGTGGTACTGGTGTTTGAACCTGGGTCCTCACGCATGCCAGGCAAGTGCGCTACTGCTGAGCCACTGCTCTAGCCCATTCCTTCAAGGGTGTTTGCCCTTACTTGTGGGGAATTTCTAGAATATCTTTTTCATGTCTTTGTTGGAAGATTTCAGTGTTTCTCTCATGGTGTCATCTTTACCCATGTGAGTTAAGATTTTCCTGATCCTTCATAAACCAACTGACTATGGATATGTCCTGGGTATTTTAGTGCTGTGTTGGAGACTCTGCTGAGAATATAGGTATCCTTGTTTTAGCAGGGCTTCCACTTGTTGGAGTCAGTGAGGAAGCTGCCATCGGTCTTACGGGTTGAGGGTTCAGCATCAGTTTTGTCCTCAAGACCTTTGCGTGCCGCTTCTGATGTGTCTCGTGTATGTTGCCCAGTGTCCAGCATGCTGCTGTGGTCATCTGGCCCATAGTTCAGTTGTTAAAGTGTTTTATACTCTGGAGTCAAACCCATGCATGTGCAGCTTGGAGATGAGGCCAGGAGCTCATTCACAGATTGCTGACTCACTTGCCCAAGTGCCTTTTTTCTGTGATTGCTCACGTCTCTCCTTGGGGCTCCCCTGTTTGGTCCCTTGGCTAGCAGTGTGGGGCTTCATTTGTCTTGTGCTGTTGGATACTTTCACAAGTACGTTTGAGACAGAACAGTAGGAGGACAGAGAGAGTAAGAGCAGAGGTTGGAGGTAGAGGGGAAGTCTCCCTGCCTTCAGAGCGCTCAGCTCTTGGCCCCTGCTACCACCGCCTCATCCCTTGGCTGCAATCTGAGAGAACAGAAGAAAACCCAGCAGGCGACTTCACCCTCCTGCACAATTTAAAGAGATCTGTGATGTGGGATCCTTTATTTTCTTGTTTTTGAAGAGAGAGAGAGAATCAGTTTTTTGTGTTTTTCATGTGGCCTTTGTTTCTCCAACACTTAGTTGTGTATGTGGTGCTGGGGTTTGAACCTGGGTCTTCACACGTGCCAGCAAGCGCTCCAGCCACTTCAGCCCAGTGTGGGATCTTCCTCGACGTGTTACCTTGTAATTTTCCTTGTGTATCATGCGTGCAAATCGTATGTTTGTGCACCATGATGCTTGTGATACTCAATTATATGGTCTACTGTAATTTACTTTTCTCTTATTCATAGGCTAGCTAGGTATTTTGTTTAAAAATGTGCTGCAGGGAATGTTCTTGAACATACACATCTTTGTATTTGGTGTTTAAATATTTATCACTGTTTTCTTTAAAATTATTAAATATAAGGCTTTTTGTGTTTTTGCATGTATCTTTCTCCTTTGTTGCCTTCCTTAGATTTTGTGTATTTTCTTTTTCTGAAACATACACAACTTTTTAAGTTTTTATTTCATGAAGTCTGTTGGTCTTTTTTCTGTCTTCTGTTTCTTGTAAATTTAGAAAGTAGTTGTAAGGCTGGACATGGTGGCACATACCTGTAAGCTCAGTGACCCAGGAGGCTGAGGCAGGAGGATCACCAGTCGCTGTGATTGAATTGCATGTTTGGCTCTCATATCTGAAATGCTTTTGGTATCTGGTATGAGGGAGCACTCCAAATTAAGACTTCTTTTCTTCTCCAGTGTTGGAGTTGGTACCCAGTGCCTTCACACGCTGGGCAAGTGCTTTGCCTCTGAGCTGCAGCTCTAGCCCGTTTTATTTTTTGAGACAGGGACTTGCTGAGTTGCTGAGGCTGGCCTGGAACTTGCGGTCCTGCTGCCTCAGCCTCCCAAGTTGCTGGGGTTATAGGTGTGTGCTGTGGCACTCAGCTTTTTTCTTGTTATTAAATGCATTTTCACTGAATTAAGTAAATTTTATTTTTGCCTTAATGGCAGGCTTCTCATTAAGTGAAACTTACCAGAAACGAAAAAAATTAAATGGATGTCTTCAGTCACCTGGCGTCTGCAGGTGAAATTCCACCATGGAAGTGTGGGGAAAGCACGTGCTACTTTTGATCATTTAAGCAGATACAGGATTGTCCTTCACATGTGAGGGCAGCAGATGCAACTGCAAAGCAGATAATTAGAAACAAAGTTTGCTTGCAGACCCATAACGCGGAGCCGAGGGCAGAACTGCAGCAGTACCAGGCCTGGCTGGGGAAGGGGGTCCACTGCCCTCCCGCCCTGCCTCTGCCTCTCAGGGGAGACCGTGTCACGGGCTCCTGACGCAAGGCTGCTGGAAAGGTGGTGGCGTGAGAAGAGCGAGCGGTAATGAGAGTGCTTCTTCTGCATGCGTGAACTGGCCAGCACTGCGCCAGGTGATCCTTATTTCTACACCTAGAAGCAGCCCCGCGACACACGCAGCATTGTCCCCATCACCAAGGAGACTGAACCCTGAGAGCTGGGTGACCCACGCAGGCTCTGCAGCGTCTAGGCAGTGGGGCTGGGGTTTGTCTAGTTCCAAACCTCGTGCCCAAATGTTCTCCCCCTCCTTCCCTCCCACCCTCCGTTTGTCCTTCTCTGACCTTTTCTTTTTCCTTTCAGTTACATCATGAAGCATTTTAAATGATCAAAGTGGCAAGTTTATTGTAGAAATTTTGGAGAATATAGCAAGTGTGAGGAAGAAGCAACGCCGCCGGCTGGCACTCGAGCACTGTGTCGTTTTTCGCCCTTGCCTGTGGGCCGGCCGGGCTGGCGTTGGCGGGCCTCCTGGCCCTCGTCTCGCCCTTCCTCGGTGGGGTGGTGGTCACGTTCTCCCTGATGTCCACACGCCTTGCATTTCCACTAGCTGTGGAGCTTGGGCTTTCTCCCCCGAGGATCTTTCCTGAACCATAAATTGTGTTGCTAAACACTAGAATGCCTTTTAAAATCTCTTAACAAGCAATTTTAGCAAAACCCCTTTCTTTCAGTTTACTCTTAGAACGTGTCTCTCCATTTGGTCTCCATAGTAGGGGAATCATAACTGTTTTGTGATTAGAGATTTTGCTCAGTGAACGCCACGTTTCACTCATCTGGGACGTAGGTGATGGAGCGTGCCCCGTGCCTGACCCCGCCTCAGAACCAAGCAGGCAGCACCCTTCCAGGTGCTGCGGCCCTCCTCGCACACCAGTTCCAACGGCAGGTCCCACAAGACGTATGCTGGATTTTGAGTTTGTTTTTGAAGGCAGGTGTCTTTATTCCTTTTTTGTTGTTGCTAATGGGAAAACTGAAGCCTTAGAAGGTTAAATGAGTTCCCAGGATCTGGGAGTAAAAACTGATTCTAGGGCTGGAGCCGTGGCTCAGCAGTTAACAGCGCTTGCCCGACATGCACGAGTACAAGGGTTCAAACCCCAGCACCACGTACACAACTAAGTGTCAGAGCAACAAAAGCCATGTGAAAAATTCAATAAAAATTGATTCTCTCTTTCTCTCACTCTCACTATCCTTCTCTCTTTAAGGAAAAAAAAAGTTTAAAAAAAAAAAACAATAAGTGATTCTAGCACCTACCCCTTGGGCTGTGCCCTCCTCCTCTGTTGCTGGGGGATATTTCCCTTGACCTTTAACCTCTTAATGAATATTTCCGAAGAGCAAGCTTGGCCTGTTGGAAGCAGTGCTTTCGTTGCTGGGATTGACATTTACCTGCTCCAGATGCCTCAAAGGCCTGCCCCGTCCCCCTTGGGCGCACTGACGGGCAGTCGCTGGGAAGGCTGGTTCCCCGCGAGAGCTGGTGAAGCTCGTGCACACATGATTAATGGGGGCGTGACCGCTCCTTTTAAACAATCGATACCATCGCTCCAGATGAATAAACATATCTTGGAAGATGGCTAGCCTTTCCAGAAGTCTAATGCTAGGCTTTTCTGCTGGATCCAGCTCAGCTTCTGGAGTTTTCAGAGCTCACACTGCGTTGGGATTCGGATGCGGGTTCAGGGTGGAGAATCCTACAGCGATGCTGCGCGCTCAGCGTGGCGTTGGCTGCAGGGATGACTCAGTGCATGCAGAATGTGGCCACTAGACTGAGGATCCGAGGGGGACAGGAATCAGAGGGACCAGCAGTCTGCCGCTGTGGTCGCCAGCGCAGCCTATGGAGACCCGGGGCGGTGACTTCACCTCTCTCACCTAGATGTGTTGCCTGGGGAGCAGGGGCAGCGTTAGCACACACACTCTTGTGCAAAATGGGTTTACATGAGATGCAGGTGGGGAACCAATGAGACCCCTTCTGGAAAGCCCCGGCTCGGTGCCTGGCACACAGTATGTGCCAGTGATCGACACTGCCAGCACTGAGTACCGTTGTAATCGTCCTCACCATCTTTAAGCCAGACTCATTTGTGGAGAGAGAAACCGAGCCCCAGATCTCACGAGCAGGGGACAGGTCGGTGGCTGACTGGGATGAGGGTGTCAGTCTCTGGGCTTGCGCACAGCGCACTCCACCCTGCCTCCTGCCTGTCTGCACGGCTTGAGATCACGCACTTGTCACCTCCTCTGGTTCTCTGCAGTGCCGGCAGATCCTAACAACAGATGGTGCTGTTTTGAATTAAAACAATTTAACTCAAGATCCATCAACTGCCAACATCAAACACCCTTAAAAGAAGGAAAGAAACTCATTACCAAGAGTATTTAAGCAAAGTAGGTATTTCATCTATCTTAATCATTTGCATTCTTGAGAAGAAGAAAGCCAGTGGCAGCTGCCACCATGGCCAGGCCCCACGAATCAGCTTGCTTGTAATTGCTGCAGACTAAATGTGCCCCTTTCTTCTCTGCCCCGTGGAACTCGTTTGGACTTGGGTCCTGAAGAACAGGTTTTTGAGCCACACCAAATATTTGAATAACTGAAAAATTTAAAATAATTAAACTCTCTTCTTTTTACATGAGTCTGTGGCTGTTCATCTTTTTGCTAGAGCTTTGCCAAAATCCACATGGGCATAATAGGCCCACTGACTGCACGTGGGGTTGTGCTTGCAGCGCTGGGCAGGAAGTGTGTGTTAGTCTATTGTTTTGTGACTATAATGAGGTTCCTGAGGCTGGATGTTTATCAAGAAAAGAGGCTTATTTTGTCTACAGTGCTGGAGGGTGAAAGTCAGAATAGCATAGTGCCAGTTCTGGTGAGGACCCGCATGGCTGTATCACCTCCTACAGTGATACTGTGGTGGCAGGAATGCATGCCAGAGCCAGAGATCACATGGCCAGACTGGAAGCCAGAGCCTGGCTGGGGAGAAGTCAGGCTTGTTCTTTGGTATCAGCTTGGGTCCCAGGGCCCTTAATCCCTTCTAAGGCAGTGCTTCCAGTGGCTTCCCGGTAGGCCCCACCTCTTAAAGGTCCCAGCACTTTTCAACATCGCCATGCAGAGGGCAAATCCTGAACGTGTGCATATCGTATCCAAACCATAGCACAGGGGAGCAGGCAAGCTCTGCGCATGCTGCCTCCAGATAGGGTGGCTGCAGCCCTGCATGGAGCCAGCCCTGTGGGTTAAACGTGCTCTTAATGCGGTTCCCTTATGCAGGCCATGCTGAGTTCTTTCCAAAGCTCAGAGTCCACAGCATGGTCCCTTCTGTTCGGATCAGGTAAGGGAGGGACTGGGCTGCTCCTCTCCCTTTGCCAGGGAGCCTTCTCGCCTCCCCAGCTTAGGCTGTGAGGACTGAAGGCAGGAGGCAGTCCTCAAGGGCCTCTGGTTTTCATTAGTGCATTACAGTTATGCACGTTTTGGGTTTAGCTGTAGTGCCAGTTCCTTTTGACCTGCTGTTCTATTTTTCCTCTCCACCCCCTTCTGCTTTGTCTCTTCTTGGCTTTCTGTCCCCTTTGTCCTGGCTGGGGATACGGCTTAACTTTCCGTGTGGGGCGTGGGCCCTCCCCTGAGCTCCACATGGAAGCCTGGGTGGTCTGAGATCACTATTGCACGTGAAGGTGGTGTGTGAGTGCGACGTGTGGAAAGTGCCAACAGAGCCTCAGACCTTGTCACCTTTAATGCTCCTCTTTGGCACCTTTGTGTCCTTGATCCAGATGCCAGCCAGCTAAGCTAAAAGACCCACGGCCCATTCCCAGCTGAGAGCAGAACGCTGCCTTGGTGTCCGTCCTCTGTGCCACACTTCTGGCCACAGTGTAGCTCTGAAGCCCTGTTCCCAGCTTTCCCGTGACATCTGTACGTAGGCTCTGGTCAGGTGCCGCCACCTGGGCTCCACCACCCCTTCTGCAGAGCCCATCTCTTAGCCTGACTTGTATTCGGTGTCTTCTAATTGGCTGTGCTTAAGCAACCTGCCGGAGGTTTCTACTCAGTGTGGTTAAACTGCTCTCCCACAGGGAGGTACAGCAGAGAGGTGCTGGCATTTGCTTCCTAATCTTTCAGCAGTGCAGTCACCGTCACAGGGAGGAGGCTGAGGCTTCCAGTGGCTCGAAATGCCCGGCTTTGTTTGGTGTTGTTTGGCCCCAGTGTGGGGATGGGTGCCGAGCAGCCAGATGAAGCTCGTGCAGTCGATTTGTATCTGACAGCGTTTGAAGTGATGTGTAAGTGGTTGATATTGGTGTGGTAGTGAGAGTGAGATTTATCATACTATAAAGTCTAGGCGGAGGGGAATACTGTGTGTTTTCTCTGTATCAAAATGTTCTCCTTTTTTATTGACACTTTTCACCCTTCTATGGTCCTATGAAACAAAACAAATGCGAAGCTGAACCGTGAAATCTCAGAGCAATGAGAAAGGCCACAGAGGCACTGTCTTTTATAAGGGAGCAACCCGCGGTCACAGAGGGTGGTCCGTGTGCAGTGAAAACCCCTGGAGGCAGGTATCTTTCCCCAGGCCAGCACTGCGCTTGGTGGGTGTCATGTGGCAGCTGCACACTGGGGGACTGTAGAGCAGGGGCGCCCTGCCTCCTGGTTTCTCTTCTGTTCATCCTTGGGACACAGTGTGTCCCTTTTCTGTCCCTGTGACTTATTGGAAGTGCTTCTTCCATAGGGGGCACTCTGGATCCAGGGTGGCCTTTGACATGGGACACATTCAGCTCATGTCTGCTCACTGTGAGACCCAACCTGGTTTTCTTCCTTTGTGCTGTGGGCTGGGGTCAGTAAGAGAGCTGACTGTTGCAGTCAGCATGGGCCTGAGAGCCGCGTGCTGGGCCCTGCATGAGGTGCTCTGTGTGCCCTCACGCATGGTGGCCTCCACTGCAGCCAGGAGGCGTGTATGTTACTGTCATTGTCATTATAGAGGTGAGGAAGGAAAGGTGCATAGAGCTTAAGTCATGTGGTGGTGCACTTGGCCTCAGCAGGTCCTTGTCACTGGCTCCTGAACTCTGACACAGCTCTCACCCGGGTAGATGCCGTTCAGGCGCCTGTCTGTTGACCCTGATGCGAGTGTTCTTGTGGTTTCCTGGCTCTGAAGCTTGGGAAGCTCCTCTTCCGCACTCCGTCAGGAGACGGGTTGGCGTGCAGCATCGCGCGCCGTCGGGAAGTCAAGTTGAGGCAGAGGGGCCAGAATCGAGCTGCTTGTTGGACTTGAAGCTGTTACTAAACTGGCTCAGCCCCATGTTCTTGTCCTGGCCCTGCCGTGGACTTACTGGCTCTCCCTGCTCTAGTGCCTGGTCTTGGCCAGCAGGCAGGCAGTGTCCTTCAGCAAGGACATTCAGGTCCCCTGTCACTCTCCAGTGTTAGGCTCTGCAGCAGCAGTTGTCTTGCCAGAGTGAAGCTGGGCCTCGGTGCCCCCTCGCCCTGTGCCCTCTCTATGTGGATCTTAGCCTGTGCCCTTGGCAGACATTCCAGGTGGCCCTCCTCTCCCTGAGGGCTCTGTACTGACCTCCTCCCTCAGGGGCCCACCCTCCTGAGCCTCAGTGTCTCTCTTTGTTCACCACACTTTGGGAACCGCAGCATTTCCTCTGCGCTCCTCTACTGGGAGGTGCTCTTTCCCAGGCGCTTAGAGACTCTGGGCCCATCTTAGGGCGTGGTCCATAAATACTTGGTGGGTGACTGGATGGCCAGGAGTGTAGCCTTGGTGTTGAGCAAACTAAGCAGCTTGCTGTCGTGAAACATCAAGTCCTCCGATTGTGATTTCCTGATTGTGATTTCCTTTGGCCCAGTGTCTTAGCTGGGTGATGCGTCGTGCGTCCACCCTCACCCTGGGCCAGAACTGGGGCTCTCAGGGAAGGAGGGTTCAGCGGATGTGGCGGGGCAGGCGACATGTCAGCGTTGGATCTGGGTTGGGGGCGTGCTCTGCAGCAGCTCCATAGATTCCATAGGAGAACCACTTCTGCCGGGGCGCACCTGCTGGGCCAAAGCCCTAGCAGTGCTTCCTGGAGGCTGCAGTGCTGCTGTCCTCTTCCCAGCACTCATGCGCAGCAATTCAGGCTTCTCCTGGTGCCACCGAAGCCAGCCCCAGCCCATTGCTGAGGATTTGTTTGCTTATTGCTCCGCCATCTGTTCCATTTACCATCCAAGCTTTAGATTGGGAGCTCTGAGCTGCCAGCCACCCCACGGATGTCGGTGGCTTACTGTTTGTTCTGTGTGCCAGTAACTAGTCTTTCAGCTGTTAGAGCCTGCGTCCCAAAAGCCTTGCTCTGTGCAGCACCCTGGGCAGGGCTTTGGCCCCATGAGGAGCCCAGGTGTCCAGCTCCACCAGGCCTGCAACCTCACACTGCCGGCACTGTTCCACCCTCATCCGACAGGGGACTTCAGGGGCTGTTTCAGAAATTCACCAGTGAGTAGCCGCCCCCATCATGTGACTCGCGGATCCGGGTCACACTGATTTCTGATGCACTTCTCTGCTCTGTGGCCCCAGCTTGGCTTCTCCCAGGTGGAGGGGCTGGAGTGAGGCTATAACCGAGAGGTGTCTCCTGCTGCCACTGTCCTTCCTAGGTGCAGAACCTGTTCCTGGCTCTGTGTCTTGGCGGCTCACCTTCCTTTGCATTCTTTAGCATGTCGTGCCCCTCCCCGCCTTGCCTCTGCTTCACACGCTGTTCTTCTGCACTGTGCGTCCTGGTGAGGCCTTTCCGCACATGCATCTTTTTCTTTGAGGAGTTGTCTGATTGATGTGGGTCCTTGGAGGCTTTGGCTCCGTGAGGTTGGAAGTGCATCCCGAGCACCCAGCATCACCATGCCTGGAAGTGGTACTATTTCCTCTGGGATGGTGCTTTCATGGCCCTGGCATTTCTGTTTTGTGTGTGAGGGGTCTGGGGTAGAGAGATTCAGTCCCTGGCCGAGGTCTCCAGGTGGTAGGAGGTAGGGTAAGGCCGTTTAGTTGGGCTCTTTCTGGAAAAGAGGGGATGCTGGATTCGTGACACACCAGGTGCTACCAGAGCTAACATGTGACCCAGGAGACCTGTGTTCTGAGTGCGCCAGTGTGCTTGGGAAGGTGAGCTGTGCTTTTGCTTTCTGGCTCCTTCAGATGTTTCCAGATGTCTGAGTCTCTAAACAACCTAGTACAGGAATGCAGTTTAGTCTTGTCTGCCTGCCCCTCCCTCCTCCTTTCTCGCTTCCTCCCTTTCTTTCCAGAATCTTCAGTCACCATTTAGAGTGTCAGCTCATGGGGGACTGGACTGGGAAGATGGGTGGTTGGGACCGTGGCGGGAACAGACCCTGGCCTGGGCCCCAGGGCAGACCTTACTTTCTTGCCTCTGGCTGGCCTGGTGGCATGGCTAGTTGCGTCCTGGCTAGCTGAAGCTTTGGCCTGCTTATTGCCACGCACGCACACAAGTCTTCTCCCTGCTCAGTGCTGTCCAGGTGGCGGCACTGGCAGCTGGGGTGCTGGGCTGTCCCCTGCGGAGGACCTGCTGTGCCCTTCATGGTTCTCTTGAACTTCTTTCCAAAGCGTTTCCAGCTTTCAGAGCGTTACAAGAAAAGTGCACGGAACGCTGTAAACTCTTTCAGGGATCTCCACGTGTGCTTTGTCTTTGTCATCGTTACAGTGTCCGCTAAGCCATTAGAGCGTAAGTAGCCTGCATCCTGACCCTTTCCTCCTGTAGTCAAAGGCGTCTCCCCTACCGCCACAGAACGTGGCCAGGCCCTTTTGAAAGGCCAGCCCCATCCTCACCACTCTCAGCTCACTCCTTTTCCTTGCCTTTGTGGTGCTGGGGGTGAGAGCCAGGCCTCATGGGGTGGGCAGGTGCTCTGTGGCCGAGCACAACCCTGCAGCTCAATCTTGCTCAGCATCTGCTGGGAGCCGCTGCAGGGTGCACCAGGTCCAACTCCATAGAGGAAGTCTGGGTCCTTTACCATCCTCACGCTCGCAGGCACGCAGCAGTGGACACCCTGGCATGGAAGCCGTTGCCCAGACACAGGACACATATTAGAGGAAAAGTGGGGTTCTGAGTGCGTGGCTGCATTCACCTATCCCGTGGGTGTTGTCCATCTGCCCCCAGGGAGAGGCTGAGTGCCTGCTTTTCTGTTTACCTCACGTCCTAGCTTTTTGACCTTTGCTAATATAATGGGTGAACTAGAGTACATCACCATGTTTATCCTGCGTGAACCAGGTGGTGGGTGGTGTGTGGAACGGGAAGTGTCAAAAACAGCACCCTCTTGTGGCCTGGCTTCTGTGAACAGAATGGCAGAAAGCAGAGGCCCATGCCCGGGCCCCACCAGGGCCACCTAGTATGCAACCAGCAAGAGGGCTACACCCCCATGGGCCTGGAGGGAGCAGACTGGGTGGTGTGCTGTTGCCCTAACCAGGCTCTGGGCTCTGGGTCTTGGGGTTTTGCTCTCGAGATGTACTGGACACTTGCAACCTGCCTCCGTTCTCTTCAGCCGCACCTCCTCCCTGTCAGCAGCGAGTGTTCCTTGGTCACCTCCGCTGCGCCTGTGTCCTTCCACGTTGGGCCCCAGCCTTCCTGGCTGCCCTGTTTGCCACAGCAGCCTTCCTCCTCCTGCCATTGGCTTCTGCTTGTCCTCCTCTGCTCCCTAGTGCCCTCTGGCATCTGGTGTGTTTTTCTGGCTCCTTTGCTCTCCGCAGGGTGGGGGTTTCCTTGTTTGTTCCCAGCACAGTCCTTAGAATAGGCTAATGTGTATTTGTTTTTAGTGAGATTTATCTGTTTATGCATAATCATGAATACTTTTACCACTCCTCTTTGAATATACATCTGCAACAAGACTTGCGGGTGTTGGGCTCAGCTGTGACAGCTTCTCTAAGCCACCGTCCTTGTTGGTGTGTCGTGAGGACCTGGAACCTGCTCGAGGTAGACGTTCAGAGGCCACAGTTACTGCTCCTGTTTTACGAGTGGTGGTCATCTTTTCTGTTTGCATACTGCGTGTTGGAGGCAAGTGTGCAGAGTCGTGTGAGCCACAGATGGTTTCAGCAGCGAGTTGAGTCTCAGCACACACAGTCCTGCTGCTTACTCAGGACAGTCTGACCTTTTATAACAAAGGCCTGTGTGTCGCCTCCTCCTGCTTGTAGCTTCTTTCCACCCAGAAGGGGGAAAGCCACAGCCAGGTCCTCTGCCTGGGTCTGCTGGTGCCAAAGGAGGGCCCTCTGCTAGTGAGCGTTCCTGCTGGTCGCACAGTGTCTCCTCAGAGGAACGTAGCGATTCGTAGTTTCACCAGGTGCCAGTGTGGCTCTGGAAGGAATGTTTAACTGAGAGGCCTTGGAGGACATGAGGGACTTTCTGTGGCGTGTGAGAAACCCAGGCTTTCATTCTGAGGTTTGGTTCTTGTTCGGATGCTCATTTTTAGCCATACTTCAGACCTAAAGCGAGGTCCCTTGTGAGTCTTCTACCATCCTTAGAGAACATTTTTCAAGTTGCCCTTTTGTCCTTGGACAGAGCCTGGTGACAATATCAAAGAGAAGGACAAGCTTTATTAGGAAGCTAGTTCTTGGAGAAGTGAGAACTTCTGCTGTCAACACAGGCGACTTTAGTGACCCTGAATCCTTGAGTTGACGTGCTTTGATGCACTTACCGTCTTATGTGTCTGTGAACACTTTTAAACTCTTCGTTTCCCCTTGAATCTAATAAAGGTAATCACTTGTTTTCTGCTTCAGATCTGTTTATATTTATGAGAGCTAATGATACTTAGTGCCTTGGGGAAGAAAGGGAAAATCCATCCTGATTCTTGAGCTCGGAGTGGGCCGGGCAGTAAGCTGCATCCTCTATTCCCCTGTATTTAATAAGGATCGCCGTGCGCCTGACTCCACATCTATCCACATGGGGCTGCATGGTGGTCTGGTTGCTGCTTCTGAGATTGGCACTGTTATATTATTAATAGTACTGATCACACATGCCTTGCATTTCATATAGAACCTGAGAGGCTCACCTGGCATGAATGGAAAATCTCAAATTGAAAGTGCAGATGCTATAAAAATTTTAAAGAAGGGGATGTGTTATGGTTGAACTTTTGAAATACAGATAGTGTATTTTTAATCACCAAGCTATGAATGCCCTTGGACTCCTGAGTTGTGGGGTGGTGGTGGAGGAAGGACAGGAAGCCTGCCTGCTTGCCTGATGGAGTCAGAGACTCACCCGGAACACCACTATCTAAGTTGTCCTAGCAAGACTGAAGGAGAGCAGCCACAGGATGCCGGTGCCCAGGAGGCAGCTGTCCCTTACCAAGCCCCCAGGCTCCCCGAGACCATGGAGATCTCAAGACACACTATGTGTGCTGATGGCATTTGATGGGGTAACCTTTGATGATGAATCTTCTTGCCCTTTGTAGGGGCGTAGAAGGAGAGGCGGGTAGAATTTCACAGGACTCTAAATTTACCAAAGTTTTTCAGATTTTAATTTTCTTAGAAAAATGTCAAATGGTTGTAGATCCAAAAATGCCTTTGTTGGCATTTGAATGGTGCTTTGTGAGCCCAGTATGGAGTGCAAGCGAAAAGATGAGCAGTTTCCTTTCTGGGTAATATGGTATTGAATCCCAAGCCCCGGACCAAGCAGTGTTGCAGGAATCTTCATGATTTATATATTGTATGTGATCTTTTCTTAAACATTGTTAACCTGTGCCCTTTTCAGACAATGCTGGGTCAGAGAATATCAGGGGAACTTTGGATTGCTTTCATAATTGTGTAAAGAACATGGTTGTCCTCAAAATCCGGAGACTGACGGGCACTCCTGAGAGAGGAATAGCACCGCACCCGAGCCTGCTTTTGGCTGGTGGAGAACAGAAAATATTTGAGAGAGATTCTTCCTTCTGTTCTGGGCCAGTCATGAAGAAGAAAATAGGCTGCTACTGCCTGGCTCTGTAGAGTCTGATTTGTTGGGAAGGTGAATTCTCTAGGCGGGAGGCCCTTGAAATGCTTGCTCACACCCAGGCAATTTATGGCAGACCTAGAAGGCTACCTGCAGGGCAGGGCCAGCTCCCCTGCTGGGGGTGGTGAGACCCCAGGATTACTGAGCCTGGTGTGGGCGGCAGCCCTCTCCCCCCCCCATGGGGGTCGGGTGGGCCATTAGGATCCACTCAGCCAAGTGGTGTTTGCATGGGTGTGGGTCTTCCCCTCCATCATTTAGGTCATTAAGAAAGAGCTGAGCGGAAGGAGGAGACGGCTCTTTGGCAGGGCAGATGTGGCATGACTTTTCAACTCCTGTGTTTTGAAATAGCACTGGTTACTTCAGCTCTCTCAGAAGGAAGGAGAAAGTCAAACGTGTGGGCTTGGTAGGTAGTTTTGGCAGAGTACAGACCAAAGTTGAGTTCGAAGTGCCGCCTCATTTCTGTTCAGAAAACTGACTTCTCTGTAAACACCGAATCGGAGCCTAGAAAAAGGAGCCTGAGAACCACGAGTTCATTCCATGAGACGGAACTCTCACGTGCCTCCAATTTCCTATACTTTTCCAGTTTTTGTGGTGGTCGCCATTATGTTCCACAGCTGGGCCTTGGGCTGGTAGCTCTGGACAGCCCGGCCCAGCCCTTTCTAGCAGCAGCCAAACCCAGCGCCTCGCCCACCCAGCCCCACTGCTGATGGCAGCTCACCAGCAGAGAAGCCCCGCACCTCATTATCCCTACAACCGGAGCGAATTTGCAGATTAATTGATGTGTGGGAGGGAAGGCATCTGCTATTGCGGGAACCTTTCACAGTGGTGGCAAAGCTGCAAATAAAATTAAGTATTGCTGTAGTGAACTAATAGCCCCAGGTGACGAAGGAGCACAGTGGGCGTGGCTCTCAGGTTCTGCACCTGCTTCTCTTTCACGCTCTGCTCCTGGTTTTTCAAGTTCGATGTTTGTTTCCATCAAAGGAATACAAGCACAGAGTTTAAAAGGCAAATAAGTAATGCTGCGAGATTTGTCACACAAGCCAAGGTCCCTTGCCTGACTGTCACCAGGGGCATTTCTCAGAGGTAGCTCCTGGATTCCTTCCGCTGCTTCTTTGGCCCCTTGCCTGCATTTCCGCGGCTGTCCTGGCTGTGCCTGTTGGCTCTGCTGTGGGAGATGAGCACTCCCCCCCCCACCCCCCCGTGGCTCTGCTCTCACCTGGTGCCGTGTGTAGTAGTCTGGCCCAAGTGGTGCACTGTAATTGCTCTTGCTCCTGGTGGAAGTTGGGGTGTGGGGCGCCTCGCCATCTGTTGTGCAGATGTGCTGTCCTTGAACCCTGAGCCTCTCTAGGTCAGCTCCTCAGGGAGGACACCCCGAGTGGGCTCTGGGTGCCTGGCCAGCGTTAGGCTAGCCGCCTGCTCCCCCTGCCCCATGCCCAGCCTTGCTCCCTCCACCTTGGGCCATCCGCAGTGCAGCCCAGCTTCTTGACTTCTCCCCTCTGCACAGGACAGGGTTTCACCTCTGGTGGCGCTGGTCCTTCTGCCTCTGTCTTCTAAGTTTAGTTGACCTTTCTTTCTATTGTCTGGGCTCCTGTTCTCTAGGTCCTTGTAGGCTCCTACCTCTGTGCCTGTCCCTTTCCAGTCCGTTCAGCGACTTAGGGAGGGAGCACGTTGGAGTGGCTGCTCTGCTCTAGGTTTGTGGCACTTTGACTTGGGGTTTAAGCAGCGCACCTTGCTGTAGTGGCTCTTTCCACGAAGGGCCTCCTTTTCATCCCTTTTCATCGTGTGATTGTGAGCCACCTGCACGCTGCCCAGGTCCCTAGCAGGCCTGCCAAGAGGGGTGTCACAGTGCAGCAGGAGGGAGGAGCTCCCAGGAGGCGTGCAGTGCCCCGCATGCTGGGCTCGCCCTCCCTCTGGGGTGCCTGCTTGCTGCTTTGGGTGTCAGCGGGTTCGCTCCTCTGGGATGTCATAGCTGGGGGCTGTGTTCAGAGCTGAGCTTCCGTTAGTATTCGAATCGTGCTTCTTGTGCTAGGGTAGGGGAGAGTGGGTGCCTGCTGCCCATGCAGGGGCCCTGCTTTGGGCCGTGCTGGTAGAGGGCCCACCCACTCTCTGCTGGCCAGCCTATGCCACCTCACATTGCCCCCTGGCTTTGAAAACCAGGACATTGCCCCAGCTTAAGTCGCCTGCCTTTGGGAAGTCCTTCATTTTCCATGCAAGAAAGGTGGCCTGTTTGAGGGCACCTTTCTGCACCTCTCCCTGCCTCTGCCACCGTAGCTGATTGGCCTGCACACTTTGATTCGAGACTTTCGGACCGTGCCCTGCCTCCTCCTTTATGTGCAAGGGTAATGTAAAATGCAGCTCACAAGCCTGTTCCAGACCTTATTAAAACATCATTCCCCTGCCTCATTCCCAGATTTCTGTGCTTAATCATAGAAAGGCAGCTTGTTCAAATATACATTATTCTTGTTTGGAAAACTCTGTTGGCTTGTCTCCCTCCCTAAACCCCTCTACATTTTGTAACCCTGCTTCACTGAGGCAGTACTTATTAAATATCATAATTTGCTCATTGGAGAATTATTTGTAAACTTAATTAACTCTCTGTCAGTGTTTGAGTTAATTTTCTCCCTTTAATTTCAGTCTCCCTGGTCATGGTTTTCCAGACTCTGTCCTGTGTCTGTTAAAGACTTTGTAAATAGTTTTGAAATGCCAGTTGGTGATATATGGGCCTCTTTAACATTTCTTTGATTTATGTGCAGTGCTGTGGAAAAAGGCAAAGAAAGCAAATTATATGGCAAAAAATGTTGCCAATCTTCACTTTTTTACCCTTAGTTTTAAAAAGTACACTTATCAATCACAGCTGATGGATTTTCTTTTCTATAAAGATTGAAAATTTAACTAGTTAGGGCCCCTTGCAGGGCGTGTTCTGTGTTTGCTTGGTCAAGCATAGCCTGGTACTGAGGCAGGGCATCAGAATTCCAGAAGCTCCCGAGTCTCTGTCCCTGTCCTGGTGCACCAGGAACAGCATGCATCAGAAAGCCGCAGCTTTGGTAGCAGCCTTCCAGGAGGAAGCCTCTGTGCTGGAGGCACATGGCGTCCCCGTGGTGGGCAGCAAGAGCTGTGTCCTGCTGACTTGTCCTCTGTCACATACTTTTTATGGCTTCTGGGTAGATACTGACTTCCTGAACCAGTCCATGAGTCAGCAAATGTGTTTTCTGAGATTGTGAGATCTGATGGTGTTCAGATTTTAGTGTGTCCAAAAGCCTCATGGGGTGCTTGTTATAATGACGATTCCTGGGCTCCCCGCAGATTGGAGCTAGGACCCCGGTGTCTGCACTTTGGTGGGCACTCTGAGGCAGATGAGACCCAGCTGGCATGGGCACTGTGCCTGGCTCACTCACCGTCCACTGCAGGGCTTCGGGAGTGAGGATGCGCCTGGATTTTAGAACTTTTTATGTTATGGAAAGTCAGCGTGGTTCATAGCGTGTTCGTTTCTCCAGTGGTGTCTGGGTCAGTACCTTGTCATCAAATGTTGCGTGACAAAACTGTCTGACTCTTTACGCTAAGCGAGACAGCTCAGGTTTAAATAGACTCCTTCCAGTTTGCGTCGGGGCTGCCGCAGGAGCTCTGTCTCCTACAGCGAAGAGAAAGCTCTTGACTTTCAGAACCTTTATGCACTGTTCTGTTTTGAAAAGGAAATCTGGCTCTGAGCTGGCAGATTCTTGTCCCGTGCTCTGTTCTGGGTGTGTGACGCTGGGAGGCAGTGGGTGGGTGCAAAGTGTGAGACCCCAAACTCCCACACTCCCGAGCCACAGGCACAGTCCTGGGAGAGCCAGGGTGAGGCAAGGGCAGTTGGTTGTTAGAGCTGGAAGAAGCAGCAGTGGCCAAGAAGCCAGGTGGAGATAGTGGCCAGGAAGCAGGGAGGAGCCATGGTGCCTTTTCCCAAGAGGCCCTTTCCTGTTATCTCTCCTTCCCCAGGAGCCTCACGAAAAATTCTTACCAACTGGGTAACCCCAGTGTGACTGCTGCTTGCACCCTGAGGCCTCCCTGTGTGACCAGAGGGAATTGCAGCAGGCACCCCCACTCTTCACAGCTGTCTACTTCGCATCGCCTCTAGCTGTCTACCAAGAGCTAGGTATTTGTTCACCCACCTATCTAAAGACTCCTTTTGAGAGCACCCTGGAAAGTCCCCTCAGGAAGCGCTTCAGTAGACATGGGAGCACTCGGCCCTTGCCCGACGGCACAGCTCTTCTCCCTGGGCTAGTGAAGAAGCGGGCTCGAGGGAGCGGGAACCCAGAACCGCCGCACAGAGCCGGCCTGCTCACTGCAGAGCTCTCTCCTGCCCAGGAGGCCGCCTGCCTGAGCCTTTGCTGTGTCCTGGCAGAGTCCGAGGGGAGCAGTCACCCCTTGGACCCAGTGCTTCCTTGCGGTCCTGAGCCACCAGGCCTCATCCTCCCTTTCCCCGCAAGGACATTGCAGTTGTGAAAAATGAACAATGAAAAGTGCTGTTCCCTGTCTCCTGCTTCCTCGTCTTGCACTCCTCCAAATGAAGCAGCTGCCCCTCACTCCTACACGTGGCCTTCAGTGTGCTTAACGTCATAGCGGTGTGTCTTTTGAAGTCACTGGCTTTCTGGCTTCCTTTTCCCACATTTTCTCTGCACTGCTTTCCTTCTCCCTACCTCCTGCTTCCTGCCCCCAGAGAGCAGGCGTGGGAGATGGTGCCTGTGGGAGGCCAGGAGCCAAGGGGACTGTGTGGGTACTTCCCACAGAAGCAGTGGCCTGTCTTGGCCCTGGAGGGGAGGAGTTCAGTAAACTCCCCTATGCAACCAAGTGGACCGGGAGGCACATAGGACTCATTCTTGACACTTAAAGAGCTGTCCCTTCCTCACATTACCCGTAAAAGAAGCTGCATATATAATCATGATTATATTTATTTTTTAAAAATTAGATTGGTAATTTCTGAAAAGTTGTGTTTACTAGTTTGTGTATAATTCAGCCAACAATCAATGCTTAGAATTCTGGAGTTGAGATGTAGAAGTATCCATTGGATCCTGTTTTTTACATTTCTCATTTGAAGACTCTATTCTCTTGGGGAAAAAATATCCAGGGTCTTATCTATTATCCATGGATGTTATTTCTTCCCCATGCCTCACCTGTGTTCACAGGGAGGGGAAGAACATCATGCGAGCTCCTGGGCGGACTCCCACACTGGATACCATACGGAGCCCCTTCTCAGCCTCCTCACTGACGGCCTTGACTGGGCATTTGCGGTGACAATTCATAAGTATGCCCAAATTCTAATGTTGATTTTTACAGTAGAAAGTCAAGCTCAAACTGTGTTTCCATAGAGAAATCTTGATAATGATTTTACAGTATTTCAGGGCTTGAAGGGACCTTGGACAGAATTGTAGCCTTGCTTGTAGACTGTTGATCCAGGCCTTAGGTTACTTATTTAAAAACTATTATTCTGCATTTCTGGCAATAGAAGAGTAATTCTGGATGTGTCCTTCTTCCCTGCTACTTCTGCCTTTGGTCAATAACAGAAAAGTGTCGCATACACATTCTCTTTTCTTGGGTACAGAAGTGCCAGGTATAAGTGGGTAATTATTGTGGATTGATTCAGGCTTAGTTGGCAGTTGGGGACGATGGCTCATCTTACATAAGTTCTTCTCTGATAGGAGCGCAGGCACACAACCTAGCCCACCATGTAGTTCCTCTGCAGAGCGGGTGTCACCAGGTGTCACCACTCATTGTCGCCTTGCTCCCTCCTTACTGCATTGTCAGCTTTTGCTTTGATCTTATTTACATTTCCTGCCTGCGCCTGTCTTCGTAGTGGCCATGGTCTTAGTCTGGACTGCTGTGTGAACCGTGATAGCCCTGAGTGGTGTAAGCATTTGTTTCTCACAGTTCTGGAGACTGGGAAGACCAAGGTCAAGGCGCCAACCGATGTGGTATCCAAGGCTACAGCTGATCACCTTCTCCCAGTGTCCTCTCCCCAGAGAGCATGAGCTCTCTGGTCTTTTCCTCTTTGAATAAGACCTTATCTAAACGCATTAGTTCCCAAAGACTCCACCTCCAGATACCTTGACTTTGATGACTTTGGGGCTTACACCTTCAACAGGAGAGGGGACAGAAAAGGTCAGCCAAAGCCTCGGCGGCTGTCCTACAGTCTGTGAGTGAGCGTTGTTCTCCAGGGCTTTGTGGGGCGCATGGGATGAGGGTGGCTGGAGTGAGGCGGGGCGCCAGTTCTTCAGTGCCAGGGTTGGCTTTCCTGTGTTTGCGGCTCTTTGCTTTCTGCTTTCTTTAGTCTTCTCTCTCCCTTCAGACAGTTCCCACAATGGCCGTTCCTCCGTTTTTAGCCACATTCGCAGTTTGTTGTTAATGAATCTGTTCGAATGCATGAGTGATGTGTCTCCTAGCTGATTGGCATTTTTGAAGCATGCTAGCATGCACCCAGCTGTAGTGTGAACAGGAGTGGTTGTGGAGAAAGACCTGATAGTTGTGTGGACCCCAGGCAGTTCTGTGGAGCTGGTCTACACGACCTGAACATCACAGCTGTAGCAAGGAAAAGGCTGCTGTCCATCCTGTCTTCTTACTTCTTTGGTATCTTTTGAAGTTTGGACGTTTGAGGATTAATATGTAGGAAGAAAAGAGACCCAGATGGCATTTAGCACGTAAATCATGCCACAGTTGAGCAAGGAAGCACAGCCCTGATTGCGTGTCCCGCTTTCATGGTAATGAAGGGCCTGGAACCCACTTCCCAGTAGAGAACAAATAGGCCAATAAATTGTAGGCTTCCTTTGTATGCTTTATTGGCACTGTTTTGACCAACTAAAAAGATTATTTACCCAGAGAAGCTCAAATCTGAGTTGTCTTTTTTTTTTAACTATTGACTGTTTGAAAGAAGCAATAGGAGATAAAAGAAGGAAACAAGCTAATATCATTATTTGATATTTAGATTAAAATCCAAACAATACAATTAGATCTGTGGTTATTTTTCTGTAGCTGTTTTCCTTGGCACAGACGATACCAGGCAGAGCTCGCCTGTTTTTTGCTTAGAGTTTACTCAGAAGTGGAATCAGAGCTTTATTGTAATATAGGGCTCTTTCTCATTAGTTGGAAACAAAATGTGTTTCGGTAATGAGGGGCAAAGGTCCTTGCAACTCAAAGTGGTAACGAAGTATTCTTGGTTTCAGTTGAATTTAATGGTTTGGGGGACTAATGGCTGAATGGGAATTTCACATTAGCACCACGCCCTGTCGCCCCGGTGCTGCATGCTTACCCAGCTCTGCAGGGAACTTGGCATGGGTCAGTCTAGTGTCACATGTTCATAGATTGTGGCCACATGTTTTAGCATGTTCAGCTGGACCTTGAAAGGGTTTTCAATGGACTTGCGCCAGCCAGCTCTGTTCATTTTGGCCACTGATCTGCAGAGGCAGTATGGCACTGATGTCCTTACTTGTTGCTGTCATTATGTTTAACATGAAATCTCAAGGACAATTCTTCAGTAAAAGCAGATTGCCCATTAACAGTGCCACAGTTGCCCCATCATAGGACAGTAACCAGGAAACAGCATCAAAGCTGCTCAAAAGGTTAAATGTGTTACAGCTGAGAGTGGAATTTGAAGTTTCCTTGGTTTATTGATTTCTTTTCTATAAGGTATTTAATGCTGAATATTAAAAACCTTAAGACAATAAGGCTTAAAACTTCTCCAGACTTCCCACCTTAGTGTGCATGATGCAGTCGGTAGGAGGGAGAGCGCGCAGCGTCTCAAGGCCTAAGAGAGGTCGGGCACGGGCAGGAACGGGAGCCGCCAGGGTGAGCGATGCTCTTCCTCACCTGATGTGGTTCCCTGCGCAGAAGGAATTGCCAGGCTGCGTTGCCTAAGCGTAGGACAGAAGCCAGTTCCTCTCCCGCAAGGCCAGTCCTGGGTGGCTGACCTCCTCCTCCAGACAGCTGTGACCTGTCCATGACCTCTCGGAGGCTGGAGCCCCCTCTGGAGTAAGGTGGAGGTGGGGTAGGCTGGGGCTGGCATCTCCAGGCCCTTTCGCGAGCTTGGAATTCGCCTTTGGCGTCGTTTGGGTGAGGTGAAATGGACGCCCGTTGCTGAGCTCAAGCCTGCACCCGGGTTCAGGCGCACCTTCTGAGCACCTGAAACAGAGGGAAAGGTGAAAACGACGCGGGGCAGAGGACTGGGTGGAGCAGGTAGTCTCCCTAGCCTGCCTGGCGCCTCGTGCAGCGTGCAGCCCTGGACTTTGTGGGGAGTACAGAGAAGCAGCCACAAGGTCTGCACTCTCAGGGTACGCCGCCTGGGTGGCTGGCGCACTGTCAGACAAAGACTTAGCATTGGCTGCCTTTTCTCCATGCCATGTCCCAGGACAACAGGAGCTGTGTGCTTGGAGAAGGGAATTGGCCTAGGGTGACTGGCAGAGGGGAATTGGGGGGTGGCAGTCTTTTCCATCTGATTTCTTCTTTCTGTCCCCAGGGGCCCTCTGATCCAACCTAGCTACAGTTTATTAGAGCTTAGTTCTATCCTGTTCTTTGTCCATAGGATTTGGTTGGCTGTACCAATTAGAAACTTCTGTGTAAAGTGAATTTTTAAAATAAAATGAACCGTGGCTGGAGTGGTGGCTCAGTGGTTACAGCACTTGCCTGGCATGCACGAGTACGAGAGTTCAAACCCCAGCACTACTTACCCAACCAAGTGTCCCAGGAATGAAAGTCATATGAAAAACTAAATACAGATTTCTTCTCTCTCTCTCTTTCTCTCTCTCTCTCTCTTTCTCTTTCTCTCACTGTCCTCTTTCTTTAAAAAAAAAAAAAAAAAAAAAGAATCATCATTCCCGGCCCCCTGTAAGGAATGCCTTTGGTGAATCTTTGAGAAGGAAGTAATGACTTTTTTTTTTTTTAAATATTGGGAAGAATCAGATCTTGATTGACCTGATTTATAAGTTTTGAGATTTTTGAATGTCAGATTCTCTTAGAGGGGGACCTGGCCAATACAGCCTGGGTGGAAAGAGGCTGCATGTGATGAGATGCTGTTCGTGGACCCTGGGAGGGCCCAGCTTGTACTCACCTCTGGTTCTGGTCCTGGGCTTGATTGAATGCCACTGGCTTAGTTAGCATATCGAACATCATGAATTTACTTTTACTTTCTTCTCAAACTTGGGTCCACTGGAAAACATTTTCATCTATTTTGGAGCAGGTGGAAGCATTCAGAGCAATGTGGCTCACTTTGGAGAGCCAAGCAGAGGGAGTCCTGGTTGCTCATTTGATTTTGGATCTGAAATTTAAGTCAATGTGGATTCAAATGCTGATTCTATCATTTGCTCTCGTATTTCCTTCCGGTATATGTTGTTAATTGTAATGCATAGCCTATTAAAGTGAATCAAACTTTGGCCCCAGCTTCTTTTCCCACCCTATTGTTGGGGATGGAACCCAGGGCCTGGCATGTGCCAGGCAAGCTCTGCCACCAAGCTGCATCACAGCCCAGTCTAGACTCTTTAAGGAAGAGTCTGTGAAGTCCTGGGCTGTCCAAGGGAAGAAGATGGTAGGGACATTACTTAACCAGCTCATGGTGACGCCAAATGCCCTCTTCAGGATGCAAAGGAATTCAGTTTTAGAACTTGGTGGCTTCATGGGGAAAACAGTGCCATTGTCTAGAAGGGAAGCAAGACGTTCAGGGTCACACAGCAGTTATTAGTAGCAAAGCCCAGGAGGAGGCTGCGCCTGAGTTGGCCAGACCCCACCTGATAGCGCTGCGAGCTGGGACTTCAGAAACACCCAGCAAACCAGGGTTTTCCTCCTTCTAATTGGTCTTTTCCTCACCTCACTTGGAGGTGTTGAAGTTTCCCAGGTGTGGAGGTGAGGAGTGGATATAATTGATTAGAAAGGGCTTTAGGTTGAGAGCCGAGAGAAGAATCCTGCATCATCCGTGGAAAATGGAAGCTGAAATTAATAGAGAGCAAAACTGTACCCGAGAAACATTCTCATAACTCTACTCAGGTGCCCCGGCGCTGTGCCCTGGAGGCAGCTCCGTGGTAAACCTGGGCCCATCTGCACTGCTCGCCTCGCGAACGCTCCCGTCCCGGTCGTAAAATGTGGAAGTTAGAATAGATGGATTATTTTTTTCTCTTTCATTTTATTTTTGCCATTAATGAAGAAATGACCTTGGGTAGAAAGATCACATTAGAACTTCAGCAGTTGCTGTTTGAAATGGAGCTGTTTCCGTGCCACAGACATTTGGAGAAGAGTGTGTTTATTGAAATATGTTTTTATAGAAAATATTACGGAACCTGTGATGGGAAGCCGATGGCACTGTTTCATGGAGTGACGTGCTCCGCGCAGCCGTGGCTTCACTCTGAGCTCCCTTCTGCTGTTCTAGACCCACTGGCTGAGTGAGCGTTCTCCAGGAGTCTTTTCAGATCTGAGCTGCGTATCATGGAGTGGAGTGTTTGGTGCTTAAATAATGTATAAATCCAGTTGGACAGGAGCTGCTGTCAGTTTTATTAACTTTGACCTTTTCTCCCATTAGAGAGGTGGTTCAGTTAATATTTAATAGGCCCCTTATAGATCTTGACAGAGCCGTGTTCCTGGAAACTGGCATCCGTATACATGATTAACAAATGCCCCTAATCACTGTGCATCGGCTTGCAGGGTAGGTCCCGCGCTGGGGAGCACAGGTTGCGCCCCTGCATGGGCTCTCAGCGAGCGCAGCCAGAATGGTGGGCTGCCCAGGACCTGGGGTCAGCAGTGAGCAGTTGATCCAAACGACGCCAGGTGGGCAGCTCCCCTGCCCCTGCAGAGTGTGTCAGCGGGCTGGAGTGGCTGAGCTTGCATGGACAAAGGAGATCCCGGAGAAGGATTCCTAGAGCCAGGAGCGGCCCTGCCAAGCTGTCGCTGCCTTAGATTCCATAAAGCCCCACGCATATTGCACTCACTGCAGGTTCTGGTGGGGAAGATCGAAACCCAAGCCGCTGACATTTTGAAACACTGTCTTTCAAACTTGTACTGTCCCTTACTTCCATTGATTTCCCATTTAAGAAATCTGTAGGAGAAAACCAAATTTGAACAAAATTCATTGGTCTGAGATGAGTTGTTAGAGGCAAATTATGCCCCCCTTTTCCACCCTGAGAAGAGCTCCATTTTTATCATGAAGGCAATACATCTGTGTCTCCATGGGGCCACCACAGCCTCCACGGCAAATGGGCCAGAAAATCAAGAGCCTGTTGAACAGCAGAGTGGGTACCCCCCACACAGAATTTTCGGTCTCGTGGGTCACGGTGTAGCTTCACTCCACAGCCACCTCCGAGGAGCAGATCGTATCACTTGGCTTGGTTTGCTTCATTCTGTTTGCGTGCAGCCCGGGGGCTTTAGGTGATGCCACTTACTTTTCAGAATGTGATTACCCTTGGCATCCAGTCCTTTGTATGTGGTGGTCACCAGTTTCATCACCATGAGCTGTGAGTAGCTGGCACGGCAAAGGAAATCTATGCCTTGGAAGAACATTTTGAAAAGAAATTGATCAGAATTTCAGAATGAATTACTATTTGTATGTTTACTTTATTCTAAATGTGTGCTTGAAAGACCTTAATTTGAGAAGAGAGAAGGAAACATTGGATGTTATAAATGCTCTCAGTCCAAATTTGTAGCTTTGCATTTGCACATTTAAGTATTTTATTTACATCTGTTCAGAATCGGGATACTTTTCAAGGCTGATTGTATTCTAGAGAGATTGATGATGACCCTTAGGATCTAAAATACAGAGCATTGGATTGTAAAAGGAAGGCAGAAGTCACTGTCACATGTCATATTGGATATATGCTTTACTTGTCAATGAGTGAGAATGATGAGTTTTGTAGATCAAAAGAACCTGGTGGTAGGAGTTGGGATTGGCTGTGTTGGGATGAGGGGGAGCTTTTTGCGGTGATAGAAGATTTCTGTATCTTGATTTAGGATATTGGTCACACAGATCTATACTTTCATACAAGCTCATTAAACTGTGTAGTTAAAATGTATGCATTATATTTTACACAAACTCTCTCACAGTGGGTTTTTAAGATGCCTTGTTTGGTTTAGTACGATGCAGCTCGTTTCTCTTTTCCAGTGAGAAGTTGAGATACAGCAGAGAGTAAAATGATCCGTCCCGTGTAACCTCAAAGCTCAGCACTTTGTCCGGGAATAGACAAAGGATGCTGGCCCTGGGCCCACTTCACATATGTGCTTCCTGCCTGTCACATGGCTCCCGTCAACTCCTGCCCAGTTCTCAGGAGCCTCTGTTTGTATACATTTTGTCAGATGCACCCGAGCCTCAGCCATGAGAGTGGTAGCCTTGCACCCTGAGCAGGCGCGTGTGTGCTGGCCCTGGCCCTGGCCCACCACAGTCGACTGCGGGTTGTGTGGCTTCATCATAAGCGAGGCATGACAGTAGCTAGAGTTCCCAGAATAATCCTGTGCTGAGGAAAACATCTGAGTCTTATTATTTTTTCTTTTTAAATGGTATATGCTTTAAAACCATTTCCATTAGACATCTGAGTGACAGTGGAAAAATAAAGAGAAAAGTAAAAATTTACCAATTTCTAATAGTAGTTAGAAATAGCACCGTTAGTATTTCAGCGGTTTGCAGCGGAGGCTGCTTTGTGCTTAATTCCGTCAGGTGGAATTGTGAATTCCCTTGCTGTTTCAGCCACTCGCGCAGGTCGCGGTTGGCGTCTCGGTGTGCTGTGCTTTTGCCGTCGTGTGGCACTGCGATGCTTCTCCTGTTTGCCCGCTGGGGCAGAATGCTGGCGGCTGTGTTCGCTGTTACTGGAGGTGGCGGAGCGGGTCGGGGCTGTGCGGTGCTGGTGTTGTCGCCTGTCCTGCTTTAACCAGCCGCTGTTTTTCTTCCCTTTGTTTTCCTCTTGTCTGTAGCTGCAGTACCATGCAGGCCTAGCGTCTGGCCTTTTGAATCAGCAGTCCTTGAAGCGGTCTGCAAATCAGATGGGAGTGTCCGCCAAGCGTCGGCCGAAGGCGCAGCCCACCACCCTGGTCCTGCCACCTCAGTGAGTGATGCGTTCGGAAAAGTACTTTGTCCTGGGTGAACTTGACCTTGTGCTTGTTTTGGGCTGTTGGAAAGTCCCCCCGCCCCAAATTGTTCCTTTCTTTATAAAGGAGTGTGGTGGAAATGGAAGCATTTCCATTTCCAAGTGTGCTGGCCTCCTTTGCATAGGTCTTTATGAAGCAGCTCAAGTGCAGTTTGTACTTTACATATTTTGTGTGTGAATTTTCCATCTAAGACTTTAGGTGACACATAGCTTATTGTTGTATTTGTTTCCTTATCACAGTCCCAAAGTTGGCAGAACATGAGTTCACTTGTTCTTATTTACCAAAGAGGACAGCTGAGGAGCAGGGAGAAAAACGGCTAGAGCTGGGATTGGAAGCGTGCTGGCACCTGGTTCCCTCAGATGGTGACATGGGTGCTCTTCTTTTCCCACAGTGAGTCCCAGGGGGCACACAGTTCGATGAGTTCATTCACACGAGTGCCCATCCATGTACCACCCCTTTCAGGTTCCTAGAAGGGCTCCTTCGTCCCATATTCCCAGTGGACTTGTGCCTCCTTCCTCCCTAGGCTCAGCACTGGTCTTAAACAATTTGCCTGCCCTTGCACGTCATATAAAGGAACCCACGGCGTGGCTTCTCTGTCGGCTTTGTGTTGGGTTGAACCCGGGCCCAGTGCGTCAGCCTTTGCCCGCTCAGCTTGGCATCTCTTGGGTTCATCCAGGCTCTTTGTCTTTTTGTTGCTGTGTAGCGTTCCTTTGGCTATGCCTCTGGCTACCTGTTGGGTGGTTTTGTTCTAGAAGCCCTATGGGTGTGTGCCAGGGCTTGCCCAGTGATGCCCTCAGAAATGTGGCCTGTCAGTTCTTGCTGACAGCTTTTCCACCAGCCTACCACCAAGAGGGCCACCCTTCCGAGGGCAGGACATGGACTCAGACTCGTTCCCCAGCCTTTCCTGGTCTCCTGTTGTCCTCCCTCTTGTGTGTCTTTATTATGAACCACACTTCTGCATTTCCTCTCTGAAGGAGTGGTTGCGTGGAATGCTTGATTATTTGCCTTTGCTCAGGGGCTCCCTTGCTGTTTGGTTAGCAAGTATTTTTTGTGGCTACCGTGTGCCAGGCTCTGGGGATATGTTCGCGAGCAGGTTGGACACAGTGCTGTCTTCCTGAGCCTTTTGTGGAGTAGTGGTGGTTGTGGTGGAGGAGACAGGAAACAAAACCCTAAGCAGATTAATAAGTTAATGCCTTAACTTCCGGTTATGATCAGTGTTAGGAAGGGGGTAAGTAGGAGGGAGGGGTGCAGGGTAGGGGAGCCTGCTGAAGGTCTCTCTGAAGACATGATGGGAGGGAAGGAGGAAGAAGGCCGGGGAGGGGCTGCTTGGCCTCTGGGTCCTTCCTCCGGCGGGTGGGCCCTCTTCCTCCTCCTCGTCCTTGGCTGTGCTGCCTGGACAGTGTGTGCGCACCTAGCAGCCCTGGGCCAAGTCTTCTCGTGTGCCGCACGCACTGGTGGCTGTGTTTTCCAAGCGGCCGCTGACTGAAGGAGCAGAAGCTGCTTCGGGCGTGTGCCTCTCTGCATGGCTCAACCTGCAGCTCTCTGAAGTCTGAGGGGCCTTGTAACTTGTCATTTTCCCTGCATGGATTGTCTACTGAGGCAAGGTGTTTGGCAAGAAGTGAAAGACTTTCTAATGGTCCCATAAGACTGGAGCCAAAAAAGTGTTTGTTGCTAACTCTCTCTCGACAAAAGTCAGCTCTTAGTCCATCTGTTCACCATTTGTTAATTTGCATTGGCTTGAAACCTGTTTACAGGTGACATGCTATTATGAGGACACTTAGAAACTATTTTAAGCACCAAGGCAATCAACAGACTCTGTTCTGATGCCAGAGGAAGAAGGAGAGGGGGGTGTTCACAACTGTCATTATAAATTTATAATAAATCACTCAAAATGCTTAGTTTCAAAGAGCAAAACAGTTACTGCGTGCACCGTGAGAAGACAACAATGAGGTGATTTCCTATACTTAGTCGCCTGCTTCCCGTGAAAATTGACTGCTGCCTTTCACATCACTGAGCTCTCTGGGCTCACATTACCCCGGGATCTCTTCATAAAACTGTGTCCGGTGGTGGGGTCTATAGCTAAGACTTTGTTGCACTTTAACTGAGTACCTAGTATGTGTCCCTCGTTGTGTTTGATGTTGACTAGAAATACCAGAGAGCTACTGGCCTAACTGGGTTATAAAAATTTCTTTAGTTAAAAAAATAGAACAGGGGGCTGGAGCGGTGGCTCAGCAGTTACAGTGCTTGCCTGGCATGCGTGAGGACCCAGGTTTGAAACCCAGCACCACACATACAACCAAGTTTCGGACATACAAAGGCAGATGGAAAAAGAAATAAAATGGATTCTTTCTTTTCTTTTTTTTTTTTTTTTTTTTAAAGTAAGTTACTGTTATGATTTCAATGGATATTATTCCAGGCTTTTCCCCTGTGCACGTATGATAGTAATTTTGAAAACAAATTCTCCAAAAAGGATTGTATTGTAATATTGTTGTGTATTACATTCTAATATATTCTTAAAGGTAGTTATTGATGTAAGGTGGTATGGTTTGGTCTATGGAATATTAGAATTTGCGAACTGGTTGCAATGACTTGATTGTATTCTACAGAAAACTCCTACTAATCATGACATTTTAATTGTAAATATGATACCATACGTTACCTTCGTCTTTAAGGAAATCCCTTGAACCCCATGTAAAACACCCAGTTTCTCCAAGGTTGCTGTGTAACAAATCGCCCCAGAACTTAGTGTTTGGACCCCAGTAAGCACCATGTCCCCCAGTGTCTGTGAACCAGTACTCTGGGAGTGGCTTGTGTGGTTCTGGTCTAGAGCTGCTTCTTGGGCTGCTCACTGACTCGGGAGGCAGGAGGCTGTGGCTGGCCTCCACCTTGTCCTCTCCTGGGCTGCTGGAGCACCCTGGTAGTGTGGCGGCTCAGGCAGCGTGCACCAGGTGGGTGCTGTCCTTCTCCTGACCTAGCCTCAGAAGACACGCAGTGTCAACTGCACCCGTTCTGTTCATTAAAGATGAGCCACTGAGTCTGACATTGAGCGGGGAGGATGAACTTTCCTTTTTGAAGGAAGAGGGCCAGAGAATGTGTGGACTTCCTGTAACGCCACCCGGTTGCCATGGGAAGAGACATTGCTCAGGGCGTCCGGGCCGAGCTGAGGCTCACTGGTTCCTTACTCGGTAAGTGTTTGCTGAGGGCTGCTACCAGTGCTTGCTGCTACCCGTGCTGGCGCTCAGAGGAGTAAGCTGCGGTTCTGGCTTTCAGGAAGCCCCGAGAGGAGGTGGGCACAGTCAAGCAGCAGGACGTCGTGACTGTGAAGGCTGGGGCCAATGAGGGACTCCATACTGCCGTGCCAGGAAGGCTTCGCAGGTGCTGGGAGACCTGCCCAGGGAGGCCCGGTTCAACACCCCAGCGTTGTGCACGCCGGCTGAGGAGGACCTGGCTTTGTCTTGTTGAGGGAGCGCGAAGCTTTCTCACACATCCTCCAGGATGCAGAGGGAAGGTTTGTTTCTGAGCAGCGCAGAGACGGGGCGGCTGGAGGCTGCTCTTGCACACTCCTCCGCGCCGGCTCTGCCTGGCGGTGCCGTGGCCACAGGCATGGCAGAATGCAGATTTGTAGGATGCGTTTGTTTTTCAAATGCACTTGGCTCTAACCGTAGTGGTCTTTGAAGACTCAGATTCCTCCCGAGTTCCATAGGATGAGCAATTCATGGGATTAATGATCCATATCTTTCTCCCTCTCCAGAGAAGCTTGTAAGAGGATGAAGATGTTCACCTGTTAGCTTCAGGGGCACCCTCCCTCAGTGATTCCCACGCCTTCATCATCATCCCGCAAAAGGGAGAGAGCTTTCCACTCGGAGGCTGTGTCCTTGTTGCTGGGTAAACGTTGCGGCATCTTTGACCCCTGCTGGACGGAGGTCGAGACGGGGGTCGAGACGGGGCTCTTACCTGCCTGACCCCTAGGCTGTGTGTCGAGGCGTCCGGGTTCTGAGTGTCGGATTCGACTGTGTTGCTTGCGCCATCTCTTGAGTCTCAGCTCTCCGATGAGCTTTTGGGGTGCTTGGTGTTAACATGGGATGATGGGTTTGATTGATGTGGCCAGGCTGAATGGCCTTTTTCCTGGGTCTGGGCTGATGAGGCGCTGGCTTTCAGGGGCAGCAGAGGTGAAAGATCCCTCCCTGTTCTTATTTTGCACACCTAGGTTTCGTTCAGGTTTGAGAGAAAGGTAGTTTTTCAAGTTATTTTTGGAAACACTGTCCCTGTGCCCTGTGAGTTGAGACAGGCGGTTCCTTTTGTGTGATCTATCTTCTGTGAAAAGATCTCTCCTATTTGCTGATCAGGTGTGCTTCCATCCCCTCACCATTGCCAAATTCCACCTTCCCGCCAGTTCCTCTGCATGTCTGTCCTCTTTACAGCAAGCCTCTTGGGCTCCAGTCTGTTCCACCCAGGCCACCACTGTTGGGGTCCCTACCGCGTACCTTGCAGGAGGTAGTGCTTATTTCTGGCTTCCATGACTCTAGGTTGAGGCGTCAGTGCTCCTTTCGTCTTATTGCTGGGGTGTTCTCTGAGCCCACAGAGGGCATTTCCTCCACATTTTGGGTCTATTTTGAGACTGCCTGGCACCTTTCGGAGAGCAGTCTTGCTCTGGTTCCAGGGTGGCCCACCTCATGTCTGAGTAACGTCAGCACCACCACCAAATAGCAGGTGGTGTCGAGTGTCTGGGAGGAGTGCCATCAGCCCAGGAGCACCTGGGTGGTGCCTGGCACTTACACTGTGGGATTCCAGCCTGGGAAGAGCAGACTGCCTTTGCAGGACCACTCAGCTCCAGAGCTTAACCCACTAGGCACATCTTGTGCCACTGCCTCGCATGCTGTTCCTGGGAGGTCGCTGACTTGCAGTTACACGTGTCACCTGTGCAGGTGTTGGGGCCCTTTCCAGGGTGTGTGGCGATGCCGCTCTGCTCTTGAAAGGCAGGGGCTCATGCAGCCTGCTGCCTAAGGTGAGGCTACCAGCCATGAGCGCAAGCGTAGCAGCCTGTCCTTGGTGAGAGTGAGGTGGGGCCTCTCAGGGCTGTCACGGGCCTGGGTGGCTCTGCCTGTGGCTTCCTGGCCACTGTTGATTTTGAGACCTTTTCAGGGGTTGTTTTTGTTGTTGTTTCCCCCTTAGCCACACTGGTGTCCAGCTCCAGGTTTCTGTGGTTCTCTTATAGAAACCTGGATAAGGATGCCATTTACATGGGGACCATGGGCACAGGTTCTGGAGGGTCTGAATTTTCTGCTTGAATACTTGGGGTTTGTTTTTCTCTGAGACTTGATATTTTGTTGAGGGCAGAACTTTTGTATATACTGATGAATTCCTAATAAATGTATCAACTTTGATGGTGCTGGCTATGTTGAAAGAAGAATACCTGGCTTCTCTCTTTCTTGGAGCTGAGTTCATTTGTCCCTGAGCACACTGACAGTGAGTGAAACCTTGCCGAGGACTGAGCGGGTTCACAGCCCTGCCTCCCAAGCCCTTGTGCCCAGGGACGCCCTGTCGCCCTGACTGACTGTCCTGAGCGTGGCTGGGGAGCAGAGCAGGCGTTTCGTCCGTGCTGATGTCCCACAGAGGCGAGAGAACTGTGTGGTCCCAAGTTTCCTGAGTTTTGGAAAAAGTCATCAAAACTTAGGTGGAAATTCACTAAATCCTTCTTTCCCCTACTGGCAAGTATTAAGTAACAATATTCATTAAATACCACAGAGAGGCTGTGTAATAAAGAAATAATCCTCGGCCTGGGTGGCTGTAGCTCTCCAGAAGAGCTGAAATTGAGAATATAATTAAAGATTAAAACGTTGTTTGCATTCTAGAACATGGAGAGGTCTTTGGTCTCCATTGCGGGACCATATTAATAAGGAAGAGATCAGTTTCCAATAACCAGCGCTGCCGAAGCTCATTTATTAACATCAGTCACCGTTAAGCTTCTGACTCAGTTCTTCTTTCCGCCTCCTACAAGACTGGAGCTGTCAGGAATGGTGAGGAATCCAGTCTTAACTCGGAACAAGTCGTCCGGCTCTGTTCCATGCCCTGGGTTACAGGGGTGCGGGAATCTTAGATCCCACGAGTCGTGGCAGCCCTCTTTTGGCCACAGAATAATTTTCTGCCTATTACTTCCAGCCAGTTTGAGTGTAGAAGTTAAAAGCTTGCAGGGACTGTGCCGTACATAGCTGTTTTCAGATTCTACAGTTGTGGCTGGTGAAGGGCCGTCTCTCCACCGGGATGGGAGGACATTTTGCGTGGTCAGTCTCTGGTATCCGGAGCCCCTTGAACTCGCTCACGCGCTCAGCCTGCAAGCGGCGCAGGAGGAGCCTGGCCTTGGGCGCTGGAGTGAAGAAGTCTCGACTGCCGGGCACCATCTCATTCTCCTTTTCATTGGAGGGCCAGGGAGGACATGCCCGGGAATGGTTGTTGAAATGGCCTTTTTATGTGGTTGTCTCCTCGTGTTATTGGCCTGTAGAGGAGGCAAGTGTCCCTCCATGTCCGTCATTGATCAGGAAGGAAAAGTGGTCCAGTGCCTGGGCAGGAAGAGCCCTCCTCCCCCTCTGCATCCCCGTGTGGCTTCAATTCTCTCTGCATGGCCTTTGTGCTTCTTGCCCATGGCCCAGGGAGCTCAAGAGCCTGCAGGTCAGGGCTCAAGGCACCATTATTGCCTGGCCCTTGCACACACTCGATGGCCCAATGAGCACATGCTGAGAGCGAGCTCCTGGCTGATGGGCCTAGAGCGTCTTCTCCAAGGTGTTCTCAGTGTGCGTTCACGGTGCTGGGGCATCTGGTGAACTGGAGTGAGTACGTGAGTGGCTGAGGCCCGGTGCCATTTGGACAAGCAGTAGTTCCCGCGGGTACAGCTCTAGAGGTGTAGGCCAGCCCTGGTGCCAAGTCTTCCTGTGCACCGAGCATGGGGAGATTGCCCCGAGGCTTCTACAGAGGGCAGAGCCTGGACGCCAGGCATTGGCATTATGTGTGCCACAGAGGGGAGGACAGGCCCCTGGGGCTCATGAGCAGGGGCTGAAATGTGCGAAGTGGTATATTAGGAAGATTAATCAAGTGGCAGGTTGCAGATAAATAAGATAGTCCTTTGTAGCTGTTTAAAATATAATTGGCTAATGTTACTTATCTTTTATCCCCTCTCTTTGGGCAGGAGAAAAGTCTCTGGGAGAAATAAACGAGGAATCCCTCATAAATATTAATGCAAAAATCTGTCTATGGAGAATAAATATGGGGACATTTTGTTTTAAATGCTCTATATCCTTGTGCTTCATTAGCATATATGTTGTAAAAACTACTTTCCTTCCCTAGAGAGAACCATATTCAGTTCGACTAATAGCCACGGACTGAACCTAGCTTGTCAGGATCCTAATCCTTTGAGACAAACATGAGAACTTTCCTCCTCTGTTTCAGCTGGGGGACTTGCTTGGTTCCCTCATGCTCGGAAGTGTAAATCCCAAATCCTGTCTTTCCATCTCTGCCCGTCTGGACCTTTGGTTCCCTACTCTGCATGAGTGTGCGCGCGTGTGTTTGCGTGTACGTGTGCATGTGCGTGTCACAGGCTTTTGTTACATACTTCCCGCAGGCCAGGCATGTGCGTGACCAGCCTGGGAATCTAAGGGTGCAGAAAGTCCTGCTTGTAAAGATGAGTGGTAACGAGTCCATTGAGGCACCCCTGAACCCTGGGCGAAATGGCGCTTTAGAGCACTCCAGCGCCCCCTTCAGATCCTGGGTGAGGGAGTCTGGTTAAAAGGTGCTGGCAGTTGAAAGTGGACGATGAGGCCGTGAGTGACCGCAGCCAGAGCTGGCGCAGGTTCTCTGCTTATTCTAAGTTCACTTCATAAATCACCCACAGTAGAACAGCGCCAGATCACAGCAAGAGGAGCCTGAAGTTTTCCTTCTTCGCCGCTTCACAGCCTTGTTCTTACCAAAGAGCTTAGTAACCTCCGCATGCATTTTTTTTTCTCTCAAGAAGTTGAGAACTTTCACTTTTTTGCTTAAAGGAAGCCCTTTACGGCTTCTTGGCATGTCCAAACTGCCAGTGTCACTACTTTTGTATTTTGGACCATTATTCGGTGAACTAGGGGCAACCTGAATGCAAATGTCACCATACCACAGTCTGAGACGCAACTGGCTGCAAAGACTGAACAGCAGAGAGGAGAGGCATGGGGAAGGGGGCTGCTAGGTTGGGAAATTGTCACAATAAAATAGCTTGGGTTGTGAAGAAGTAGTAGAGGTTTGAAAACGAGTAGTGCGGGGCTGGCAGGAGAATTCTGCTGGCCCTGCCCCTCCACCCACCCTCTGGCTGTGGCCCTGGCCCACTCTCAGATGACCTGTCCTTGTTTGTCTGAGACCCCATTGTCACGCACACTGAAATTTAAGTTAGTGTCTTCGCTAGACTCTGAATCAAAGAGAATGGCATGAAACAGAAAAGCACAGTAGAGAGCCCAGCCCTGAGTACCGAGTCGAGTGTGGGGGCTGATGTTTCAGTGCGCCCTCTGGGGCTTCTTCCGCACTTGGTGATTTCATCCAGGAAGACGGCTGCTGGCGTGGTTATTACATCACTCTGGCCATTGCTGTGCAAAGGAAGAGAAGAAACGGGTGGCTTCAGAAAAGCTGAGCCTTTCTGAAATCCCTTTACACACAGCAGAGTTGGAGCTCAGAACTTCATCTTTCACACCTGGCCACTCCCGACCAACAGTGGCTGGAGTGAAAATCTTTAAAAACCTTTCTGTTCTTTCCTGGGGAGAAGGGGCATTCTGGTGGTCTTCTCGTGTGTTCTGTCTTCCGCCACGTAGGCTTTCAGTAACCCATCGATTTCAGCCCCTAAAGTTTATAGGTCAACAAGGCAGTGTTTCTCTGTTCACCTGTACAGGAAGATTAGGGAAGCCCCCTCCGGTACAGTGACCTCAATAACCCAAGGACAGGCATTGAGTAGAAGGTGGTTTTGCTCTTGCTTGAGTTTTTTTTTGGCGGACAGGAATTTGATCTGCTGGTGCCAATCACTAGTATGCATTGCTGGCAGACACACAGGAGTTCTTAATAATAAAACGTGAAAATCCTCTCTTCAGCCCAGATTACGCTGTCACTTGCTGAGGCATGGAGTCTCTCCAGTTTCCGCTAGTGTGGGAAGAACTGGTCATTTTCTGTTGGGCAGTGGTGGGGCCTCGAGGGCGTTGCTGGAGTGCTCTGGTCAGGGCCTGCTGGCTCCTGGATGAGCCCTCGGCTGTTCTTTAGGGTCACTGACAGCTGGGCTGGGGGGTACACCAGCTCCCAAGTAACAGGACCAGCCGGCCAGATGTGGGAGCCACAGCTCTGTTCTGGAGGCCAGGCGTCCTTCAGAGCAGTGAGTGCTAGCCCCAACTGCAGGGACCCCCAGAGGTACTGTGCAGGGGGAGAGGCCAGCATCCATAAGGTCCACAGCTCCCTGGATTCAGAATCCCAGTTCCACAGGATGCGAGGAACTGCTGTGGGGGAGGTCGAGGGAGGGCTTGTCAGAGCATCTGTTCTGTGAGAGAAAGGACCGACCACTGAGGGACAAGCTTGGCAGGGCATATCCTCTCGGCCACAGATGGGAACCTGCTGGAGGGTGGAGCTGAGAAAGTGGGCCCTGAAGTGCTGCTTCCTGCCAGCTGCCCACCAGCCTTCCCTGACTAGTGTGAGCTGTGACACAAGAGGACAGACCGGGGATTCTACTTGTTTTCCTTCAGCATATTCTTACTTTACGTCAGTGATTCTGTCCTTCTAAATTAGCGTCTATAACTAAGCATGTTACGTTGTCTTTGTGGACACTTGAAAAACTCTTTATGTAAATGAGAAGCACACAGTTTAGAGTGTCAGGGATCTGATGTCTATTCCTTTTTTTCTTTACAGCTGTGTTTTAACAGCTTTGTTGGGGGTTACAGAAAAGTGCAATAAATTGCATGTGTTTAAAGTGTGCGCACCTGTGAAAGCACCACCTTCCTCAGCATAATCAAGACAAGTGCCAGATTCGTCACCCAAAATGTTGCCCCATGACCCTGATTCATTGTCCGTCTCACTCTCTCCCCAGGCAACCCCTGATCAGATTTTTTAAAGAGAGGTACAGTGAAAGAATCAGTTTCATTTCGTTTTTCATGTGGCTTTAGTTGCTCCAACACTTCGTTGTGTACGCAGTGCCAGGCAAGCACCATAACCACCAAGCCACTGCTTCAGCCCCCTGATCGGATTTTTGTCGTTGCAGATTAGTTTGCACTTTCTAGAAGTTTATGTCAATGGTAGTTTATATACGTGGAGCCGTGCGGTCTTTCTAACCATGCACAGCATTTGAGGCCCATCAAGAGTTGTCGCCGTGTCGGTGGACGGTTTCTTTCCATTGTTTTTTGTTGCCGTGTGGTGCTCCACTGATTAGGTCCCGCAGTTGATGTGCGCATCTGTCGATGGCCATGTGGGTTATCCCGGCTGTCACAGTAAAGCCAGTGTGAGATTCGCAGACTGTGTTGGTGTGGTTGTGTGTTTCCTTTCTCTTTGGAAAGCATTCGGGAGCACAGTGTGTGGGCCATACGGTAGGAGTGTTTAACTTTTTAAGAAATTGCCAGTGTTTTCCAGAGCGGGTGTATCGCCTGATGTTTCCTCAGCAGCGCGTGGAGGTCGCAGCTGCCCACATCCCCAGCAGCCCGTGTCAGGCATGCCGTGGCGTCTCGGTGGTGTCAGCACAAGTTGCTTATTTGCCATAGAGTGCCTCCTTGGGTGATGTGCAGACCTACTACGTGAGGAATTACATTTGAGAAGTGTAGGTTTTCAGACTCCTCTGACGGCTTCAAAAAATTATGTGGAGCCCGTTGTCAACAAAGTGTCATGCACTGCCCGCCTGGCTGTCCTGTCCCCGTCATGGGCTCATCGTGCTGCCATTGCAGAGGAGGGCGTCGCTGGCTGAACACCTAAGAGTCCAGACACCACCTTGCCTGAACATTCCATGGGTTCCTTCCTGTGTGGGTGAGGTGGCTGTTGGTGGTGACCAGCTTCTGATTAGTTTGTCCTGAATTTTTGTAGGAATGCTCATCTGCGAGCCGCTGCGTGTAGCTGCGTTCTGCTCTTTTTGTTCATTTTTGAGATTCAGTAAATGAAATCTGATGCCCTCAGTGCTAGGTGCTGGATAGGGGAGGAAGAAGCCTTCCCTTAGCCTTCAGCGTTCTGGGCTGCGGGGAGGTGGACCCTGGGTTCCAGAGGAAGGGCCGCCCTACCCCTGCTCATCGTCCCTAACAGTGAGTGGGGACACATTTCCCATGAAGCCAGCTGCAGGGAGACTGTTGTGCATTTGAGCTGGACCCTCCACGTCCTTCCAACTCTCTTCCTGCTGTGTTGGAGCTGGGGTGCAGGCATTCCTGGGTGAGTCTTCTAGAGGAATGCAGCCCTGGGCTCAAGAGGTTTTCTTTCTGTGTAGCTACTCCATTTCCCCACACAAGGAGTTAGATTTTGGGAACTTACTGCTCTCAAAGAAGAGACCTAAGTGCATCCTAGTGCTCCAGAGCACGTGTCCTTGTAACTCTCGCAGTCTTAAATGAAATTTCATTGCATTTTGTCACACTGTTAAGGCAGGGGCAATTCTGCACGCAAGAGCTCTAGTAGAAAGCTGACTTTTCCTATTTAACATCTAACAAAGTAGACTTAGAGGTGAGGTTGACCTGGGCATTTTGGAAAAAAATAAAACAATTGAAACTAAGTTTTACATTAAATAAAGTAAAGCTACAAATTTCCTTTTCTTCCGTTTCCAAACCAGTTCCATCAGTTAAAATGGGCCTCTCCCCACAGTGGGGCGTTTACAACCCCGATATTGCACATCCATGCCGGCCAGGACGGACTCTTACAAATTAGCTTCCTCTCTACTTTTTTAAAGTTTTTTAATTTTAACAAAGGAATACTTGGAATTTAGAAGTCCCCATGGCCAGTTGATTGGATGCAGTTTGTTCAGGAGACGTCTAGACAGTATATGGGCTTGGCCTCGCCTAGAGGAATTTCTGATATTGCTGAGGGACAGTAGACAGGGCATCATGAAGAGCCAGGTTCCTGGCGAAGGACACTGAGGGCATAGGTAGCTTCTCAGAGAAGCTCTGAAGAGTTCTAGCAGCAGAGCCAGAACTGGAACCTCGTAGCTCTCTTCCTGTAACGGCGACTCTCGCCCTCGGGTGGGATGGAGACAGCAGAAACCGGAACCCAGGGACAGAAGTTCTGTCTTGCCTGGCTTTGCTCAGGTGATGTTTTTACGCAGTCTCGTCGTGTGGCCACAGTTGTTCTTAGATTTGCTCAAGTGTGGCAGCGTGTGCTTCTTGAGCCTTGCTTGCGACCCCTCGCTCCTGGCTCTGTGCAGAGGAAGGGGTGGGTTCAGGTTTGCCCAGGAGCCCTTCATCAGCTAGTAGGAGCAGGCAGTTCTGTTCTACAGATAAGCCCAGATTTAGAGCCTTGGAGTTCCAAATGAGATGAGGGACACCAGGCAGAGTTCAGTGAGGGAAAGCACCACGGAGCTGGTTGACCACAAGAGCTGGCTCACCTTGTTCAGAGTCTCCCAGCCCAGAAGAGGTGGCACAGGGATTCGGACCTGGGCAGAGGAACTCCGGAAGCCCCACCTGGCAGCCTTGCAAGGCAGGGTGCTCCCTGTCCAGCTGCCACAGGTTAAGGCTGCTGGGAAGCAGGCACTGAGGTGGAGTTGGGGGTGGTGTGTTTTCAGGGATCCACACCTGTGAAAGGAAGAGCAGGAGCAGGAGGGGTTGGTGGCGTGGGGAGGGGAACTGCAGTGCAGACCCGACAGAGCCTCCACCCCCTCCTCTGGAGCCAACATCGGCAGTGAGCATTGCCCTGTGCTGACTAGGAGACTGGCCTGTGCACCCCACCTCGCTCCATCCCCAGATGGAGGCAGTGAGGCTGCGTGCTCACTGCCCCAAGCCAGGAAGTGCATTCTTCTAGAAGAGAGGTCTGTGGGCTCATGTGGTCCACCCGAGTCTTCACCAGTGATGACACTGTTACTGTGTGGCTGCACCCCAGAGCGCTAATAATTGCTTTTATTCCAGAAGTAGCTTATTGTGATGCGACCCTGCTGTGTGTTTCGTCTCGTTTCTCAGTCTCCCTGAGGGCCCCGCTCTACTTCCCTGTGCATCTGCAGGAGCCACTGTAGCCTGCACTGCTTTAACATCCGTTGGAGAGACCCAGAGCTGAGTCCCTAATGGCCCTCCCACCAGGGTGGACCCGGGGTGGCCATGTGGGTTTTCTAGACTCTGTGCATGCCTCTCCATTTCTACTGTGTGACAGCAGCCTGGCCTCCGCATGATCAGGGCCAGTTACTCTGGCACGTGCTGGCTTTCCTTTTTCTCTCTGGTTCCTGGAGTGGGAGGCCAAAGTACCTAAGAGCCAGCATAGGAGTTGGGACGTGTTCCAGGCCCTTCTCCCCTTAGCTGCCAGGCCCACGTCGTCTTGCTCCCAGGGGACCAGCGCACACAGGGCTCCTCAGCGTAGAAGCTGTGTCCTGGAGAATGGCACCTGTTCACAGAGCCTTACTTCTGGGCTGGCGCATCGGCTGTGCTGGCTGCAGGCTGTGCCTCAGACCCTGGACGTGGTGTCTGGTGTTACCATTGCGCGGAGCGGCTTCCTTGCTCTCAGTGAGGTTCTGTGGGGTCCCATGCTGGAGGTCCAGCTTCTCAGTATCTTCGGGTGGCGTCGCTGGCTCGGGCCCCTGGGACCAGGGGGGTGTGCCATCCACCTGCACCAGGCAGACAGTTGGCCTCCCTGAGGAGCAGTGTGGGTTGGGTCAGCTTTAGCCCACTTTGTCTCATCGTCCTGGATACAGAACAACAAAAACAAATACATCATTTGTAAGCACATAAGCATTTAATTGCATTATAGTAGCCATGAGTTCATATAATAATACGCACAAGCTCTAGATTATGATCGCCAGCCCACTTTAACGTACTGGCGTCAGTTTCGTTGAAATATTGTGGAGTAGAAAACTGTGGACCTAATGGGCTGATAGGCGCACGTCCATGCAGTCCACCCATGCCTGCTGCTGTGGCCACTTGTTTGGGGTCCCTTATGCTGATGGTGGATGGCTGATGTCAACTGCTAGATCATTTTAGCACCTGGCTGTTGAGTGCCTTTCCCGTAACGGGTGATGACACTGTGAAGTCTTTCCCCTTCGTGTCCACTCTCCATGTGTCCATGCACATGTTTTCCCCAGACCTTTTGTCCTGACCTCCTCGGCTCTTCCTTTCTAAGCCCTTCTGAGTCTGACGAGGCCAGCTGCCTCTGCTCATGAGTCTGCGTGTCAGCTGATGACCGGCTCATCCTTCCTCCACGTGAGACTGGCCCTGCGGGCAGCCCTGTGCAGCCGCGGCCCTCCTCACTGCCGCCTTTCACCACCGCAGTGGCGCATGAGGTAGCTGCATGCATTTTTGGCTCGTGCCCACATGCCATGGTGACTGTCTACGAAGCAAGCTTGGGCTTTCTTTCTCCTCCGCTCTGGTTGGTCCTGTGGGATTCCCCCACTCAACCATAGGCGTGGGCTTAGGGACGGTGTGGGCAGCTATGGCAGTCTTATTGTGAGGGCAGAGTTTGCCCCGAGGCAAAGCTCTAAGTATGTTCTGTCCAGTTAGTGAAATATGGACTGGCTTGGGTCCTCCAAAGATTGCAATAGGGAAAAAACAAAAAACCGAATTCACTGGGCCATTGGCTTGGTCTGACCCACGGCTCTATTGTTCTGCTCTGGCAGAGATGCCACATCTGGCACAGTAGATGTACCCAGGGCCCCCACCTGATCTGGCTTTGGTAGTCTATATCTTCCTCCAGGATCCGTCTGCATTTGCTGCGACCAGACTGGTAACTTAGCAGAGAGAAACTGAGGACCACTGCCCTGGTATCCTCGAGATCCCCCAGCTGACACTGACCCCCGTTGCCCTGAGATGCCGCACTGTTTTGCATGTGCTCTGTGGAGGTGTGGCAGGGGCGGGGCGGCATGAGACCTGCGTTGGGCCTTCCCAGCTCTGGCGTCTCCCCGTGGACCAGGAATCCGGCTCTGCTTAGTGTGCCCCTCTTAACCTGCACACCAGCCAGCAGAGCCCGGCACCCTGTGGAGGACCACCCTAAGACAAGGGCTGCCCACGTGTCCCCTCTCTGGATAGCTGGGGGCACGTGATGCAGTTTCAGGTCTCCAGGGTGGCTTTGCAGCAGACACTGACCTGGATGAGGTGGCAGCAGGGGGCTGCATGCTACAGTGCCCCTCTCAGCCAGCAGCAGGACCCTCCTGAGGGTCTGCACGGTATAGCTGCCTTGACCACACTCTTCCTCAGCTCTGATGCTGTCCTTGTACAGATGAGATCTAGAAACCGGGTGCAGTGACACCTGACATCCCAGCGATTCAGGAGGCTGAGGCAGAAGGATGCAGGTTCAAGTCTGTCCTCAGCAGCTTAGTGAGGTGCAGTCTCAAAATGGGAAAAAAATTAACTCCAATAAAACAGTCCTGATATTAATTCCTCCTCCGTTCTATTTCAGATAACTTTTTCTATTTTCAGATAACTTTTTGACATGGTAAGCAAACGTTTACAATGGAAAAGCCTGCTGTGTTGCTTATCATTGGCAGACGTAGGTAAGAGTCGAGTAGAAAGCTCTTGTTGTAGTTCATCCTCAGGCTGGGAGCTGGAACATACTGGGTGTGAAAATACAGAAGCTTAGGTCCGACACGCATATGGAGTAGATTGTGTGGCCTGAACCCTGGTCTCCCATTCCCCATCCACATGCCTCTGCCTCAGAAGATGCTGTTCAGCCCACCCCCACCCTGGTCTTCACGTGTGTCAAGTGGGACGCAGTAAACAGGAAAGGAGGAATAGAATGTGCCTACCCTGTGGTGGCCAGCAGTAGATGTGGGTTGCTCACATGTCTGACTGTTGCTCTTTATGGTGGCAGTAGTCCCTCATGAATGCTGTGGGCGGAGTTCTGGGGATTCCAGCAGGGCCAGTGAGGAAGGCCCACAGAAGGGCTGTTGTAGTGTGAGCGTGTGAGCTCAACAGTGGGTCCAGAAGAGGTGCAGCGGCCGTTGCAGCATGGATTGGACTTTGCAGATCTTTATTCCTGTTGCATGCAGGTGTTTTCCACGTCCCTGTCCTATGAGAAGCATGTCTACAAGCGGTGACAGAGAGGGCTGAGCCTTGGCTTTCCTGTCGCCTCAGTTCAAGCCAGATGAAAGCGCATCTCCTCGTGGTGTGTCCCTCTCCTCCCAAAGGGACGGACACACACCATCCATGGGAGGTCTCAGGACTTGTGCACTGAGGATTAGAAAAGTGTCATATTGGGTCACTGGATGAACTTTAAAAAAGTTCTTTTAACTCGCATTTTTGGTAGATGTCTTTGTAACTGATAATTAATGACTCCAAGACACAGAAAAATCTATGAGTTCCTTCCAGAACCTTCAAAGGAAAATACCATTTTGTGTACTGTGTTTTATCGTATTTTAATTTTGGAAATTATTAATGTATATGTTGAGGGTGGTGCCTTAGAATGGGAAGTTAGATAACAAATTCCCTAGTTTTGTGAAAAGGCAGATGTTTTACAGAGTTCAATGAGGATTTGCCTGGACCCTTATTGAACTGCTTCAGATCTGTGCAGGATATGGGTGGGAATCATTGGTAAAGGCAGGTTTCTTTCTCCTAATAGTATATTAGAAATTTACTATTATTTGAATTTCTGCTGCAGCCAGTGCATTGAGCATGTTCCTATTTCTCAGGGGCTCCTGGCTGGATTGGAGATGGGAAACTAAGAGCTCTGCTCTGAAGTGTTGCAGCTAAGGGTATGTCTCCTTCGACAGGTGCAGACTGAGGCCTCTGATGGCACCTGTAGTTTTGAAACACAGCGGTACTTTAACAAAGCAAGCGCCTGCTGCGTTGTATGGATGCAGCCAAGATATTTGGGTACAAGTAGCAGTTATGAGAAACTCAGAGTTGTCTTGGAAAGACAGTCTCGTCTCGTGCTCTGGGTTACGATTTGAAAGACAGGACTCCTTCACTCTGCTCCTCAGCACACCCCCAGGTTTCTGTTTGTACCCTGCCGCTGTAGTGCCAATTACATTGATTAATGAATTGACTGCAAGTGTTTATGGATTTCCCACCTCATGTCTTATTAGTGCAGTTATATGCCCTTGACCATGAGGAACCTATAATCCAATTGAAGGATGAAATTGTGCCCAGGGGCAGGTAAGAGAATGTCAATTCCTGGTGATGTGTATGGATGGTCTGCCATGAGATTATTGTGAACTTAGGTCCCCTGAGAGGTACAGCATGGACAGATCTCCTGCACTAATGGAAATTCTAGATCTGGCCAGAACCCACACTCCCCAAGTAGGTGTGGCTTTCAGGCTGCAGCGCCTTAACGGGTCAAGGGTGGACTAAGATACCACCCACTTGTAGGGCCACACTGAAGTCAATGAGCAAGTGAGCTGTGCAGGCAAGGTGAGGGTCTGTAGGACCAACTTAGTTTGAATCAGGTGCTCCTTCCCTCTGGAGAATCTGTAGGACACTCCATAAATGTTGACAGTGATCGAGGGATGAATGGGATGACTGCAGTTCAGGCCAGGGGTCTGGGGACACATTATGGGACCAGATCCATGCTGTCATGCAGGTTGTCATCTTGTGGACTTACAGATGATGCATGCAGAGAGAAGGAATCCAGGCAGAGGCTCATGCACAGAACAAAAGATCAGGAAGGTTCCAGAAGGTAGACCCTGGGGAGTCACTGAGTTGCAGTGGGCATTTTATTGCAGGGTGTCTGTGAGCTCAGTATAGGAGGAGAAAGCATTAAGGGCCCTGACCCTTGTAGCAGTGTGCAGCAGCTGGACTGTGACGGAAGGGAGACGGTGTTGGAAGATGTCAGGGCTGGGCCTGCAAGGACAGTCTTGGGGAGATCGGAGTTGGCGTGCCTCCTGCGGTGTTGGAAAGATGCAGTGAGTGCAGGGGATGTGGGAAGGTGGTGGCTGGATTCGAGATGTTTTAGGTGCAGGCTGAAGTTCAGTTTCAATCAGGAGGTAACCGAGTTCTGTGCAGGGCCCTGCTGGCCCAGTTCCCCTGGGCAGGCGCTTGAACACAGCACAGCATACTGGCAGGCTCCAGAACCGCTCGCAGGCTGGGATCTGCATTATTCTATTTTTAGAATGCATGTTTCTGTTTCTATGGGCCGGGAAGGATAAATGAACAGGACGGCAAGGTGTAGGGAACTGCTCGGGCTGGCCGGAGAGTTCATGACGTGGCCGTCACCTTGCGGGGATGTTCCAGCATCCCCGCATGCAGAGCTCAGCTTAGGAAGGATGGCCAGGTGTGCAGGAGCCCAGGGCCCCGATTTGCACGCTTGAACAGAGTTAGCACAGCAGTCACTTTATGTGTTTTTTTTTTAAATCATGCTTTAAAAAGGAAAAAAAGGTTAAAATAGTCCATTTTATGTTGCATGTATCTTACCTCCAAAGGGGTGATGACGGACTAATAGCCACGGAGCCCGCTGCGAAGGTCACTCAAGAAGGTTTGCGTGGGGTGAAGGGTCTGGGAAAGCCCAGGTTCCTGCTGCTGTGCTGAGAGGGAGTTCCAGGCATGGAACCGGATCCTTCCACAGTGTGCTAGGAGGAAACTCAGTCACCACTAGTGACCTCCGAGTGCGGTGCGTTTCCACAGTGCTGTGACCTTCCACGGCAGGCTAGAGAGGACAGCCACGCTCGTGGTCAGGGGAAGCTGAGAGGAGGTTGTGCTTTAGAATCTAGCGCCGCTTCCACCTCTCTGCTCTGCTGCGTCTTCATTCGGAGCTCGTCCTGCAAGCTAAAGGCCTCCTTAGTGCACAGACCACAGTGATGGCCAAGTCGCTATTCCAACACGGGCAAGTCCAGCCTGGCGGCCTCCAGCACCTGTTTCTCAAGATTTCCTGTTATTTTCTAAAATTAGGAAGTGAAGCCATAATGCTGGAGGAAAATTTTAAAGGGCAAAAAGGGCTCATAATTCGACCTATTCAACATGGTGATATTTTACATCTTTTTTTTTTTTCTCCCAAGAGAGAAGGAATCCGTTTTATTTATTTTTTCATCAGGTTCTTGTTTTCCCCGCACTCAGCTGTGTAGGTGGTGCTGGGGTTTGAACTGGGGTCCTCGCATGTGCCAGGCAAGCACGCTGCAGCCCTTCTTTTATTTCTTGACTTGTATTATGGAAATACATTCCGCAGGGCTGGGGTTACAGCTCAGCGGTGGAGCGCTTGTCCAGCATGTGTGTGGCACTGGGTCAGTCCTTAGCACCACATAAAAATAAGCAAATAAAATAAAGGTGTTGTGAAAAAAAGAATATTTTGTTTTTTTAAAGAGAGAATCATTTCTATTTAGTTTTCGTGTGATTTTCGTTGCTCTGACCCTTAGTTGTGTATGTGGTACCGGAGTTTGAACCTGGGTCCTCGCGCATGCCAGGCAAGTGATGTAACCACTGAACCACCGCTCCAGCCCTCCAAAAGAGTATTTAAAACATAAAATGATTTTCCTAGTTCATGCTTTAAAAAATTGCGAGCCTACAAGCCACAGCCAGTGTACATCTTCACCACGCAGCCTGTGCCTTTGGACCCTCGGAGCAAGCGCTTGTGTAGCTGGGAACTCGGAGGCCCAGCGGGGGGACAGTCAGTCACACACAAGCAGGTGGTCCCCAGGGCCCCAGTTCTTAGTCACATTTTTCCCCACTGCCTCAGTGGGATACAGGCCAGTGAGGTTTCCTTGTGCCTGCTGCAGTAGGGAGAGGCCCAGTTTTGGAGGTCAGTCTTCATGACTGCCCATAGCATTTTAATTAATATTTTAATTCCTGACTACTGTGTCAAAATATTATCCTCCCGACAGTTGGGATAGTGTAAACAGGAAGGAAGAGGAGGTATAAAATTGAGTAAATTTGCAAGAAAATAAGAATGCCTTTGAAATACCCAGAAGGCCAACTTGATCACATCAGCAAAACATTTTGGTCTCTTGTGTTGTCAGCTGCAGTGTTGAGGGGGAGATAGAGTTAAGAGGGAACCTGTGTAGAGTGAGTCTTCTCTGAGGTTAATGCCACCTTGGGAAGAGCGCAGGGTGCGCCTGTCTGTTTCCCCACTGAGTGAGGACGTCATGTCCCAGGAGACAGCTGCCTTCCTATTTCTGTCTGCTCCTTCTCACCTCTGTGCCTTCGCCTGTTCCCTCTTTCTGCCCCGGTCCTGGTTCTCTCTACTGAGGGTGCCACGGATCACTTAGAAAACCCCTGGAGGTGCGACCCCAGTGCTCAGGAACTCCTTGCTCACGCACGTAGTAAATAAAAGAAGAAAAGCCCGCACCTGCCAGTCACGGAGGGGCCTGGGTCTCCGCGAACCGCTGCAGGAGGCATCGCGGGGCTGCAGGAGTCACGGCCTCCCGTTCTTTCCAGGGACTTATTCAGTGCCAGGAGGCGAGGAGGGGCTGGACCCAAGAATTCTACACTCAGCCAAGTTTTCTTATGTAGAAAGACACAGTGTTCCTTCCTTCCTTCCTTTAAAAAAAGCATGGCCTCCAGGAAAGGGCACGAGCACTTCTTGGAAAATGTGCTCAATGAGGCGGAGCGCGCTGCGCTGCGTTCGTTCACGAAGTGTCTGTTGACTGCTGCTGTGTGCCAGGCCCTATGTAGGACACTGGGAATGCAGCAGTTCATTAGCTGCATTCTGGTGGGAAACCGTGAAGTCACTGGTCTGTCTAGATATGCAGCCAAGGCCAAATGCTGGGCGGGAATTACACTTCAGAAGACAGACAGTATAAAACAAAAGGGATGTCAGAATATTCACAGGGCAGAGTGAATCCGGACCCTGGGTTGGCGAATTTTCTCACCTTATTTGGGAGCGAGAGATTATGTCTAAATGTCAGGAGACCAGGGTGTTAGAACCTTATATGAAACTACAAAGAAACCCCTAAAAGTAGTAGAAAGTGTGATGCGATCGCTCGGGACAACAACAAAGGCAGTCTACACGGCAAAGGTAGGTGGTCAGAGCAGAGTGTGGACTGCGGGGGCCAGGTTCAGACGACACATCTGTAACATCAGAAAACACCAAAGGAGCAAGACGCCTGCTCAGGTGAAGAGACTGTCCCCAGATTAGACCCGGCCTGTACAGCATAAGGGACATTGGGTGGAGGCAAATGCTGCGTGGCTCACTTACAACTAAGCTGTAATAGCAGGCGAGGGTCGAGCTCCAGGCACACAGAGCCAGTGGCTGCAAAGGGTGGCAGTCGGCCATGAGGCTGCCGCAGGTGAGCCCTGGCCAGAGCGCCAGCTGGGTGACCTGTGGGGGGGGGGGGCGCTTGGAGAGGGCGACACCTTGGGGTCCCACGGCAAATCAGATAAGCATGGGGAAGATTTAAATGTGTCCTTTCTTCAGGTTTGCTGAGATGTCCGTCACCTCCTCAGAGCCCATCCATGGCACCCTGTCGGCCATCATGTTACACCTCTGAACCCTCAGTTCTGCTGGTCCCTTGCTGGCCATTGTCTTGTGTTTTATTTTAGTTATTTGGCCAAAGTCTTTGAGAGAGAGAGGGCCTGGCTTATCTTGTCCACTGTGTAGCCCCACTGCTGGACCTGCCTGGCCAGCATGTCGTTCTTGGTTCCGCACACACCTGCCGAGTGCTCACTATGTGCCGGCTCCTCCTCTGGCACCTTCGGGAGCCTCAGCAAGCAGCCACAGCCCCTGGCTTGGGGTGTGCACAGTGTAGTGGAGAGAGGGGAAGGACAGTCAGCAGTAGCCTGCAGAATGCTGGAAGGGGGTAGTGTCATGGCATGCAGGGCGGGGAGAGCTGGGCAGACGGCTTCGAGGTGGCCCACAGGGAGGAATGTGGAGGATGAGGGCCTGGGCACCAAGTGAAGTCACTTCGACTTTTTTTTTTTTTTTTTTAAGAAAGAATCAGTTTTATTTAGTTTTTCATGTGGCTTTCGTTGCTCCAAAGCTTAGCTGTGTGTGCGGTGCTGGGGTTTGAACCCATGTCTTCACGCGTGCCAGGCAAGCGCCATAACCGCTGAGCCACCGCTCCAGCCCCTGGATTTGCTCTTGATCTGATCAAATGCAGTGGAATCAGCTAGAGCAGCAGAAGGATTTCCAGTTGATAGGTGACCGTGGGCCACACTGCTGATCATGGGCAGCTCTGCCATGGTGTAATATGAACAATAGTTCTTGTTTTATAAATAGTTTTGAGGGGTACAATATGTGCTAATTTCAGTTATTAAAATGTCCATTTATAACATTTATTAGCACAAATGAATTCAATTATTTCAAATATAGAAGCAAAATATTGTGTGGAATGAAATATATGATATAATTAGACTATTAATGAAAACACTTACATACCTCTGCATGATTGAAAATGAAAGCTTAACAGTCGCGAAAGGCTGGTGCTAAATATTTACATATCTGTCTGAGATGCACATTTTTAGATGCTAAAAATATTCATTGTTAATGACTGGAAGGGAAGGCTAGGTTTAATGTAGTAATAAACTTCCACATATTTGTCTCATGCTGAAGTCAGAGCCAGTTTTGTGAAGTATTGCAGTCAGCCTTTGAAATGGGAACTACTGCACAAGTAGAAGGAGGTTCTCCCCAGGCAGTTAACAGGACCTATTTTGTGAGGTGAAGTTTGCAGAATGACAGAGAACTCTGAGAAAGTGTGCTGTCCAGGTTGCTGGAATCTAGTGAGGTTTTCCAGACAAGTCTTAAAATTCCCCTGCCCAGATGTGAAGGTCTACAGAAGTAGAGGCCCAGGGAGCTGTGTTAAGGTACACGAGGGAACCCTGTAGCAAGCAGGGAACCTCTGCTGAGCTCTTCTTCCTTTCACCCTTCCCGGCATCTGTGAAGTGGCCAAGACCCTCCGAGGGTCGGAAGGTGTCAGTGGGAGAAAGCACAGAAATGACAGACATCGTGCTGGGGCCACAGAAGCAACCCATTGTCATGAGGCCAAGTGGGGGCCGTGGTCCTGGGATCTGAGGAGAGATCAGAATCCCTGAGCCCCCAAGAGGGGACCACACTGTGACAGAATCCCCAGGTGGTTCATTCATTAAAGCTGGGCTGCTCTAGGTGAAGTGTTCTTGGAGCTCAGCCATGCCATTCGTTTAAGGATCACAGGTGGCTGCTTAGAGCTGTACTGCACAGAGGTCACCACTGCAGTGGAGATCATCTGGCCAGCAGACATTTACTCTTTGGACCTTTAAGAAAGAGGCTGATGGGACTGGAGTGGTGGTTTGGCGGTTATGGTTACGGCGCTTGCCCGGCATGTGCAAGTCTGCGGGTTCAAACCGCAGCACCTCATACACAGCCAAGTGTCAGAGCAACGAAAGCCATGGAAAAATTCAATGAAAATTGATACTCTGTCTCTCTCTCTCTCTCTCTCTCTCTCACTCTCTCACTGTCCTTAAAAAAGAAAAAAAAAGAAAGAGGCTAACTCAAAGTCAAGGGTCAGATGTTTTCACTCATTTGCGGAGTCTGGAACTAAACCCAGTCTTGGGTAAAGGTGGTCAGGCTCACATATAGGACCCAGAAGGTGCATGGCAACACTTAATCTAGGACAACTATAGATATGGGGGGGCAACGGGGGAGAATAGGGTGGGATCTAGAGAGACAGCAGTGTAGCATGCTCTTTACCCCCTGAGAATCCAATAATATTTGTGCAGTCATTTAATTCTGGAAAATTCGCAATCTAAGCATTAATATTGCTTATAGGGCAAAATGTGGAAGAAACAGACTAGGGGGTGGGCAATGTGGGGGTAATTCTGGTTTAAGATCATATGCCTAACACATGTTGCTTTGTATGCATTTATGTTTGTATAATAATTCAGCTCCTTAATAATAAAAAAAAAACAAGGCTGACACGCCCCAGTTTAGAGGAGCAGCTAAGTGTCAGATCTTCTGGGTGCAAATCCACCCCTCCAGCAGCTGTAGGCCTCATCACTGTGTGCTCTTTCCCTGTGTACAGCGATGCGAGCAGGGCCTGCTTCCCAGATGATTGTCGTAATCAGCGAGATAGTACACGTTGAATCTCTTCCCTTTTCTTTTATAGCCAAAACTTAGAGACTCAAAACAACACATTTGATGTACTCATACTTCTGCAAACTGGCCTGGGCCCAGCTGGTCACGGATGGAGCTGTGATCAGCAGGTGGTGGGTTGGGAGTCGACATCTTTCTCTGTGGCTCAGTGCCCCTCCTGCTTTCCATGCGCTCTCCCTCCAGGGTGGCTTCTCCTCGGGCCCAGGAGCAGAGGGTCTCAAGAATGTGAAAGCAAAAGCTGCAGACTTCACGTGGTTAAAGCAAGTCACAGGGCCACCCAGACTCAAGGGGAGGAGACCACAGCAGGGCAGACATATTGCAAGTGTTTATCAGGGACCATCAGTTAGCAGACCACACATGGAAGAGCATGAGAGCCGCACAAGATGTGGCAGTTGCCACTCCCACATCCACTGCCACTGCCACACATATATGCAGGATTGGGAGTGGGGTCTGGGTGTGGTGAGTGTCCTTCCTTGGATAGGTCCTCCTGATTGGAATCCCCACCCCTCACTTCGAAATAAAGTGGGGAAAAACGGGGACAGTTGTCAAATTTGGTGGGACATCTGAGGCCTGTTGTTCGTTAGAAAGTGTGTCAGCCCTTACCTGGCACCGTGCCCCCACTCTGCATCTCTTGCTGCCTTTGGGTGGTAGCATGGTGACTTGGCCCACAGCGCTGAGGGTGGCCTCCTTCCTCGTGTCTCGGCTGTGCTCTGTGATTGGTTGGTATGGTAAATTGCCTTCCTGCCACCGGCAGGGCTCCCCCCCATCCTCCCCTGCTGACTAGTCACTCCTTCTGGGAGTAGGAACGCGGGAAGGGCTATGCAGCTTGCATCGGTTAGGACTGGTTCTCCCAAATGGCCACACTTTAAAATAGACCGGGAGAGAGGAGTTTTGCATCGTCTGTGCATTTTCATGTGTTTGGCTTCTTCATTATCAGAGATCGTATTTGGTTTCATTTCAGCACATGGGCTGGATTCTGGGGAGCTCTGCACATGTCTTCTGCCAGTTTTGAAGGAAAACGTCTTTAACCATCACCCTTTAGGAAAATCAGAAGGATGTGATTTATTGTAATTTAGCCAAGACAAATAGTAGTTTTCCTTAAAACTTGCAACAATTGCTGTGAATGAGCAGATGTTTACACAAGGTGTGAAATTAAGTTTCTTATAGTAACAAAACGCGAGACGTGGCCAACAGCTCGAGATGGTATTTATATTTTGGGTAGCAACTTCAGTGGTGTTCTTTGTTGCAATTAGGAGTCCTGCTGCTTCAAGCCACGATGCCCTCATCCAGATTTAGCTCTCGATAAAGAAAGCTATGCTGATTTCTTGTAAAAACCTGGAGCTTAATTCTTGCTTTTCAAATGTGCAAATTCTGTCAAAAAATTTGGTGACTGAAACTTTTCCCTAGGGTTTTATTTCCTTATCTGCTCCATGAGCTGTTGCTAACAAGGAGTTGAGTTGTGTCTGGGCTGCCTGCTGTCTGCTGCCAGGGGTGTCAGAGCCGCTGAGCTGAGGAGGAACTCTTTGGCAGCACTGAAGTGGTTAAAGCTCAACATTCGTGTGCCTTTTTTTTTTTATTTTATGGGACTAGGCAGACTAATGTTTCTATATAGCTTTTCCAGCAAGCAGTCAAAGCCCATTTTAAGAGTTTCCAAGAAGAGCACAGTTCACAGAATGATTGAATATTGTGCACTTATTTCTAAGATCTAATTGGGAAGCATACCCGCCGGCTGTCAGATTCCTCCTGGTGAGTGAAGAGTGATGTGTTCCTGTGTACCCTTTACCTTCTTGCCCTAAGGTCCCATTTATTTTATGGAAAGACAAAGTGCAGACACATGAGCTGGCTCGCTCTGTCTGTGAGCTGGTGCCTGCCAGTCTGTTTCCAGTTCCTTGGCACTGGAATCTCTTAATCACTGCAGCCTTCTGCTGATTGCAGTAGTCCATGTTTTGGGGTCAAAATCAGGTGTTCTCCAAATAAGAGGAAGATTTCACCTGGCCCAGCATTTGATATGTAGTGAACAGAAATAAACCAGGTGGCTCTAGAAATAAACCAGGTGGCTGGTTTATTTCTAGAGCAACCTAGGGCTTGTTAAGCAGCCGATCGCCTTCTTTCCCTCCCCTGCACCCTCCTTCCTTTTAAAGGCTGTTTTCCTGTGTAAGAAACACAAGTTTCTTACCTGTGTGTTCGTGCACGTATATTCGTCTCTTCCAGAGAAACCACAGCTTCCTGTTGGTGATGTGTTTGTACTTTTGGCATATCAAGAGACCAAAAACCGTTGAAGTAGTTAAAATTTGAGGCTATAGTTATGAATTGGAAATTTGTACAGTTATATTGTTTTAATAAAAAAGTTAAGAGTCATTTAGGCAAATCAAATAGCCTAAGGACTTTGAGGTTTTTAGACCATCTGTCTGTCCATCCGTCCATCTGTCCATTCAGCCATCTCTCCACCTGCCTGACCATCTATCCATTCACCCAACACCTCCATGGTACCAGGTGCTACATTACAAGGAGGTAGCATGGATCAGTGGAAAGAAGCCATTCCAAGGGAAGAAATATTCCAGCTTAAGAGGCTTTGCCCTGAGCAGATGTTTTCATGCAGTATCACATAAACTTTCCATTTCAGAACAGGGGAGTTCAGTTAAGAGAGCTCCCTTCATTGCTTCACTCAACAGGTGATTCATGTGGCACTGGCCGTGCCCCAGGCACCGTGCAAGGGGATAGCAGATAGCAGTGAGACCAGCACTCCCTGAGGGATCAGGTCTCAGCACTGAGAGTGATATTTTTGGAACATCTTTAATATTTAGTAAGCAATACAGCTCAGTTGGAAACATGGTATGTGCTGTTGTCTTCCATGTTTCCAATACAGAAAGGAAGACACAAGTATTGGTTAAGTTCTCTCATCTGCTTAAAATGAATTGGCAAAGAAGCTTGAATCTGGTTGGCTTCATTCATTGCTCGACTGATGGTGTTTTTTAAAATAAGGCAAAGAGGAAGGTGGTAGGTCTATGTTTAACCTAGATTGGATGTCCCCGCCTCCAACCCCGCACCTCAAGAGGGCCAGACAGTGCCCCCGGAGCTCGGGGAGGGAGATAAGAGGACACAGGGAAGTGATACAAGGGACCACCTTCGCCCCTGTGGTGCAAGCCTGTGCACCAGATTGCCACAAGACAGCTGTAACTCCATCATCCTATGGCTGTGAAATATAGGATGATGATTTCTCTAGGGCTCAGGAGTAAAAGGGGGAAGGGCATAGGTTGTGGGAGCAAGGGTAGAGATGCTCTAGCTATGTTACAGACAGAAGAAGCGGTCTTTGCTCAGAGCTCTTTCCGTACAAAATTAAGTCCTGAATAAAGAACCCCGTGAGACGGCTCACCCCGATGCTGCAGTTCTGAAGAGTGATCCTGGCGCAGAATGGCGTAGAGTTTGAATTCTGCTTAGAGTGGACCCATGTGCACGACAGTCACTTTTCTTAAATGTTCTTTTTTTAAAAACCTTTTCGTGGAGATCTTTGAACACACACAGAAGTAGACAGAACATCCTGGTGAGTCCGTGCACACCCAGCAGCCATCAACCTCCTGTGTTATTTTGAAACCGGCCGGGGATTTCATGTCGTTGACTCCATAACCGTCTCACTGTGGCCTGTGAGATAAACCGCAGCAGCTCCCAGCACCTCCCAGCCTTTTCACAGGCTTTGTCAGTGGCTTTAGCAGTGTGAATCAGGTTCCAGCTACAGCACGCATCTCGTGGTTGATGCACCTCTGTATCTCTTCATGGACTTTCCATCTTTCCTCTCCTTTTTCTGTTTCTTTCCTTCTTCTTGACATGGTCTGGTTGGAGGAACCAAGTGTTCCATCATCTGAGTTTTGCCAGCACCATCCACCTGGTGTCTGTGAGTGTGCGCCTCTGTCCTCTGTGTGCTGTGAATGGGGGGCTGGATCACATTCAGCAGGAGTTGTGTTTGATGAGTTTGTGTGTCTTCACAAGGTTGCTCTGTGATCGTGACGTATCCTTCCAGGAGGCACAATGTCTGGTTATCTTTTTGGTGGTGGTGGCAGCGGTATCTGGGTTCCTGTGGGTGCAGAGAGGTCGTGCTGTCCTCCCTGTCCCTCCAGTGGCTAGAAGACCTCTCAGAGACGGACTTCCCATGCCAGCCACCCGTGTGCCCGCGGCATGGCTGGGGTGGGACAGGCGGAGCAGATGCTTCTTTCCTTTGTGTGCCAGTTATCTTCAAAATAGAGCTGGCTCCCTGGTGGCTTTTAATGACCAGTCGCCTTTTTTCTAATTATTCTGAAAATGACATTGTTATCATTTTGAACAGGAATATTCCTTTCGGGCATGAGTTAGGCCCTTTACACGAACCTAGAGCGGTCCCGCCAGAAGCCCCTGGAGGGACGGGAACCCAGATCACAGGGAGGAGGAAAGGCGATCTTTATGTTCCTGGCAGCAGCAGAGCCAAGGGCTAGGCCACCCTGAGAGCTGCTGGGACGCTGGAGCTGCGATGGATAAATCTGATAGCTTGGACCTTGGTTCTCAAGGCAGTCATCTAGACCTGCTTGCTTCTACAGATGAGGAAAACGAGGCCCAGAAGACTGCCTGAGGCCACGTAGTAGGGCAAGCGGTCCCTGGAACCTGTTTTCCAACTTGCGAGATAGCTGTTCTGGCAAGTTTTGACTCACCTGTCTGACTCAAGAGGTGCCTGTTCCGTGCTTGGTTTATTGTACTGCCTCTTGACTGCTCTGTGACAGAGAACGCGTCACGTGTGGAGTATTCCTGAAGAGCACCAGCGGAGCAAGGTTGCAGACTGCGTGGTGGAAGCTGACCTTGCCGACTGACCGCTGTGGCAGGACCATGAGGAATTCTGCTCGGGTTCATCCTGTCACTGACATCAAAGCAGTACAGCTGCTGCTTGAGTCCCAATTAGTGCCTTTCCTGCTTAAATGGGGCTCCTGCAAGTTGAATCTTGAAATAACTGTGCTGTGATCAGGGCTTGGGAAAGCAGAGAGGGGGAAGGCTTCTGTTTATAATTATGATGTTCTTACAGCATAATGATCTGTTTCTCCGTCTTTTCTGATTAGATAATAGCATTGTAGATTAGAGACAGGACCAGTTTGGGCTGCTGCTGCGTTCACTTGCTTTGGTTGGATGTCCTTAGTAGCTCTTTCCGTAGCCACCATGAGGAGTTTATATTTACAGATTATTTTCAAAGCAAGCGATGAAGCAAATTGGCCAGAAGCTTAGCTTGTCAAGGAAGCTCTTTGATGATGTTTCTTTGCTAACTTCCCGGAATTGCCTCTCCCGGCCAGATCGGTTTTAATTCATCGGGAAGGCCCTTTGTGAGGGAAGAGATCAGCGCAAGCGCCTGCCTTCAGTTTGCACTTGGTTTGGGGACTGGCACTCAGGAACCCGGGCAGAGCCCCCTCGCTCGCCAGCTGCTGCCCAGTGGCAGTTGGTTTTCCCTTTTCCCTGGCCTCTGATCCTGAGTGTAACTTGTCTGCTGGTTAGAGCACAGGAGGGGGATAACAATCCCAAGTCCCGGGTTTTACAGCCAGAGTGTGCTTAGGTTCATGGGTGGAGTGGGAGAAGAGGCTGGTTCCATTCAGGGCCCACCCACTGGTTTCCCTCCGTGTCCTTTCTCCTTATGAGGAGTTGGCCTGGTAGAATGCTAAGCTCTCTGGATCCCTGTCTACGCTGTAGCCTTCTCTCAAGATGACAGCTGCCTCTGTCGACTCTTCTCGCTGCCCTCATGCCTTCCTGGAGAACCCAGAGACTGCCGTCTCAGACCCTCATGAGTGGAACTTGGCAAGAGAACCAGGGTGCTCCAGAGCATATCAGGCCATGTGGGGCAGGCGTGGCTGGCCGCTGGATCCCCAGAAAATGAAATAAAGCAAACTATGAGGTGGGGGCTGCTTCGCCCCTGGCGGTTCCTAGTGCCTGTCCCTTGGAGGGCTGGCGGCTTTCCTTCATTCAGGTCTGTGAGAGACATCTGGGTCCTGCCAGCGAAGTCCCCTCTGCCTCCGCTTAGAATGGTGCGCTCTGTTCCTCGCTCACACAGTGCCCGTTGCGTTGCCCGGCATGCTTGCTGTTCCTTATTGCAGTTGCTTTCACACCTTCAGTCCTCCCTCTGCCTTGCAGCGCGGAGCTCTTGAAGGCAGGGATGGGACTTGATTGACTTGGCTCGCCTAGCCACACCCCTTTGATTTTTTTTTTTTTTTTTTTTTTTAAGAGAGAGAAAGAGAGTCACATATATTTATTCACCTGGTTTTCGTTGCTCCGACACTTGGTTGTGTATGGGGCTGGGGTTTGAACCAGGGTCCCCGTGCATGCCGGGCAAGCGCTGTACTGCAAAGCCAGCTGTCCAGCCACCCCCTCCTTGATTTAAAACAAGGAAATCAAAACCCCAGAGGTGATGCAGAAGCAGCAACTGGATCAGAATCCAGAATCGTGTCAAGGTGCATCTCCGCCGCGGTTGGTTTTAGTCTCCATTCTTCTCTCTTAACTCTTCCTTGTTTTCCTAGCTGGTGGCAAGACCGCGTCTGCTTTGGCCGTGCCTGTTGGAGGTGTTAACGCATGATGGGGCGGACAGTGGCATGGCCCCCCCAGGGCTGCTGTGTCAGTAGATAAGGGAAGACCGAGTCTCCTGATGGAGGCTCAGTTTGCTGACAAAGTTGGAGAAACATTTCTTTTGAAAAGATTAGCTCTGAGGTGGCCTAAAAACTTAAGTATTCAGCAGACCTTCTCTAAATCATATAAAGGGAAAAAAACAAATATCAGTCACCAAAATAAGTTTCACAAATAACTAAAAAGTAATTTACATTTCTTTTTATGGGTTTTTATGTTGACTTAAAGGTCATCGTGAAAATAGATGAGAGTTACACTTAGAATGAGGCACATTGGAGAGAAAATCACTTAGGTTCCATTCAGTACCCATGGCCATCTTTGTTTTGATATCTGAAACAATTTCCCCAACACCTTTTGGGTTTGCTCATCTTCAAAAAGGCCTATGCCTTGAAGATGGGAGATAGAATAGGAAAACATGGAAGGAGAGGCTGGAGCGGTGGCTCAGCGCTTGTAGCACTTGCTGGCATGTGCGAGGACCTGGGTTTGAACCCCAGCACCACATGCACAGCTGAGTGTTGTAGCAACAAAGACCAGGTGAAAAAATGAACAAAATCGACTTTCTCTCTCTTTCTGTCTCTCTTGCACCCCCTCCAAACATGGAGGAAGTGATTGCAGACGCAGTGACCAGCCGTGGGAAGGATGGATGGTGCTCATCGGTGCAAAAATCATGTCTAAGAGGTGAATTGGGGGAGTGCTGAGCATCACGGTGTAGCCCTCTACTCACTGCAGATGGACAGAGGAGGCCCCGTGGACATAACGGGAGCCCAGATCTGGAAGTGAGGTGTCCTGGGTTCAAATCCCAGCTCTGTTACTGACTCATTCTTCATGTTCAAGGGGGGCTTTCTCTAGAAAAGACTCATTTATACATGGTAGATACACTCTCCCATCCCAGAAGTCCTGGGCTCATTAAAATCTCAGTCCAGGGATGGTATTGTGTGGCAGGAGTGGCAGCCCAGGCGTGGGTCAGCGTGGGTCAGCGTGGCACCAGGCCATAGGTTCCCCCTGCTTGAGCTGTACATCAGTTGAGCTTGGCACTTTCTTCCACAAATATCAGAACCCTGTACCCAGCAAACGAATTAACAGCAGTAGTGACTTAGCAAAACAGGAGGGCAATCCATTCATTCATTCATTCATTCATTCATTTATGAGAGAGAAAGACAGAATCATCTTTAGTTTTCCATGTGGCCTTTGTTGCTCTGACACTTTGTTGTGTATGTGGTGCTGGGGTGTGAACCCATATACTCACGCATGCCAGGCAAATGTCATAACCACTGAGCCACCACTCCAGCCCCAGGACAATTCATTTATAACGTGACAATTTATCATAACAAGTGACAAGGTAGGGCAGCTCTGAGGAGAGTGCACTATGTTTAATAAACTGTGATGTCACCAGCTGTAAGATGCACCCATGTTTTATGCTCCCAAACTCTTTCCTCTAATCTCTAAATCTATAATCGCCAACTAAACAATGCCGTGCTGTTGGTTATAAAACACCTCACTTCCAAGATGAATAAATGTGGGGGAAGTGTATCTCAGAGTCTAGGGGCGTTGGGCACTGCAGTAGCCTCAGGAACACCCTTTCCATGCCAGCATCCACCTTGGGCCAGCTCCCTGCCTGCTTTCAGGAGGGCTGCAGCCTGTCCTTTCCCACCGAGGTGATGCTGAGACCTGGGTGGCTCTGCCTCTCGTGGTGACCTCTGCTGAGATGTGGGAAACCTTGCAGTTGGATCCCCCACATCACATTGGCCATAGTGGTTGCACATCATGGCATCGCCTAGGGACCTGGACTTGCCAGCAAACTAGAAAAGGCTAAACTCCTGAGGCACAAGACCACCTTCCCTGAAGGATGGTACCTGTTTGGGCCAGTTTTGTTCACCAGGAGTGAAAGCGTGGATGAATAGCTACCCAAGCAAGCGAGTGTACTGATAGAGTTGAGACTTTTTTCCAGGTTGGAGTTGGTGACAGGATGGTGGGTAGCAGTCACCTTCATCACCTTCCTCCCCTAAGCCTTTGAGCGCTTGCTGTTTTTGTTGCTGAATTGCTTCCCTTGCGTGTAAGTTCTGTAATAGGAACTACACGTTTCGGTGTATTTGGTTTTGCAAAGCAGTCTCATCTTCGAGCCTGGCATTGCGTTTCTGAGTGGTTGCTGATGGGTGTGTGTTATGCCACGGTGTCCCTAAGATTCCTTAAAGGTAGATGCCAGCTCAGGGAGCAGGCCCTGCCTCACCCCCGTGTACACCAGGCTTCCTTTGATCGGCTTTAAATGCTTCACAACCCAGGAAGTTGGTATCCTCTCTCCGTGCTCCCATCTTTTCCATGGACAGTGCAGCTGCTTGCCTCTTCCTGCTCTAGACTGGAAGTCCTTAGAGAGCTTGGCCACTTGTACCTCCCAGCCTCACCCTGTGTCCCTGCCTCTCTTCTTCCCCCCGGGAGGGGAGCTGTCCTGTCCTGGGACGCTCAGGGTGCTTGAGTCCTGTGCTCCTGTCCTCCTCCTGAGACTTGCTGTGTTTGGAAATTGGATGGGATTTGACCTTACTTTCTCTAGGGAGAATGGACTCCTCCTCCTCTCCCACACCCACCTTGCCTTTTTTTTTTCCCCCCCTGTACTGGGGGCTGAACCCAGGGGAGCTCTACCACTGAGCCACATCTAGCCCTTTTTCTTTTATTTTGCTACAGGATCTTGCCAAGTTGCTGAGACTGGCATCAAACATGCTATCCTCCTTCCTGAGCCTCCTGAGCAGCTGGGGTCATCATGGCATGCACGACCACACCGGGCCTTTGTGTGCGTGCGGAGAGCAGTTAGCCTTGAGGGGCAGTTTCTTCAAGTTCCCTCTCTTCTGTGTGCCTGTGGCTTCATCTTCTGTGTGTGTAGGGGGCACCTCATATGGGGCACACGAAACCCGACTTTTAACAGTGGTATAAACCTGACGGTGCTCTGGAAATACTGGTTAGAGAGGCAGGCTCCCTTGCATGGGGCACCTGTGAGGACGTCAGCCGTAGAGGACTGCCAGGTTGCCACCTCTTATCAGACAGGTAGTTATGATGTGGCCAGAATCCACGTGTAAAAACCTTTCTTTTTAACCTACTCCAGCCGGTCCTCTAGCAATATCTTTAAACCTCCCTTAGAGAACCCCAGGTCCCCCACCCTTCCCTGCCTCCAGTGAGGCGCCGAGGCCAGGCCACCCTCCTGTGTACCTGGAGTCCTGCACACCACCTCTCCTGGGTCTCTGGTCTGTCTGCCTGCATGCATAGCAGCCGCACCAACATTTCAGGGCAAATTTAATTGTGTTCCTCATGCTTGAACACTGATCCAGTGGCTTCCCAGCACGTTCAGGATAAATCCCAACCTCTTACTGTCCCCTCCCACCCCTGGCCTGTGGCAGCCACGTGGCTTTTCCTTGTGCCTGTGCGCAGTGCCCGGCCCCCAACCCCATCTGCACAGGGGCCATCCCACACATGCCACCCTCATTCAGGTTCAAGCAGACATAGGCGTAGGGCAGGCCCTGAGTTCCCCGGGACAGTCCCCGGCCGGATGAGCAGCGCCTGGCCACGTTCTCTCTGCCCTGTTTCCTTTTTGCTTTTGCTTTTTTGTTGCTGCTGCAGTGCTTTAAAGCAGATCCCCGATGCTGAGTCGCACAGAACAAGAACAGCATCCCTTTAACAGTCGCAGCACCACCCCACACTTAACAAAAGCCACAGCGTCCCCTCGCGTCACCTGCCTCCTTCCCTGGTGATGATGACAGCGCCTTCTGACCGAGTTGTGAAATCTGGATCCAGTGAGCTGCACATGGCGGCTGGCGTTGCCCTCTGTTTCTCACTGTGCTTTCTGTGCTGCCTCCTGGCTCTCGTCTTGCTTTCAGTCTGGTCTTTCTTTCTAGCGCTTTCTCCTCGAATATGAGCTTTGCTGGCTGTCGTTTCCTGTGCTCCTGTTGTGTGCCTTCTCACTTCTGAGAGCTTCTGCTGTGGGCTGTTTTGTTTAGTTGTTTCCTTAACGTCTTTGAGCTCAGTTTGAAACGATTGGTCACCACTGGTCCCTGCTGGCAGTCGGTTTTCCTGCCCGCTACCCTTTCAGTTTCCCCTTGTTTTCCTACTGCACTGGGTGGAGTGGGTGAGGGGCTCCCTGTTCTGCGGGGGGCGTGGCAGCCTGTGCAGCCCTTCCAGCAGCACTGGTTGGGCTCTCCAACTCCCTGGCCACCGGCCCTCCTGGCATGCTAGGGACCATGTGCCCTGGCTTGCTCTGGATGCTGCCCTCTCCTGGGCTTCTGACACAGCCTCAAAAATAAAAAGGGCGCGGGGCTGGAGCAGTAGCTCAGCGGCTACGGTGCTTGCCTGGCATGCGCAAGGACGCAGGTTTGGACCCCAGCACCACGTACACAACAAAGTGTCGGAGCAGCGGAAACCACATAAAAAACTGAATAAAAGTGATTTTCTCTTTCTCTCTCTCTCACTGTCCTTGTGTCTCTCAAAAAAAATTTTTTTTTAAAAATGGTATTAGTAATGAAATATATACTCAATTGACTATTACCTGGAATTTAAGATCCAGGCTGACTGTCCCAGCAAAGGGGCAGAGACATCTTGGTTTCCATGTGTTATGGAGTCTCGTGTGTGTGTGTGTGTGTGTGTGTGTGTGTGTGTGTGTGTGTGCAGGTACGTGCACACGTACTGTAGTTAAAGACAGAGTAGTAAATTGCAAGCAAGATCTGGGGACTCGCAGCCAGGGGCAGAGCAAGGGCTTGCCGCACCCCTGCCCTGCAGTCCTTGTGCACCCATGGGCCTGCTCTAGTGCCTCGAGGTTTCCTCCCCCAGCAAGGGGGCTTAGCCCCTTTGGGCTCTGAGTGCTAGCATCCCCGTGAGCACAAACGTCAGATGGCGTAAGGCAGATTCTAACTCCCAGACCCCAGCGTCCCGAGCCGTGTGCGTTCTGAGTGGAACTCCGCTGCAGACGCACGCTGATCCGTGGGCAGGAGTGAGCTTAGCGAGCCGGCACTCGGTTTCCTGTGCACGGCCCGTCTGCAGGCCACCTGGAGCGCCGTTGACCTGTGGTGCTGTCATCTTGGGGGGACAGTTGGATTTCTGGGGAAGTACCGTTCTGAACATAGTGTCTGCATTTCTGAAGTGTTGAATTGACACCCACAGATTGGAATAGCCCAGGGTTTGCGTCTGAATAAGCTACGGCATGGTGTTTGTTCGGACACGAGGATTCTTGCAGTCAAGCACCGTGGAAGTGTCCGATCGCCAGTACGGTAATGGCAATGGCCACTGCGAGCTCACAGGACATGCCAGAGCGCTCCCACGTGGTGTTGCCTAACCGCATGTGAGGGGAGCGTTTCTCCTCCTTACAGATGAAGAAGCCGAGATGTGAGAAACTGAAGCAGTGCCGCATAGCTAGTGAAGCGCAAAGGTCACCACAGCCCTTGAGCCTGGGGGCGGTTTCCTGGGTGCTGGGATCTCTTCTGGGCACTCTGCAGTTACTCAGTCACTCTTTATGAAATCCCCTTGCGGCTGGCACTGCCAATCATCTTGACAGGCGAGGAGCCTGAGGCATGGAGAGGTTATGTGACTTGTTGTGACGGTGTGGATCTGGAGTGTTGACGGCTTGGTCCCCAGGGCCGAGTGTGCAGAGGTGAGCCTTGGGGAGGGGACTGGAGCTCAAGGTCTGCCTCGTCAGGGGGTTGACACGTGGAGCAATCGGTAGGCGAGTGGACCATCAGGAGGTGGCTCTGTCTTGTCTCTGGCCCCTTTCTCTTCCCTTTCTGCTTTCGGGCTGCCAGCTGGTGAGCAGCTCTGCCCTGCCGAGTGCTCCCCACCATGACGTTGTCCTCACCCGGGCCCATGGCAATGGAGCCAGCATGCTGGACTGAGCTTCTGAAGCTGTGAGCCAAGATGAGTCCTCCGTCCTCTGTGTTGATTTCTCAGGAATTCCGTCACAGCAACAGAAAGCTGACTGACACGCTTCCCGTAGTTCGGATTCTGTCAGAGCAGGGATTTGAACTTGGGGAGTCTAACTTGCTATGTTGCATTCATTGCTGAGCCACAGAGAGTGGCTGGCAGAGCATGGGTCCGCACCAGCCTCCTCAGTAGTAGTGCTGCATTCAGGGCGCCGTTGACTGTTAGCCGTGCTGCAGGAACCTGGAACCTAGCCGAGCAGAAGTTTCGCCCGTCTCTGGGCACTCACAGGGGAGCGCAGTCCTCCTCAGCTGTCAGAGCCGTGCTGCGCGGCAGGTGTCCTTGTGCTGGTGGTGCTTGGGCTGCCTTGCACCAATGCTGGGTCACTCTGGGAATGTATTTATTTAGAAAGAGAATTTCTGCTGCTGGTAATGGTGGTGCGGGTCTGTTAGTGATGAATTTTTATGAGAAACTTGGAATAATACTTACCGACCTGTAGGAGTGGCCTAAGGGTTTGTCATTTAAATGGAACCCTTTAGTTCTATTAGTTGAGCTGTCCCATGTCTTTGAGTTTGTAGTTAGGAAAAAGGGAAGGGGCAGGATTTTAAGTGAGGCTGTATGCTGTCCTGCTCGCTGTGCCCAGCGGAAGCCAGCCGTGCTGCCCAGGAGCCTTCTGTGACAGAGAAGGGCCACAGCCCACAGATCCAGCCTTTCCACCTCACCTCGTGGTTATTAAGCAGACTGCTTTGAAAGTCTTTAGTGGTTTTTCAAATTGAAAAGAACAAATTTGAAATAAATGAATTGATCCATTCACCTGTTACAGGAAGGTTTCCACTGTGCTCGGTACCCCCAGGTCATTTCAGATAAGGTTGACTAAGCCACTCTGATAGATCTTCAGGCTGATGTGCAGACCATGAAATGACCATTAGACAACCTGCTTTGTTTGTGGGAGGTAGGCTTAATGCTGGGGCACATTCTGCGGTGGCGGGCCAGCTGTGAAGTCATTGATCAGATGAAAGTGGCCAGTTAGCAAGTGAGTGTTCCCGGCTGTAGTCTTATGAATAATGTGTTCTTCAGTTAAAAACAGCGCTTTAAGCAATTGTTTAACCTAACCATTTGGGAATGAGGGAGAGAGCTTCATGAATAATTTATTTTCAGAAGAGAAGATTAAGGGATCTGAACTTTTTCACCTTCCCAAACCTTCTTTGACTAAAGTGAAAATACCTACAAATACTATAGATCCAGATAAACCAGAGTCATGATGCATGCACAATATGAGTAAGTTGTGTATTTCCACTTTTAAAAAGCCTTTATTGAGAAAGGTGTAGGCACGTAAATAGGGGTTTGCAGGAACAGCTGCGTGCGGGGTGGCTAGAAGGGTTAGGGACTGTAGGTGTAGCCTAGTACCCTGGGGAGCTGGCAGTGTGCGTGACGTGTCCTTGTATCAGAGCAGAGCAGCGCATCCCTGGTGCTTACGCGTTACGCTTTCACTCCTAAACACCCCGCCGTCTCACAGGGCTCGCATGTCCTTGCTGGGAGGTTTAAGTTGGAGTGGTTGGTGGGGATCAGGGATCAGGACCACAGTGGTCTAGCTACGCACCCCACGTTTTCTTCCTCTTGTTCGTGTGTCACTGAAAGACTCACATTTTTGTATTTGTGGTCCTGTCCGACATGTGGCCGTGGCGATTTGCCCTGTGCATGAAATTTTCCTTGACCTTGGCCCTGAGGGAATTAGTTAACAAAGGCACAGCTGAGCCTGGCAGCAGCAGCCCAGCCCCTGCCGGGTCTGTGTGGCACCTCACGCTGACCTCTGTGTGCATCCAGCACTCCTGAGCCAGGTGCAGCTGGAGTCTCCGTTTTACAGGGAGGAAACTGAGGCTTAGGCTGTGTTTTCCAGAGCCCACGTGTCACACTGGCAGCGTCCACGCTGCTTCTCCTCTGTCCTCACCTTGGCTCAGAAGTTGTGGGCTGGCTGTGTGAGCCACACCACCTACGGGCACCCCCACTCACTCATGAGCCATTTGTTGACCCCCAAGACACATTGGAACCCAGTCAAGAACAGGAAGGGCGCTAGCGGGCCTAACTGCTGCTGTCAGCTTCCCAGACTGCCAGACCCCATGGCAAAGCCCGTTTTCTCTGGGTTGTCAGGGCAACGCGTCTGGAAGCATGCAGCACACATGCTAAGCACAGCCGGGAGCCAGTGCTTCCATAGGAGGAGCAGGGCAGAAATGACAGCCAGCAGCACGAGGGCCCGGGTTGCTGTTCACAGCCTCAGCAGAAGATCCTAATTGTTTTCTTGTTGGAAATAAAGGCAGCTCTCTCTGTTTTAAAAAGACCCTCACTGGGATGGATGAAATTAAGTGGAGGCACCCACAGAGCTGAGTGGGGGGTCCCTGAGCCCTTGGGTGTGAGAAGGCCGTGCTCCAGCAGGTCAGGGTGGGGACTCCATGCCCCCCTGACAGCCATTGCTCTTGGAAATACTCGGCCTATGTTGTAGGAATCTGATTGTTCCCATCTTTTTCTGCTCGCTGTTTCTGGGGCTTTAAACAATTTCATGTTTAAGATAGTGGGCTCCCATGTTGAGCCAGTCACACTTGAAAAATGTCCCTTGAAATTATCTGAACTTAATTTCTGGCCATTTTGTTTCAGAAATACTAACCTCGGGGGGTCTTTGTTCTCAACACTAAAACTTAATCTATTTGGAAAAATTCCATTTATTCTCTGTAGAAATTGACTGGCCATGGTTCCCGTGAATGATATGGTTGCTATTATCCCTGAGCACTGTAAAAATGAACTTTGAAACAGTTGGGTAGGACCCAAACAGAAAATGATGTATGGCCTGGAAATGGTGTAGTTGAACATTGTGCTTCAATATTTTACTGGTCCTTGCAGCACAGGGTTCAGAAATACCTGTTTCGCTTTTTGAAGTTTTATTTTTGGATTGGAAACTTTCTTGCACGCCAACGTAGATGAATCAAGTGTGCTTGGATCAATGCTGAAATGTCATCCACATCTGCAGAGTGAAGATCATTAGCTAGTCACTTGAAACCCAGATGAAAATGAAACATCTTCCTGTGAACTTCATCTGGATTTTCCTCTTCACTGAAGGAAAGAATTCTGAGAATCTTCATGAGAAGTCATTTAACAGGATTACTATTTTATTTTAAAAGTTTCAAAAAGTACCAAGGCAGATACTGAGCATGGGCTAGCCCCCCATAGGCATTGAAACACAAACCAGGGCATGTGCTTGGAAACAGATGGAGTTGGGGCTCGAGCAGTGGCTTAGTGGCTGGAGTGGTGGCTCAGTAGTTGCAGCATGTGTGAGGACCCAGGTTCAAACCCCACCACCATGTACAGAACTAAGTGTCGGAGAGACAAAGGCCAGATGGAATAATAAAAAAAAAATTGATTCTCTTTCTTTCCCTCTCTCTTGAAAGAAGAAAGAAAGAAAGAAAGAAATTGAGTTCTCACAGCCTCGTGGCATAATTTCAGGGAAATTTTTTACCAGAATTTATTGTTGGAAAAGCAATGTGGATAAGAACACAACACTCCTATTGGAAAAAAACAATTACAATTGAAACTTTTTACAAGTGACTGTAAGACACTCTTAAAGCTGAACTTTGAAAAGTTTGCTGGTTTATAGTGCTTTTTGGAAGCCACATTTTTTTTTCTTTCGAGAGAGAATAATAACTAATTTTGCATAGTTTTCCACCTGGCCTTTGTTTCTCTGACATTGGTTGTGTATGTGGTGCTGGAGTTTGACCTGGGTCCTTTGTGCAACCACTGAGCCACCATTGCAGGCCCTGGCAGCCACGTTTTAAAGGTCTGCATCATGGAGAGAAAACTGCAGCAGGCTGCACAGTTGGAGCCGGCCCTCTAGAGAGGAAGGACTGGGGAGGCAGCCTCTCACTTGCCTTCCATCTCTGCAATTGTACGATTGTTTTGGGGACTGTTATTTTAATTCTTCCATTTGTCAGCTCTCAGAATGTTTCCCAGCATGATCCACAAAAGTGCCTGCACCTCGGGGAGGGGACAGTGCCAGAGGTGGCACACACCTTGTGTTGTCATCTGTTAGCCTGAGTGTGGTCAGGGCCCTGTGGATGTGAACGGGCCCTGGTGTCTTAGGTATGGGAATTGCAGAAAGCAGAGCTTCCCCAGCCCCAGAGAGATTCTGGAGCTAGTTAACGAGAGCAAAGTTCCGTCCTGTTCCCTGCTACCTTTATTAGGCCTTGCAACACAGGGGCCTAGGGGCTGTCATTATTTATAGTGGAAATCCGGGAAGGGCCATTTCCCAGAGCTGTCGGCAGGCCCTTGGAACCGTCCTGTACATGATGAGAAGTGAGTCAGTGCTAATCACGCGTAAATGCTTTACGCTGTTGAACAACAGGCAGTATGCTGTCGTGGTTTGACCTCAACAAAGAAAGAAATCTTTGAATTAAAGCAGAAAAAGTATGGGAGCATTTCAGCAGGGCAGGACCTGAGTTGGGTGGTGGCGATGCTGTTGCTGAGAGCCCAGCCAGCTTCTCTGGAACAGGTGGCCATTGTGTTGAGGGCTGGCCTGCTGCAGCACCTGCAGGAGAGGCTTAAATGTTAGGAGTTGGGCCCAGTGGACAAAATCTCACTTATTCCGAGGGCTGGGAATGTGCTCATTAAGGTGGAAGAGACCTCTGTCACACAGCTCCCCCCTCATTCCCCGCTCCGTGGTGGGAAGGTTCTGTTGTAATTGGCAGCTGGACGCGGGACGCCTCTTCTGGCAGCCTCTACCCTCTCATATACGTACGGTTGTGAAGTTTTGCCTAATACTTAAGCTCGATTTTCCCTACGGTTACTCTTACTGTTCCCATTGACCAAGAATAATGGTCCACCTCTGCCCAGCGCCTTCCCTTTGGAGTTTTCTGAGCCGCTGTGGCGCCACCCCTGGTTGCAAGTCCTTAAGTGTCTGACTTCCCAGAAGGATCGCTGGCTGAGCTCCTTTCCTCCCTCCTCCAGCCCCTTGGTATGTCACATTGCTGCTGCGCCTGTTTTTATCAAAATGGAACGATCACCTCTCGCGTTACGCATCCGTGTGAAGACGGTCGCAGCATCAGCTAGAACACTGTTGCCCTGACTCATTCGCACTGTGATTCACCACAGTCCTGGTCGGGACCAGTGTGGGAGCCAAACACAAGTGACTTCGCTCCACCATCTGAGCTGTGTCCCAGCTCTGCCTTCTGAAGTCCGCCCCACCCCGGGCACTTCCAGGCCAGAGCGCGGGGTGCAGCCTTGGTGGGCGGGTGCTGTTGGTGGTGTGTGGAGGGATTGATGGGGCACACTGAATCTGACCAGGCTACTTCTGTTGTTAATTGTAGCAGGCCTTCTGCGTAAAGAGTGGGTGTCTGAAATTTAAGTTAAGGACCTGATGCTTCTACTCCTGGCTTCAGTTTCTGAAGCTGTTGACATTTAAGCAGATAATCGGATGTGTCTGTTCCGAGATCCTGCAGCGAAAGACGTATGGGGGTGCGCTCTTTAATTGCCCCGTCACCCCACTCAGCCGCATTAGGGCACCCACTCAGATGCAGCAGGCATTCATCTGTGAGCTCCAGTGGGCAGAGTCCGCAGACTGTTTTGTTTGCTCACTTTCCGTTTCCTGGGGTTCTTGTTCGTTAACATGCTTGTCTCTAGTCCTCAGACTCATTCCTGCATTCCTCCTTTCTAGTTACAGGCTTCTTCAGCAATTTCCAGGAATGGACCCCCACCTGCATGGTGGCAAAGGCAAAGCATTCTATGTCACAACTACACTTGGAATCATTCTACACTTAAAAATTTTGATAGATTTTACTGAAATTCATCAAGGATAATAGATTTCAGTTATTCCCCAAGGGTAGGAGCAGGGTGTTTTGATCAGATTTTCTAGAATGATTACCATGTGTACCATTCAAAGATGGACAGTCTTTGGAACTGAATAATTGCTTCTTTGTGCATGTGATAAGCACTTAGGAAATGTGTATTGAGATGTTTAGAGCTAGGAGGACCCTTAGAAATCATCTAGTTCTAAGAAGGGGACACCATGGCCGGGAGGGGAGATGGCTTGTGCATGGCAGCAGTGTGCGTGGAGCCAGGGTGCAACCTGACCTTCCTGTGACTGTGCCAGGAAGTTCTCTGCAACACTTACTGCTTGGGTTAAGGTGAGGAGGGAGAGAAAGCAGTGACAGGGGGACCCTACGCGATTTGATGCCCTGACTCGTAGTGCCACATAGCCTGTTGCTGTGTGACTGGGAGGTGTGTGTGATACTAGGTACTGGGTGAGTTCTTTGTGTGCATCATCTTGTTTAGTCTTCAAAACCACCCTCTGACGTGATTATTGTTCCTTCTTATTTCAAGATGAGAGCCAAAGCCCAGCAACTCACCCCTCATAGTAGAGCTGGGGCTTGGAGCTGGACAGCTGGATGCCTGATCTCGTGACCTCTGACCTCCCGTACTGCCTTCATGATATGTTGGTGTTCCCTTTCAACATCAAAAGAATTTGTTTTCCAGTACTGGGGATTGAACCCAGGCTGCTTCTACCACTGAGCTACACCCACAGCCCTATTTTATTTTTATTTTGAGATATGGTCTGAGTTGCCCAAGTTGGCCTCAAACTTGTGACCCTTCTGCCTCAGCCTCCTGAGTTGCTAGGATTTCAAGGTATACACCACCATGCCTGGCCAGTTTGGATTTTTATTCAGATATTTTTTTGAAGGAAATATCTTACTTTAGTAGAAACGTTCAGGTCTAAATATATCTAAAATGTCTGCATTCAAATGCATGCAAAACTCTTTGTGGTCAATTTGCAAAGTCCTTCTCAGTGGAAGCTGCCTTGCTGCAATCCTGGGCAGGTGGCGCTCTGTGTGCAGAGTCTGCCTCTGCTCTCAGACTGTTTGTGAACAGGTTTACAAGTCCCAGGCTAAGATGGGAAGCCAGTAGTGATTATCGTAAAAATCAGGAAACGCGGGTGTTGGGCACCAAATGTTTAGGCGCCAATGTTCAAAAAGGAATCAGGCCTAAAAGCAGCTGAGCAAAACCTTTTTATTGAGATCGGCAGCTCTTGGACCAGATGCACCTGCACCGCCAGAATGAGGGCAGGCAAGGGAAGTGGCACCCAGCCCTGACTGGGCAGCAACTTTATACTCAGGTAGGCAGAGGAAGTTTAGGGCCCTTGTCCTTCAGGGATTGGCTGGGGATTCCATCAATCATCGGGAGATTGTGAGATGCCATTTGGGCTTGTCTGCCAGCATGATTGGTTGTTCTTTCTCACGCTGGGCCTGCCTGATGCCCTGTCCCCACCCAGCCACCTGAGGGCATGGGCTGTCTGGTACCCCACCCCCAGCCACCTGGCATCAACCTAACATCCTAACCTTATTTGTGATATAGGGTGTCAATTTCCATCTGGCTACTTCCTCCTGTTTATGGGACGTTGTGGGGAAGGGGAAGGTTCAGGTGTTGGTTTGTCAGTAGGGAGGTGGCTGTAATGGTGCAAGAACATTTGGTTGTATGTTACTCCAGTGACCTTGCTCGTGTGGTTTCAGCAGAACCTGAGGAGACAGGGAGCAGTCGTTAGAAGGATTCTTGTCACTAATATGGGAGTAAGGATGCGGGTCAGCCAGGTGACAAGAGTGGAGTTTAGCCATCCTGGTCAAGGGTCATTTGATTGTTACTGCCTAAGCCTTTCACTCAGGCATTTGAGAGTGTAGATGTTTTTCTTGATCAGCCCAGTTTCGTTGATGTAGTAGCAGCACTCCTCTTCTAGGAACAGACATGCTCCCCCTTTGTCCACTGTCAGGAGATCTAGTGCTCGGTGGTTCTGGAAGAAAACTTGGGCAATAGATGTTGTTTGTCTTTGCAGGGAGGCAGCAGATGCCTCCATTGCCTCTTGGAGTTGCTGTTCTAAGGAGGGGATTCTGAGCAAACTGGATTAGAGGAACCCCCTCTAAAGGTGGTATTTAGCTTTTAATCATACATCTCAAGTAATGTTTAAAAAAGAGCCATTGCCTTTGTTGTTAAATATTCATGTAGGACTGAGCTTTAGTTATGCTCTCCTGCCAGGTGTTTAAGACCAAGTTGATCAAAATTGATCTTGTTCCTGTTTGTTGCTTAAAGTCAGCTGAATTTTGTTAGGGTCATTCTTGAGGAACTTGTGAAAAGCCTTTTGGCTCTTCTACCAGTTGTGGCATCTGCCAGGATAGATCAGGGTCTTGCTGAGCAATTGTGGCTTTGCTTGGAAGTATCAGGGACACTGCCCATGAATAATCATCCTCTGCAGAATGTCCACTGGTTGGCTTTCTGTTCCCTAGGGTCACCTGATCCCCCTGATCAGGAGGTCATGTTATCCAGCATTGCCAAGCCTGTAGAGAAGTCCTGAGTTTTGCTGACCAAACAGGGCAAGGGCCAAAATATTGACTGTTTCCTTAATCCTTTAACTGTCTTAACTTTAGTCTCCTTGATTTGATGCTAAACATCCAGCAGGCCAGTATCACCAGTCTTAAAGTAGAAATACTGTGTTACAGTTTTATAGTTACAGATGTTGGCTTTAGATATTATCTGTCTTGTAGGTGATGGCATGTCTTAATTTAGTTTTTTTGTTGTTGTTGTTGGAAGTAGTACTTCTGCAAAACACCAATAAGCAACAGTTTTAGATGTAGAGGGAATGGGGGGGAGGGTTTGGAGGAGGAGGAGGAGCCATAAGGGGGGATTGGGGGTGGAGCTGAGAGCAGCTCCCAGGTCGGTGGAAGGAGGAAGAAGGAAGAAGAGGAGCGGGGAGGGTGGGAAGGGGGACAAGAGTGCAAATCCCGAAAGGCCTGAACATGTGGCATCTCTGATCATTTCCCTGTCTGGTGATAGGAATTGCCCAAACCGGTGAGAATTTGAAAGTCAAAAGTCCCAAAATGTCAAGTAAAAGATCAGCCACTTGAGAGAGTCAGGCAGGCTGAGGCCAGGACATCTCTGCCTATGGGGGCAGGGAATGGAATGGGTGGGGGTTCTGTGATGCGTGACTTATGGACAGACTCCTATGAAGGAATTAGCATTTCTCATGGCCTTTCAGTATAACTTGGGAGCAGACAGGACCAGGAAGAGGACCGGGTGGGGGGTCCCTGTCCATAAGGCACGTGGCCACAGATACCCACCCAATGGAGAAGATAACCAGTAGGCCAAGGGAAATGCAAAGGAACTTACCCTACTTTTGTCTGCCTGGATGAAGGGAAACAAAGCGGTGCAGGAGCTTCCTGGTTCTCTGTGAGAGAGGGTGGACCTCAACCCCAGTGGGGGAGGCCTGGAAAATTTCCCGGGTTTCGGCACCAAATGTAAAAATCGGGAAACGCAGGTGTTCAGGCCCAGATGTTCAAGTGCAGATGTTCCAAAAGGAGTCAGGCCTAAAAGTAGCTGAGCAATACCTTTTTAGTGGGATTGGCGGCTCTCGGGCCAGATTCACCTGCACCGCCAGAGTGAAGGCCAGCAGGGGAAGTGGCAAGTGGCTGGGCAGTTACTTTACAGTCTGGGGTGGGCAGAGGAAGTTTGGGGGCCTTGTCCTTTGGGGATTGGCTAGGGATTCCATCCATCATCAGGCGATTGGAGCTGCTAGCATCTGGTTGGTTGTTCTTTTGCGTGCAGGCTGCCTGATGCCCTGCCACCAGCCGCCTGGAATTGACCTAACAATTATGAAGCCAGGCTTTGTGCCTCAGCCTTGTGGGACTGTGCTTCTGTGGACTTGTGTGCTCTTATATGGCTGCTGCCCTCATCTGTCGCATTCCAGGCTGAGTGAAGCTGATGGTCCCCACCTGACGCAGCCTGGAAAGTGGAGCAGGCTAAGTTCTCACCATGTCAGGCCCTGAGAGGCCCAGGCTCTTGCCTGTCTCTCTGAGACTTGTTACAAAGCACTGAATTTGACTCCTGTTCCACTGCAAGTGTGGACAAATGTAGAGAATTCAACACGTGTTCTAAGCGTTTTTTTTTTAATCAGCATTTTTTATTTACGTAGCGTGCACCCATTTATGTGTTTTATTCTTATGAATGTTGACATTTCGATGTGCTTTTTATATAAAGAGAGAGGGACAGTGAAAAAGAATCAGTTTTATTTAGTTTTTGGTTTATGTTCCTCTGACACTTAATCGTGTACATGGTGCTGGGGTTCGAACCCAGGTCCTTGCCCTTGCAAGGCAAGTGCTGTAACTGCTGAGCCACCGCTCCAGCCTGCCATGTGTTTTTGACAAATGTATGCATCTGATAAAGATCCCCCCAAAAGATAGCACATTTCATCACCCCAGAAATTTCCGTGTCCCTCCCCAGCCACCTGTGCCCTCAGGCATGCGGCGGCCTGCTCCGCCTGTCACTACGCTGGAGGTGCCTCTGGAGTTACCGTGCTGTATATGGCTTTGCTCCGTAGGTTTCTGTGTTGTTCCTGCGCTGATGGTTGTTTTTCTTTAGGCAGCAGTGCTCCCCTGTCGGCATGTACTGCGGTGTGGTTCATCCGTGCACCCGTGCAGGTGTGTGGGGGATCAAGTTGCAGCACGCACTTCTGTACAGATGTTTGTGTGGACGCGCAATGTTATCTTTCTTGGATCTTGGTGCTTGTCTACCTCCGTGTACCCCAACCAGCAGCACCATGGCCCTGGCTCTGCACCCTGCCACACGCCCAGTGCTGCCATCTGCTGCAGCCTCACCTTCCGGTGCGTGCCTGCACCTGCACCCGCCCTTGGCTGTTGGCATGCAGGTGCTTCCTGGCCTCAGGTTTGGCATCTTCCCCTCTGTCATGTGTCTCCCTTCTCCTGATCTGCTGAAAGTTTGTTAGTTTGTTTTAATCACAAGTTGGGTGTTGAATGTAGTCGGAAGGGCTTTCTGGGTCCAGCGAGGTGCTTGTGAGGCTTTAAGTGCACAGCACAGTGACCTTGAGCACAAAGCTTTGTGCAGTCACCACTGCCCTCCGTCCCCAGAACTCAGTCCTGCAGTGCAAGCCCTGTGCTCACCGAAGCCTGACTTTGCGTCCCCTTCCCTACCAGCCTCTGGCATCACTGTCACTTTCCGTCTCCATGAACCTGTGCCCCAGTGCTTTGTACAGTGAAATCCTGCAGCGTTTGCCTTTTGATGTCCAGCAAATTGTTTCCCTAACTCTGTCTTCAGGGTTCATCCAGTTCACACCATGTGTGAGAACCACCTTCCTTTACGAGGCTGAATGATATTCCAGTTGTGTGTATGGACTACAGCTTGGTTGTTTGTTTTGTTTTCTTCTTTGCAGTGCTGGGCATCAAACTCAGGGCCTCACACATGGGAGGCAAGCACTGCCCCACCAAGGGAGCTCTCCAGCCCCATTGTTCATATTTAATGCTAATCCAGCTTCCATTATCTTCATTATCACTGTGTTCCATTTGCTCATGTTTCATGAGGATTTATTCATAATTTTCTGAGGAGGTAATGCTTTGTCTAGTATAGTATCAGAGCAGTGCTTGTCCCATTAGGTGAGCTCAGGAGTGTTTTGTCTTCCCTCTTTTCTGAATTTACATAAGGTCAGTATTATTTCTTCCTAAACGTTTGATGTAATGAATCACCGATGAGTATAGGCCTGGAATTTTCTTTATGGGAAGGTTTTTTTAAGAAAAGGACAGTGTGAGAGAGGGAGAATCAATTTTCATTGAGTTTTTCTTGTGGCTTTCGTTGACTTGGTTGTGTATGTGGGTGCTGGGGTTTGAACCCGTGTACTCACGCATGCCAGGCAAGCACTGTAACCACTGAGCCACCGCTCCAGCCCCTATGGGAAGATTTTTTTTTTTAAATGGGAAGGTTTTTTGATAACAAATTCACTTTAAAAAATAGACATAGGCTATTCAGATTCTTACTTCTTCTTTCATCAGTTGTAGAATTTACACACACTTCATCTAAAGTCGTCCACTTTATTGGTGTAAAGTTTTCATATGTTCTCTCACCCTTCTGATGTGTCTAGAATCAGTATGATGCCCCCTCATTTCTTCCTGACACTGCTAAACTGTGTCTCTTTTCCCACTTGATTGGTCCAGCAGCTCAGGATGCTGAGGCAGGAGGATTGCAAGTTCAAAGCCAGCCTCAGCAAATTAGGCCCTAAGCAATTTAGTGAGACCCTGTCTCAAAATAAAAAATAAGGAAGGGCTGGGAATGTGGGCAAGTGCCCCTGGGTTCAGTCCCCAGTATCTTTGGGGGAAAGAAACAGCAGCTAAACTACAAATACTTAATACCAACCCCCATAATAAACTGACACGTGAGCTGAACAGACACTTTCCAAAAGACGAACTACAGTTGGACAACAAATAGTGAGAAACCGTTCAGCAGCATTAGCAACCAGGGAAATGCAAATCAAAAGCACGCTGAGAATGCATCCCACTCCAGTCACAATGGCGGTTGTCAAGAGTAGGTGGTGCCAAGCTCGGGAGAGGAGTGGCACGAAAGGAAACAGGGAAAGTTGGACATCGCTGGTGGGATTCTGGATTAGTGCAGCCACCGTGGGAGGCATTGTGGAGTTCCTCCAGAGACAGGCGTGGGACCACCATACAAGCCGGCTGCACCCCTCCTGTTCATCCTGAAGAATTAAGTCAGCCTGCTGCAGGGACACACGTATGCCGTGTTCACAGCGCAGTTCACACTGGCAAAGCACGGAACCAGCCTCGGGCCCGTCAGCAGGTGAGTGGATGAAGAAAGTGGTATCTGCATTCAGCCGGAGGAGAAATGAACCGACGCCATGTGCAAGAGGTGGGCGGCACTTCAGAACGTCGTGTTAAACACAGTGAGCCACACTCAGAAGGTCAAGGGTCAGATGTTTTCTCTCATATTTGGGAGCTAGAAAGGAAAAAGATGGGAACTCTCATGAATATCAAGGAGGATCAGTCGAGTGGAGAAAAAAGGGGCTGAGGGAGGAGAGGGAAAGGGGAAATACTGGGGAATGATATTGGCCGAATTATTTAGTTATATTGTGGGTACATAATGAATATGTACCAATGAATACCACCGTTATGTACAGCTGTAATGTATCAATTTCAAAAAGTATGGGAAAAGAAAAATGGAAAAACTATAAATTTCCCCCTAAGCATGGCTTTGGCCACATCCCACAAATTTTGATATTATTTTTACTGGCATTCAGTTCAAGATGTCTTCCGATTTCCTTTGTGATTTCTCTTTCACCTGTGAGTTATGCAGTTGTGAATTTCCAAATATCTGATATATTTTTTATAGATTTTAAACTTCAGCTGTGGTCCAAGAGCATACCCTGCATGATTTTTGAGGCTTGTTTCAAGACCCAGCTGATGATGCATGGAGGTAAATGTTCCATGTGCACTCAGAAAGGATGTATGTTGTGTTTGGGGCACAGAACACGCATGCAGTTTAGATCAAAAGTGTTCAAGCCGCTGGGCATGGTGCACACCCGTAATCCCGACAACTCGGGAGTCTGATGCAGGAGGATCTCAAGTTCCAGGTCAACCTCCGCAACTTGGTGAGCTCTGTCTCAAAATAAAAAACAAAAAGGGGGGTTGGAGTGATCGCACAGCAGTTGGAGCACTTGCCTGGTGTGTGTGAGGATCTGGGTTTGAACCCCAGCCCCACATACAGAACTAAGTGTCAGAAAAACAAAGGCCAGATGAAAAACTGAATAAAGTTGATTCCCTCTCCTCTCCCCTCCTCTGTCCTCCCCTTGCGATGTGGCTCAGTGGTAGCCACCCCTGAGTTCATCCCCTGTACTTGTCCCTTCAGTTACTGAGAGGCATCACCATTTGGGGGAGCAAACACCTCTGGGATTGCATCTTCGGGTGAATCCACCCTTCACAGTTTCCTTGCTTTTTCTCTTTGACACATTCTTATGACCTTCCTTCCTTACTAACAGTGATCTGTGGCCCCCTGACGCTTTCCCTTTTACCTAGGCAGAGGCCTTTCTTTGGGGTCGGGTGCCATGGGGGAGGCACATGTAGGAAAGGACGTGCCAGCGTAGGTCAGCAGAGGGTCAAGCTGGTGACCTTGGTTCTGCTGTGTAGACAGCGTGGAGGAATTTGTGCAAGGGAGAGCGCGGCTGCCGCAGGGACCCTGAGCTGGGCGGCCTGTCTCAGACAGAACTCCAGCTTTGGCTACTCTGAGAGGAGCTGGCAGTTTTAACTCCTTTGAATGTGGTGAAAGGGATTGTGGAGCCAGTGGCCGTGAATGCTGCTGCTAGTGCCCCAGCCATGTGTCCCTTAAGAGCTTCCTCCAGCTGGGCACAGTGGTGCACACCTATAATTCCTTTGATTTGGGAGACTGAGGCAGGTGGGTTGCAAGTTCAAGGCCAGCCTCAGCAACTTAATGTGGCCCTAGGCAACCTACCGAGAAGACACCCTGACTCAAAAAATTAAAAGAGCTGGGGATGTGGCTCAGTGGTTAAGCACCCCTGGGTTCAATCCCTGATACCAATGAAAAGAGGCTCCTGCCGTGTGTATGTCACATGGTCCCAAATGCTCACTCCAGCCTCCTCGGCTGCTGGGTGATGGATTGTTGCGACCCTCGCTGTGCAGTGCTGCTGACCTGGATGCTGCCCCGGGATGCATGTCCCTTTCTGTTTTAACACTTCTGAGTGTAGCCATGATGACCTTTTTTTTTTTTTTTAAGTATGAAAGTAAAAATGTATTTAGAATGGGAAAAATAATTTACAAATGTAGGCAAAAACCCCTTTGAAACCAAGCTGTTTAATTACCTGCCTTACTTTAAAAAGGTGTTTCTAGGGGCTGGATCATTGTGGTGGCTTAGCGGTTACAGCGCTTGCCCAGCATGCGCAAGGGCCCGGGTTCAAATCCCAGCACCACATACACAACACAGCCCAGATGAAAAAATAGATAAAGTTGATTCTCTTTCTCTCTCTTAAAAAAAAAAAAAAAACTTGAAAAGGTGTTTCTAAACTCGCTCACCAGCCTCATGAGATTTTTGTCACAGACTTTGATCAGCTGTTTTAATATAGGCGTAATATTTTTCTTCAGATGTACTCAACTTTTAAAGCTAAGCCTTGCTGGGGGCATGGCTGGGCAGTGATGCGCGTGCAATCACAGGTCTGGTTCGCTACTTACGTGTTTTCTATTTGCATGTGTATTAAAATGACAGTGTTCATCTGTGCTGCCTGAAGTCACCTCACGCACCTCTTTGTGAGCATGCACATCACGTTTTGAAAATCGCTAGTCCAGGGAAAGTGTGAATTTGACAGTGAGCTGAGCGGGAATGGCACACTAGCTCTTGATCGGGAAGGTGCCCAGGCCAGGTAAGAATGGCGGCCCACATGGAAGTCCCCAGCACTACAGAAGTAATGCTGAGAGAAGGAGAAGGGGAAAGGAGGTCGATGGGGCTCGTTGTTTCCCAGGAGGTAGATCCTCTCACTATGATTCCATTTCGAAACTGCCAAATATTGTTCCATCAAGTAAGCAGAAGGCATGCAAAGTTTCATTTCATTACCAGCGAAGAACCCGTTCACCTTCATTCATTCAGTTAATGTAGACGTTTTCCAGTTCACCATATTTCCGTCCCTCACGTGCGTGTTGGACTGACTTACGCCTGTGGCTCTCTTGGGAAGAACCTATAACAGGGCTCTGTTTCTTGATGGAGGAAACTTTAACAGAGGGCTGTGCCCATGGTGTGGGCAGGATGTTGAGAACCTGCCAGGGGCTGGCCTGCTTCCGCATCTAGGCCTGATGGAGAGCCCTTCCCGGCTTCCCAGGATGACAGGAGACCTGGGTGCTGGAGGCGAGGGAGAGGGACCAGCCAGGTGGAAAAGGATCCTGACAGCCTTGGTGACAGATGCAGCCAGTCCCTGGTGACTACCCTGGCAGAAGCAGTGTCCTGCTTCGCTGCCCTGCCACATGTCCTCTTGAAGCTTCCCTTTGGCCAGATCTAGCCCAAAGCCGAGGGCAGAGGAGCCAGCCAGGCCCAGAGGCTGGAGGAGAGGGTTGGTCTGGAAGGGCCGTGTCCCTTGGGTTGTACCGCTCCCCAGCTACCCATGCTCTTTGCGTAAGCTGCTGGGGCAGAGTGGGGGTGAGGAGAACAACAAACATGAAACAGGAACCTCAGGTAGTAGGCATAGCTGGCTTCTGCCTCCACCCAGCCCTTGCCAATCTCCTGCGCTGCAGGACTGGAGTCCTGTGTGTTGCCGTTGCTGAGTCTTCACTGCCAGCCCTCAGTGATCCACATTCTCGTGCTCCTGCCCCTCGAACCTCTGGCCAGCGGTCACTGTTGACCTGATCCAGTGCGGCAGGTCATCTCATCTCTGTATGGCCAACCTCCAGAGCTCAGTGCAGGGTGGAGGGGGGACAGTTAGATCCTGGCCGCAGGCTGGAGGCGCCACCCCAGCCCACCTGCATTCCCTCAGCCACGTTTCAGGGCCACACCAGGCAGGAGCAGTGTGAGAATCATGAATAGCACTCTCCTTCCTAATCACGGTGCCCCGGCTATGTTAGAAATGAGCGGGAAAACTGCACGCCCCCCCCTCCTGCTTCCTCTGCGGCCGTTCCTGGTGCTCTGATTGACCTGCTGAGGCCTTGTGTTCCTCTACGCTCAAGCACAAGCTCCTAACCTTTCTGCAGGAAAAAAGAGAACAGCTCATGTTACTGATTGCATATTCCGAACTAAGTGCTTTATAATTCTCATGGCCATGAAGAACATGGCATTGGAACCCTTACCTTGCAGATAAGGAAGCTGGAGCTTAGAGAGCTAAAGCAGCTTGTCCAGGAGGACACCAGGTCCTTGTGATCCCTGTAGCCCAGCTTCAGATTCCATCATGCTTTGCGCAGTTTTAAGGCTTTGACATGGGAACTTCACCTAGCAAAGGTCAATGGGGAACCTGCTGTGTGCGGGCAGTGCTAGGTGGACAGCGGGGGCAAGATGGAGCAAACCTCTCCTTCTAGTGGGTCCAGTGAGCATCCAGAGCTGCCCGCAGATGTGCGGCACAGGTGGTGAGGGGTCCTGCGAGGTACCATTCAGTGCCATGAGTGATGACACTGATCTGGTTTCCTTTGGAGAACTTGGAGAAGGTCCCCTTCCGCAAAGACCTGAAGCTTAGGAGGAGTAGCTGGAGAACGAGCCCTCGAAAGCTCCAGGTGGGTGACTGCCCAGGTCCCCTGGCTTGTCTGAGCTTGTCACTGCCATGGAGATGCAGTCTTCTTGACGTGTGCATCACACTGCCTGGGGTCCGCTACTCGGCCCTGCCAGAGGGAAGCAGGTCAGTCTGCAGGCGATCAGCCTTGGCTGCACCTGGGACTGACTGAGCTGCGAGGTGAGAGGGTGTGCGCTGTCTGCCCCGCCAGCTGGGGCTTATGCCTAATGTCCTGGGATCCCCTCTGGGGTGACCCCTTGCATCTCAGCTCTCCACCCCTCTGAGCCTGGCTGAGCTCCCAGCCTTAATCAGATTCCTCAGAGATGAGATGACTGATAACTATTGTGAACTGGTGTTTTGGGAAAGGTGGCTTTTTTTTTTTTTTTTTAAGAGAGCAGAACACAAGAGAGAAAGAGAATCAGTTTTATTTGGTTTTTCATGAGGCATTTGTTGCTCTGACACTTAGTTGTGTGTGTGGTGCTGGGGTTTGAACCCACATCCTCGTTCGTGCGAGGCGAGCTCCGTAACCACTGAGCCACCCCTCCAGCCCCCAGAGTGGGCATTTTCGTTGTTGGTTCTGTCAGCCTCCCTCTGTCTCGCTCCAGCTTGTGAGAGCTTTCAGAGAAGGTAGTGAATGTTCTTAAGAGTTTTAGGGAAAACTGTAATGCACAAGATACCTGAATACATTTTTAATGCAAGAGAACAAAAATTCAGAAGAATACAATGCGAAGCAAATGGTCACTCTTCACTCTTCCCCAGGCCTACCAATTTTGTACACTACGAGTCACAAAGTCAAAAACCCACAGGAGAACCTAGGGAAATCTGGCTTGTAGGCGCCCTGAGGGCAGGGAGCCCCGTAACCATCACCGAGTTCCTGGGCTCACTTTGGCACTGAGTGGGTAGTTACTGAAGGACTAGAAAAAGAAAGCCATTGTCAACTGATTTCAGTCATCCTAGTTGTTTCACAAGAAGTCGGGCAGTGACAACATGAAATGTGCCTTTTCCCGGTGCCCTTGCAGGACCTGAGGGAAACCTGGTGGAGGAGGGGTTGCAGAGCGCATCCGAGGTATGGGGCACTCAGACCCAGGAGCTGCCTGCGCCAGTGCTGGCCCAGCTCCTCTTCTGCTGTCACTCCCAGCTCTCCTTGCCCGCCTGCTCAGGTGTGGAGTTCCGCAGAGGTGTGGAGGCTCTTGAGAGAGTCTGGAAGGAAGCAGCCCCCTGGTAGGCAGGGGCACTGCACCCGTCTCGCTGTTGAACCCAAGTTTAGAAAGTACTTTGCATTTTCTTAAGAGAATAACCAGAAATCTTTGCAGCCATGATGCAGGCATTTTACGAGTCCTGGATGCAAACCAGGCTGACCCGCGTCCCTGGTTTCCTCCTGCAGCATCGGGGGCTTGGTGGTTGTAGTTCCACTTGGCGCTTCCCCTGTAGTAATTAAGCAGTCCCCATCTGTTTCCACCCACTGTCAGCATCTTCTCCCGCTCGTGCTTGTGGACAGGTGCAGGGGGAGATCTTAAATCATTTGCAGGTCATGCTGATGATTCTCTTTGTGATAGTGACTGGCCATTACCCTTCTCCAAAAAGGTGGTTTATTAATATATGCATTCCTAACTCTTGGATTTTTGTATGGGTGGAGAAAGTGAACAGCATGTGTCTTACGCACTGTGCGGGGTAAATGCTATTTAAATCCGGTTGGAGCTGCTAAGCATCGCACCAACATGAGCTCGCTGGCTGGGGGCCAGAGGTTTGTTTTTTTTTTTTTTTTTTTTTTTTTCTTTTCTCTTCTGAGGAGGGGTCAGACTTTGGAGAACTAAGCCATCTGTCCTGTAAATTATTTTAAGTCTTTAATACCAAGTAGTTTGCAATGTGTCTTAATGTGTAGAGTAGAAAATGAATGTTTTGCAAAACTGGTATCTTTGGGAATGTCTTCCGCATTCTGTGCTGTCTTTTGGTATTGTAATCCCAATTTGGTTGCACTCGGCTTTGTACTAATATTTTCCAGAATTAATTAGTTCATTAAAAGCAAAATTTTAAACTGGCAGTGCAGTGCACCCCTTCCGAAGGCTGCTGCTTCAGGAGGCCTTGAGCTCCTACCCGCAGATGTGGGTTCTGCGGCTGCACATCCAGTCCAGGGCTTCAAAGGCGCTGTGCCGCTTTCTTTGAGGTTTGTTTGCGGCGCTCGGCCGCTGTTGTGTGTGACTTTTGACGGCTGGTATAATGAAGTCACCCCCTCCTTACGTCTTTGTCTGCTAACGAGAACTCTGCGTTGTCTCTTCCTGGTGGCCTGACTTGGGTCTGCGTGGCCGTCTTTTCACGTGCTGATGTTTAAGGCACACTTGCCAGGCACTGGTGCTGTGGCAGGGGTTCCACATGGAACAAGGTGATCGTTCCATCCCAGGGAGCCCTGGGATCTAGAAGCTGGATATTGAAGAATACTAGAAAACTGCGTGATGATGAATGCTCAGGAGTGACAGATGTAAAGGAACCTTCCGAGGTGGGGTGCAATGACAGGTGGGGCCAGGGGAGTCAGGGAGGGCACTCCTGAGCAAGTGCCTTTTAAGCTGCAACCCACAGACCCGCAGCCTAGGCGCAGCAGGGGTGGAGCAGCTGTGCAGAGAGCCTTCCAGGGTCCTTGGCCCTCTGAGGACTGGAGATTTCCATCCCGCTGAGCTGCTCCTCAACCCAGGAGCAGAAAGCAGGCCAGCAAGGAGCTCTGTGACGCACCGGGCACGTGGCTCTGGGGGCCATGCTCATGGGACCTCCAAGGCTGTGGGAGTTGTTCTTTGACCTTGTTGGATTAATTCACAGCGAGGCAGTCGTTCAAATGCAAGCCGGCGTGAAAGGTAGATGTTGATGAGGATGGGGCGCAGGGAGTGCCTGTGCATGGATGTGGGAGTGTAGATCAGTGCCACTGGGGTGGAAACCAGTGTGGAGGCTCCTCAGAAATCCACAGTAGAAGTCCACAGGACTCGGCAGCTGCCCTGCTGGGTACAGATCCACAGGAAATGGAGTCGGTGTGTGAAGAGACACCTGCACACTCCTGTGTTGTAGCAGCAGCCGAACTAGACGAGATACGGAGCCAACTAAGTCGTCATCAGCAATTAACGGACCAAGCAGTTGCGGTGCGTGTGCACTTGAACCCCACTCAGCCTCTGCAAAGAAGGAAATGCTGTCACTTGCTACAGCATGGGCAAACCCAGGGGATTTAATCCTAAGTTCAACGAGCCAGGTACAGAAAGACAAATCCCGTGATCTCACTTACATGCAGAACCTTTAAAAGCCAAGTTCACAGAAGCAGAGTAGAATGATAGTTACCTGGGGCTTGCCGTGGGGGAGAGAAGGCGAAATGTTGTCCAGAGGCTACAGAATTTCAGTTCCGAGGAAGCAAGTTTAAGAAATCTTTACAGCACAGTGAAAGTAGTAAGAACGTGTCACACTCTTAGAGATTGCTAAGACAGCAGCTTTTAATTACTCTCACCACACACACAAAATAGTAAGTATGTGAGCTGATGCACGTGTGAATTAGCTTGAAGTAGCCACTCCACGTTGTGTACATATTTCAGAACACGTGTTATACTTGATAAATATATGCAAATTTTGTTAATTCAAGATAAATAAAAACTAACCTAAGGATTGCATCATGGAAGCATGATTTTAGGATTGCCAGAGCTATTACATTCATTGTAGCCCCATCCCAGTTCAGTTGTGTTCAATTCTAGGCCACAACCAAGATAGACAGGTAGGTAAATAGATGCGTAGATGGATCCCAAATGCCCTCACTGTGTAGAGAAAAGAATGCCATTCAGAAGCACCAGAGACCTTGGTCTGGGGGAGTCTAGGCAAGGACACTTGGGGCCCTGGAATGGATGCTGAGGCCTGTGAATGGCCAGGAATTGTGCTAGTTCCCAGTACCTTCTCCAAGGGGTTTGTGACCCAAGAGAGACCAAAGCCACTAGTGAAAGAAATTGGAAAACCCATGAGTCTTTTATGAATTCGCCAACCGTCTTTGGGTTTGGGAGGAAATATTTAAGTGTCGTTCCACCAGGTGGAGGTGAGATACCTAGGTGACAGTCATGGCAAGTGGCTTCAAAGCCGCCTGGCCATTGAGCAGGAAGAGGGTTGCCTTATGAGGTGGTGCTACGGGACGTCTACACAGACCACCTCTTGGAGGTCCTGCTGAAGACTACTAGGTCCATGGGGACTTTGGGTGAGGGGACCTCTGGGGTCCTAGTGTTCTTTAACTCTGATTAAGGCCTTCAGGGAGCAACCTGAGCTTCTGGAAGAAAATCAGAAGAGACCAAGGCTTTAGGATCTGAGAATCCTAAAGACCCCAAGGTCATGAAGATTCAAGTTCAGGTCCAGAAAACCATCAGAAAGCTGAAGAGAGTTGGCCTGTTTGTCTTGGAAAAGATTGGATCAGACTGTGGAGCATTTGGCCATGATTAGGTAGCAGGGTGGGGACTGTGGTTGCTTGACAGTTAATTTTCTGACTGAAAATACTGAAGTCATGAATCACACCTTGATCTAAACCTATGATTTCTAGAAGTTTGTGTTTCTAGCCCAGTTCTAGGACCATCAAGCCGACTCGTGAGCCGACTGCTTCAAGAAGAAACAAGCAGCTCTCCATTTCGAAAGGCTCCTGTAATGTAGATAGGAACAGCAATCTTTCCAAGTTGTCACCCTGTTAACAGGTTGACAGATACGTGCAAATTGTGACTCACTGCTCAATTTGGCACTAAATTAATGTCTCTCCGCGCCGCGTCTGCTCAAGTGTAAACTAGTCACCACTGCTGCGTCGCTGCTTGTTTGCCCATATTCCAAAGGTAAAAATTAAAGTGATTCGATTCCGCCACGGAGCGGAGTGTGACATATGGCAGCAGTGTGGGAGGGGAGCACGCTGTTCCTACCTGTCCCCGGCCCTGCTCTCGCAGCAGGCTCTGCAGGCACGGCCGCTTCGGGAGGCAGCGTTCTGGGATGCGCTGCCAAGACACCCCCCACCCCCCGGCCGGCGCCCAGCAAGGAGGTGGCGCTTCTGTCTCCAGCCTGAATCCGACGTTCCAAGCTCTCCTCGTTTCTGTCAAGTCACTAGTGGGGATTTGTGTTTCGAAGGCTGGGTCTATTTAACAGTGAAGTGTTTTGATTCTTGCTTCTACAATTTCGACATCGTTTTCCTCAGCTAAAGGTGCAGCTGACGTTCTCTCCTCTTTTTAGCAAACATAATGTCACCTGTAATGGAGACATTTGCATCTCCTTTATGCTAGGCCTGTGAATGGAAAACGCTTTCCGTCAAATTCACTTTTGCCTAATGCAGTCCTTGAATGGAGTTTGCCAAGTGACCTGAGGTCACTGGTGGGGGAAGAAACAGCAGCAGCCCACCCAGACCGCTGTGTTCTTCTCGGCCAGCTGCAGACACTTGCCCTAGGAACTGGCTTGCTTCTGCCACTGCCCTCCCTCACAAGCGAAGGTGGCAGAAGGAGAGGGATCCAGAAATGGCAAGGAACACTTGGGGCCTGGCCTTTGCTGACATCCAGACTCCCCATGGGGGTGTTGGTGTGGGTTCTGGAAACCAGCACCCCGGGCTCCCTTACTAGCTTCTTGTGGGACTTGGGGTTGTCGCATAACCTACCCATCCCACTCTTCTCCAGTTTGCCTGAGTGTATTCCCAATCTGTCGAGGGGAAAGAATGAGAGAAAACCATGTTGCCCGTGTGCCCAGTCCTGCATATTCGTTTGCTCTCCGCCCAGAGCTGTGATGGCTACTGACTGAGGATACTTGCCTTCCCCCCATTAGCATATACTTCGTTAGCAGTGACCTCCCTCCACGCAGGATAGTGGACTTTTGCTTCCTGCCGAGTTTGAAGAAACTGGGTTAAGCCACACACAGGAAAAAGTACAGAGTAGCAAGAAGGTTGCTAGTGACCTGGGCTAAGCTCTCATCTGAACAGACATCAGGCTGCTGGAAATGGGCTGATTGCCTCCTTTCTTCCTCTGTTCAGCTTTCTGCAGCATCTGAGCCTGGACTTGAGGCTGTGATCTAGGGGGACTGCTGAAGATGGCTGCTTTCCGATTCACAGAAGCTTTTGAACCCTTGAAGAAGGGCACAGTGTCCCGCTGCCTTCCGCTCCAGAGTGGATGCCCGCAGCTCCTCCGTGCTCACCCTCCTGTTGCCAGCTACTCGCTGGCCTCCTTCGCTTCCCCTTCCGTCCCCAGCTGGCCTGGCAGGACACCTCCATGGCGGATGTGCTGGGGTTCACCCTTCAGCAAATGGCATCATGCTATCTACCCTCAGGAGCCAGGTTCTGACTGCAGCCTCCTAGTGTTGTGGGGGCAGAGCTTATTCCTCTTCCAGAGAGTGCGCCTTTTACGTGTCCCCAATTTAATGGACATGGGATTCAATCTGTCATAACTAGTGGATGGGAAATCCAGTGCCAGTCCCTGATAGATAGTTGTGCATCTCAGCTATCACATGGCACATCCCCTTTGTGCCCAGTGTGGCTGGCTGCCTGGTGAGCACAAACATTCGTGTGATGGTGTTGTCCAGGGCCCCGAGCCAGCCCGGCTCCATGGATGCTGCATGCTGGCGTCGTCACAGTGAGCCCCAGCACAGGGTGCTTCCCACGAAGAGCAAAGAGCGAGCACGTTTGCAGACGAGGCCCAGGATGTGGCAGAACCAGCAACAAGAGCCCTAGGGTCCCTGAGGCCTTGACACTCACCAGAAGCTGTGTCTGGTGCTGGGTGTTGGAGGTCTTTCCAAATACAGGTTTCCCTCTGGCCAGAGAACAGAGGCTCGCTGTTAGAGGACTAGAGGTTGAACTGGCGCTTGCCAGCATGTGTGACTGTGGCGAGAGAAGTCTTAGGGAGTTCAGGGGATAGAAAGCTAATCAGTGAAGGCAGGACCGGAATCTGTACGAGTGAGTGAGTGTGCTCACCAGCCGCTGCGTGGCTTAGCTGTCAAATTGTCAGCTGCGCTTCAGAATGTAGTGCAGAGCACCGGGTTAAGCAAAACGTGTAAGATATTGTGATTTGAATTGGAACGCACCTGAGAAAACAGGAATGACTTCGGGTGTTTTAAACAGAAGGAATCTAACTCAAGGAATTGGTTATTCAGGTGGTTGATGGGCAGCCCAGAGGTTTGTACCACAGGAAGCTGCAGCCACTGGGCTGGAAGGACTGGGGGCCGAGGCTGCCGTGCTGGGCCCCAGTACCTGGAAGGTGGTGCAGCCAAATTCCAACCCCCTGTGGAAGAAAACTAATAGATAGTGGCTTCGAACAAATAGCTGAGGAGCAGCATGCAACGCATTTTATTTAGAAAAGGGAGGTAAGTACCCAAAGAAGCTGTGTTAAAGCCGTGGGCTTGGAAGACAAGAGTCGTCTTTTTTTTTTTTTTGTAAGCAGCTTTGCAATCCCATTTGCCTTCTGAAAAATGTGTCATGTTGATTTAAAAAATAAAACTTAAGAGCCAAGTGTTAGTCCACTGTGGATTCACAGCCCTTCACATGTGTCTGTGGTTCTCACCTAGGTACGTGGACGACGTGATCAGCCGCATTGACAGGATGTTTCCAGAGATGTCCATCCACTTGTCCAGACCCAACGGGACATCAGCAATGCTTCTGGTAAGAGCTGTTTGAGTGTGGAGAAATGTGGAAGAAAAATCATCTTCAAAATTACCTCTGGCCCTGTGTTCTAGGATCTACAGACTGGAGTTCAAATCCCAGTGTGACAATGAATAGATGCTTGCTTTACTGCCTTCTGTGGGTTAAAAACCTACATTTGGAGACCTTGCTTTTGAACAGGCCTTCAGGCCCTCGGGAGTGAGCCCAGCTCACTTCCAGGCAGTTCACGTGCAGACCTGTCTTGGTGACGCTGTTTTCTGTGTCCCCCACAAGGTACATGAGACAGGATGCTGCTTACAGCACCCACTTCCACGTCTGAAGAAGGCATCTGCACCCTGTCACAGTGGCTTCTGGTCTCCTCCTTTCTGGCCTGGATTTGCTCCAGCCAGGTTGGCCTCATAATCTCACCCCTGACATTTGTATTTTCATAAATCCACCAGAGGCCTTGTGTTTTGGAAATACTGTGGGCTGGCAGCACAGTATCGTGCCCCCAGCCAGCGGCCAGGGTGTCAGTGTCTGCTGTAGCAGCAGGTGCTGAGGGGCCCTCCCTGTGCTCAGGTTTTCAGGAATCACCACCTTTAGCTGGGTGCCGAGGCTCCGCCTCCGGCCACCAGCTGTCACCTTGGGGCCTAGCGTGCCCTCCCCATTCCCACGCTTTGCTCGCATAAAATCTCACAGATAACCAGTCACCCAGAGGACCTGCCATTTGCTCAAGCCATTCATCCTAGGAGGTCAGGCATCTCGTGTGCACCCTGTGTTTTCTCCTAAGGGTGGAAAGGATGTGGTCCTGTTAAGCTTGTGACATTTCATTTGTGAGAAAAACATTAGTGAGGTTCATCTGGGTAAAGTGCTGCTTTACTATAAAATTCTTTCTGCTAAAACATAAAGGGAATGAGATAATACAGTGTTCTTTTGATAGAAAAAGAAAGCAACTTTCTTCATATAGAGGTATCTGTCTACACAACGTGCAGTATTTTCTGCCTCCATTAAATGCACGGTTGTCTCATGCTAAGATCTTCCAAGCCTCCAGCAAAGCATTAATCCTGCTTTCAGCATATTTGACAGGGACCAAAGAGTTAATGAAGATAAAAATGAGAGCGTCCTCAGTGAAATAGGTTTGTCCAAATTATTTCTGGGTCGTTGGCTTCAATTTCGTGATGAAGGCGGGACCCTGCATAGGGAGGGAGTGGAGTAAGCAGGATTACGGGCGGACGGGCCTGAGACGTTGGTGTTACTTCCACCTGAGAAGGCTGCTCTGTCTCCCCGTGACCCATCAGCCTCCTCTGTGCTCCTGTGGAGCTTTTGTGTGATAGACCGGTGGGCGAGTGTGGGGCAGTCGTCGGGGGAAGAATCCACATCACATAAACCGTTTTTTACTCCTGCAACGGCTAATTCAGATCCGAGTGCGTCTGGCCGGCTAGTTGTTACCTGTCGTCAGTGACACAGGAATTCACAGCCCGTGGTGCCTATTTGTAGGAACAGAGGTGGTGATTAGATTCAGAATCACATGGCCAGGCAGGAAATCATACTTTGAACATAATTGCTTTATCTGACTGCTCCTTTTAGAAGAGGGTATTTTATTAGCTCCAGCTCCCTGGGCCATTAGCTGCTGCTGCACCATCTTCTGTGAGGGACTTGGAAGGGAAGTCTCGCCCAGCGGGGACATGAGGACTGACAGCTGCCGCCTCCCCCAGCCTTTGTTCCCTGGACTTCGTGGCAGAGGTCGGGGCCCTGTAGCGTAGTTAGTAGGGCACTACCGCAGGAGGCACAGGCAAGAGTCGAGAGTGTTTTTTGGAGGTGAAGAATGCAGTGTGTTGTGGAAGGCTTGGGCAGCCAGTGCGCCTGGGGGAAAGCGGTCAGGACGCTTGACACGGGACAGGGCATGCTTGGGCGCCCTCTGCCAACACCTCCTTCCCCTGCTGGCCAAGGCCTGCACTGTGCCACGCTCTGTTCCTCCTGAGCAGGCTTCCTTGGACGTAGCCCACATGAACCTGTGCTGATTCGCTTAAGGAATCAAGGGGTTAGTTTTAGCTTTTGTGTTGCTGTTTCGTGATGCCAGGTCCACAACCTCAAAGACCCAGGAGACCCGCCAGGAGGGTCACATCCAGAGCTTTTGTGTTGCTGTTTCGTGATGCCAGGTCCACAACCTCAAAGACCCAGGAGACCCGCCAGGAGGGTCACATCCAGAGCTTTTGTGTTGCTGTTTCGTGATGCCAGGTGTCCACAACCTCACAGACCCAGGAGACCCGCCAGGAGGGTCACATCCAGAGCTTTTGTGTTGCTGTTTCGTGATGCCAGGTGTCCACAACCTCAAAGACCCAGGAGACCCGCCAGGAGGGTCACATCCAGACATGGAGCTAGGACGGTGCTCTTTTGGGGCCCTGGGACCCAAGTGATGTGTGATCAGGGCCCTCCATCCCTGTCATACCCCTGGGAACACTCCTGCTGGCCTGGCTGAGGTTGCTGCTCCCCTCTTATTGGGGGTAGGGATCTGTTTGGCTGCCCACTGAAGTGCGCAGGAAGAGGGCGGCCGAGGACACAGCGTGTGCAGGATGAATGGCCATGGCTGGACTCAGCTCCGTGAGCTCCCAGAGGCTGTGGGGTAAGCAGCTCCACCTGCGTCCATCTGACAGGCACAACACTGAGGTGCTCACCTCTTGCTCGCGCAGCAGGCCCTGCCCCAGGCCTCCAGGAGCCTCATGCTAGTGGCATCGGAATCTGGACGGTCTAGTCATTGCTTCTTGAATATTTTTGTGCGTAATTTGTTAGATGCCAAGGAATATATGTAACGGCTGTGTAAATTACGAAGCCCATCACTCAATCTGAGGAGCAGAAGAGAACCAGTGTGTGCTTCTCCCCAATCCCTGCCTGTGCACCGAGGTCACCTCCTTCTTGAGAACCCTCTCCTATTTTGAGTGCAGTCGGCCACATGTGCCCGTACCCTACGGACCCTGGAGTTTGAGCTCTATAAAAGCCTGTCTGCTGCTGTGTGTGGGGTTAGATGTCCCCACCCTGTGGCTGGTTGTGTCTGGTAGCTTGGTCATCTCTGTTGTCACCTTGCAGTCCTCTCTGTGACCATCCCCACACTTCATTCTTTCTCTTTTCAAGGGGCACTGGGGTTCTTTCCAGTTTTGCATTTATATAAGGTCAGTGTGAGCATTCTCATGAGCACACCGTGGTTTATTTTTAAGCCTCGGTGTAAGCCATGGTGCCAGTGCAGTCCTGACCGGGCTGGTGGGGGGTGGGGGCAGTTCTCAGGAGTCCCCTGAGTTGTGAAACACGATGGCATAGAGGTCCCACAGCGGCTGCCGATGGCCTGAGTCCACTGATCTCCCTGCCATTGCAGGTCTCTTCGGCTGCTGGGGAGGGAGTACAGGGTAGGGGGTGGGGGACTCATAGGTTGCTCAGGCATCTGCATGGAGAAGGGGGCTCAGTCGTCATGCTACAAGCAGCCTGCAGTAAAGGCAGGTTCCAGTGACCAAGCAGTGGCCACCAGGCAGCCACACAGCCCAAGTGTATGATCTGCGCTCTGGGAGCCCATGGCAATCTGTGAACGGATGTAAGAGAGGTGGGGAGGACAGGGCAACTGATGCTTGCCGGCAGTTCGGAAGAGCTGAACCCACTCTTCATCCTTAGCCTGGACGCACCAGGGCTTCGGGCCCCTCAGGAAAAGCAGGTTTCCCCTCAGGCCGCGGCCTGCATGGGGCACACGCACAGGAAGTAGGTGGGTAAGAGGAGGGAAGGGAGGGCCAGCAGGCACCCAGCGAGCACCTGCTGAATAAACACCCGCATGGACAGCGCTCAGACTTGTGTTGCTGGGCTGGGGCTCTGCTCTCTAGCTGTCCAGGAGAGCAGGAGTCAGGCTCTTGTGGCTAGTTTGATCCTGAAGCCGAGGGCAGTTCCTGAGTCACCGTCTTCTGATGTCTTTGGGAGCCTTACATAGCCAGTTGTAGCCAGTCGGGCTCAGACGTGATCTGAGTGCACCGTGGCTCTCCGCTCCATCAGGGCGGTCTGGTGTTGTGTAAGTAACTCATGATATTATGAATCCTGTTTCTGTTCTTTGGAGGGATGAGCTCAATCTTCCAAAAATAGATTTAGCTGTGTTGATATTTAGTTTCAGTTAATCACCGCCTAACATCCCATTATTAATTTTCTTCCAACAGTCAAAATATTGTAAGAGCTTAACTGAGTCAGAGACTAGAACAAGCTGCTGGCTTCTCTCAGCATTTAAAATATTAATCTACAATTTTTGACTGATCCACTAGTTATAAAAATGTAAGAAAATGAGAAAAAGAAGCTGTACCATGATATTTGAATATACCTTGATATTTTATGATCTTTATTTAGATGTTATTTGATTTTAAAAAAATAAAGTTCATTTTTCTGTCTAAACACACATTTTAACTAACCTTCAGTTTTTTGGCACATTCGTGCCTTGCTTGAATGACATCTTTTCTGAAGTCATTTGGACACATTATCTCATTTAACTCTGCCCCAAGTTGCTTGAGGGAGGAAAGACTGTTGAGTGGCTGACTGCTTAACCTCTTGGCTCAGGAGTCAGCACCCCTGGTGGGCCTGAGTGTCACCTCAGCAGTGGCTCTGCAGTCCCCAAACCCCAGGGACTCTCAGGCCACCTGTGGGGCACAGTTCGAGAAGGGTGATTTGAGCCCATCATGCCTTGGACTTGTGGTGAAGCTGGCCTTTTTGGTGAGTCCACTCAGGTGTCAAACTGGCCAGTGGGCTGTGCCACTGAGCAAGTGCATTTCTTCAGAAAGCACTGCACACCAGGTGAGAAGCACATACATTTGGGCAGTGTTCGGCAAGGACCAGACATGGCCCTTTGCTCTTGGAGCTGCATTAGGGCTCGGAAAGTGGTAGAGACCAGTTGCTGCATGCTGTGATGTGGGCAGAGGTTAAGGTGGATGGAAATGGTCAGGGGAGCTGGGGAGGGACTGGGTGCCAGAGGCCTGTGGAGTGAGCTGCCAGGAGGCAGAGTCCAGGAGAGGCAGCCAAGTGGAAGAGAGCCCCACCAGGGGGTAGGGACCAATTCCCTAGCTGCAGGGAGACCAGGCTGAGGCACACAGGACCTGGGGAGGAAGGGAGGAAACCGCCCCAGAGTGCAAGAGCTGGACCTGGCCTCGCAGGCTGGATGGGACTCCGGCTTTGTGCGCTTGCTGTAGTTTTAACTTCTGATGTATAGAATTGACTTGATCTGATCCGTGCGTGACTGATGACTGGCTGTCTTCCTGACCCAGGCACAACCCTTTCATATTGGTTTATTTAGTGGTTGTGAGCCTCCCACCCACCTGGGAGCCAGGCCTTGTCTGCAGCCCCTGCCACCATAAGTCCCTCTCCCGCCCCTTAACCCCCATGTGCTTGCCAGTCTCCTCCTGTTCTCACAGTGCAGAGGTGGGCGGACTGCATCACACGTATGTGTATATGTATTCTTAAATATGTTCTTTCAAATTCTGTTTTCAACTCAGTGTATTTTAAAGATATTATATCTTCATGGATCAGTTTTTATGGACTCTTAACTAAATTTCTTTGGAATTGCTGGTTTGTCTGTGGTTTGTTCGTGTTTGGTGATATGAAATGTTCCATTATCTAAATGTTTCCTGGTTACTTGTCCTTTTTTCTGTCAGTGTTCATTTGATGGGGTCCTGCTCCAACCGTCCTCATTCCTGGCCCTTGTTCCCCGGGGGCTGGACTTCCTCCTGGATCTACTCCTAGGAGGGGCTGCTTGGTGCAGGGCAGTGGTTCTTAACTGCGTCCCGAGGAACATGTGGCAGTGCCTGGAGACGTTCTCCACTGTCACAGCTTGGGGAGGGTACTGTTGGCCTCTCCTAGGCAGAGAACAGAGATTCTGCTTCACATGACAGTGAGGCGCGCCCTACCCAGCAAAGAATTATTCACCCCAAAGTGAAAGTGCCAGGGTTCAGAAACCCCATTGTAGGGCATGCAAATGTTCAGATTCCCGTGAAAATGCCAACATACTTTCCCAAACAGTTGTACTCATTTACACCACCAGCAAGATTAAAAAACAGATTTTCCCCAAACATACAAAGATTTAGACAATAGCTTCAGCTGTCCTTCAGACTTTTTGTTTGTTTGGTTTTTGGTACTGGGAACTCAGGGGTGTTTTGCCCTGAGCGACATCCACAGCCCTTTTTGTTTTTGAGACAGGGTCTTACTAAGTCGCCCGGGCTAATTAATCCTAAGCTTGCCATCCTCCTGCCCCAGCCTCCTGAGTTTCTAAAATCACAGGTGCGTGCTACCACGCCCAGCTCCTTCAAATGTTTGGCAGCCCATCCCCTGCCCAAATTCTGTGATCCAAAAGGAGTCGTCCGTGTGGGAATCTGAGCCCATGCTGGAACACTGTGTCTCCACATGGAATGCTACTATAGTTCTTTGTTCAATATCTTTTTTGTAAAACTACCATTTTACAGGCTTACAATGAAAAGCGATCTTCGTAATTCTCCATGTGTGACACACAGACTGGTTTTACCAAACGAGTTTCCCAGAACCCATTCCTTAATGGTACAGTCCTCAGATTGTGGTCTGGGGACAGTGAGACCTTCCCCAGGGATCCAAGAGATCAAAACTGCTTTCATGGCAGTACTAACACACTGCTTTCCCTTCTCACTCCCTTAATTCACAAGCTTACTTACGGTGGAATTTTCCAGAAGCCACATGATAGGAAATGACATCATTGTGCTAACACTGAGAGTTCGTGCATCCTTGTCTTCATTTCTAATACATAAATACTGATAGCTGTCACCCACAGAAACAAGCCTTTTGAGTTCCTCAGTAGTTTTCAAGAGTGTGGAGAGGTCAGAGGTGAAAATGCTGCAACTACTGCTTTAAGGATAAATATGTTTATTACAAATATCCAAGACAACCAGGTGTGATGTGCACACCTGTAGCCCCAGCTACAGGAGGCTGAGGCAGGGGGACTACTGGAGCCCAGGAGTTCAAGGCCATCTGGGCAACATTAAAAAAAAAAAAAAAAAAAAGGAAAAAGAGAATTCAAAACAATATATCAAAGTTAATCTCAAAAAGTCATTCAAAAATGACAGTGAGAGGGTTAGAAAGGTACCATGGACTAAAAAAATCTCAAACCACAAAATAAAAAAATGAAAGCAGAGATGTAAAGCGTGAACCTTGTTTGAATTAGTATTTGGACAAACCAACCGTAGAACTCTTGTTAAACAGTCCCAGGGATTTAACATGACCTAAATATGAAATGATACCAGCAAATCAATCATGTTAGGTGTAATAATGTTTTTATAAGAATGAAACTAAAGGTCCATATTTTCTAGAGGCGGATACGGAAATATGTAGATCTGAAATGACAGGAAAGAACTTTACCACCAACAATTTTTAAAATGCGAAAGAAAACGGATAGACAAAGCAGCTGTTGGAAAATCTTGATCCTCTTTTAATTTGCATGGTTATTAAATAGTCTCTCTTCCTTTGTGTTTGTAAAGATTGGCAATCAGGAATATTTCAGATGGCAGCCGGGTACATGTCTATAATCCCAGCTACTCATGAGGCTGAAGCAGAAGGATCAGAAGTTCAAGGCCAGCCTCAGCAACTTAGTGAGACCCTGTCTCAAAATTTTAAAAGGGGGAGTGAGACTCACTGGTAAAGTACCCTGATTCCATCCCTGGTACAAGAAGGAAAGATGATTACAGGTGGTCATCTAAATCCAAGACTATTCACATATCCTCCAAACAATGAAGAAAATCAAGTGCAAATGAAACTACAGAAAATAAATCTAGCCAGGCGCAGTGGCATACGCCTGGGATCCCAGCACTGGGAGGCTGAGGCAGGAGGATCACAATTCAGAGCCAGCGTTAGCAACTTAGCAAGGCCCTGAGCTTCTCAGCAAGACCTTGTCTCAAAATATAAATAAAAGAATGAAATAAAAAATAATAAGAGCTGAGGATGTGGCTCAGCGGTTAGACATCCCTGGGTTCGATCCCTGGTTAAAAAAAAAAAAACAAAAAAACTAAATACATCCACAACAGAAGACCAAGAATAGCAGTGTTATGAACTATTTGGTTCTTGTTTTTAAGAGAGGGAATCAATTTTTTATTTAGTTTTTCATCTGGCCTTTGTTTCTCCAACACTCAGTTGTGTATGTGCTTCTGGGGTTCAAACCCAGGTCCTAGTGCATGCCAGGCAAGTGCTCCAACTGCTGAGCCGCTGCTCCAACCCCCTTAAAAATTTGCAAGTTTAGAAATGGTGGGGGAGCGGGTGGACAGACAAATCCTAGTGGGCTGTTATTACTTGCACTCTCACTGTTAACCTTTGCTGCGTGAGAAATGACTCGTACAAACGAGAATATCCTGTATGATTTCATCTGTGTGAAGTTCTAGAACAGCCCAGAACACAGGCGAATGAAAGTCAGAGCAGGGTTTCCACTACCAGGGAGAGGCAGGCCCTGACTGCGAAGGGTGTGAGGAGTATTTGGTGGTGAGGAGTCTGTGCACAGTCTCCATGGCTGTATTTGTTAAAATTCAGAGAATGTTAAAGTTTGTTTCCTTGCAAGCAAATTTTATCTCAAAAAAATTGTAAACAATGCTGGGGATATAGCTCAGTGGTGGAGCACTTGGCTAGCATGCACAAGACCCTGGGTTCAATCTCCAGCCCTGACCCCCCCCCCCCAAAAAAAAAGATTAAAAACAAGCATTGGGTCCTACTTAGCAATATGCTGCTGCCTGGGTGTTTGTGGATGAAGTATACTAGTGTCTGCAATTTCAGATGCATCAAAAACGTAACCTGGGGCTGGAGTGGTGCTCGGCAGTGGAGCACTTGCCCAGCATGTGCAAGGACCCGGGTTCAAACCCCAGCACCAGGTATATTAGTGTCAGAAAAACAAAACCAATGAAAAATAAATATAATTAACTCTCTTGCTCTTCTCTTGAAAAAAAAAAAAAATCCATAGCCTGGACCAGTGGCTGGGCAGCTGGGCACACCACACGTAGAACATTATGCCAGTGTAGAACCCAGCTGATGAGGTAGGACTGCTCACTGCAGTTCTTCCAGCTTCTTCGATGTTGGAAATTCTTCATAGTGTTGAAGGAAGGAACACCTCAAGGCAGGAGACAGTCCTCAGCAGCATTTAACAGGTGCAGAAACCTTCATATTGTAAACTAGAAGCTAGAAAGAGAAACAGGCGCAGGTCTGAAGAGATGGGCATTTGTTGCACTCGAGGAAAAGTGGAGAGCGGGATGTCAGAGGCGTACGGCTCCAGATGAAGGTGTTCCAGGAAGAAGAGATGCACATGGGGGCACCAGGAGAAAGAGACCAGCACCCTGATGAAAGAAGTGGGACAGCAGCGAGAAGGTGGCAGGAGTGGACCCGAGAAGCAGCAGGTGGTAGCTGGCAGCCGGAGGCAAAGCGGAGCAACGGCACAGGGTGAAGTAGAGCGGAGGTGAAGCACCTACACGTGGAAGGGCCCTGGGGATGTGGTGTGCTCAGCCACCTCCCGTCTAAATAATGTCAGGCTTCAAAGGTAAGAAATGTCAAATCAGGCTGACGGCAGACAGCCGTGGGGCAGAATCAAGGGAGGTGTGCATCTCAGGTGCCCAGGCCAGGGGAGACCCTTCCAAATAGGTGCACATCCCCACCCACAGAGCCCAGCCCAGGCCCTCCTGCAGTGATACAGAGCAAAGGGGCGCTGAGGGCAGAGCGGTGACCTCCACACAGCGTTCAGATAGCAGCTAATATCTCAAATACAGGAAAAGGATAAAAACAAATGGGAAAGAAGCAGTTCACAAAATAGATACGAATGATAATTAAACCAGTGAGAGGATGTGCAGCCCTACCCATAATGAAAGAAATGCGGATTCAAATCACTGAGGCACCGTTCCTCGCCTACCAGCTTGGCAAGGGTAAAAGGGCAGCCGCTTCTGTCGGTGAGGCTGCGAGGAGGCAGGCCCACCCTCACACGCTGCCTGGCTGCTTTAGGACTTCGGCAGTGTCCCCTCAGCCACGTGGGTGTGTGAAGTGCGTGTTTGAGGGGCTGTGCTTCCAGGAATCTGCCCTGGTGGCGACAGTGTGGAAGGAAGGGTTTGCGCGGTGACTCATCCAGCTCCCAGGAAATCACCTGCGCAGAGGAGAGCAGCGAAGGAAGCAGGTGGCTCTTTGCCTTTAAAAGATGAGGGGAAGTGAGCTGGAGTTTCCTTTAGAAGATGAGGGAGTGAGCCGGGAGTTTCCTCAGTAAGCTTCCTCCTGTCCGAAAGAGGTGGCTGCAGGGAAATAGGGCCCAAGAGGGGAGGGGAGCACGGTGGGGAGGAGGGCGAGCAAGCGCTGACCTGCACTCCTGGCTTCTCACACAGCGTTGGTGCCACTCTCAAAGTCAATGAAGGAAGCTGACAAAAACATGCACAGAACTAGGAGCCTAACTGAGCCTAATCACGCTGCATTGGCACCGGGCGCCCACGCCTGGGCAGGGGAACAGTGAGCACTTGACTCCGGGTTCTGCCCTAGCTGGGCTAGCAGCGACCCTTCCTGCTTGGCTGGCTCTTTGGGGGTTAGGCTCAGTACTTCTGAACTGTTCCAGGATTGAGCACACATGGAGTACATTGTCGATCCTGGGAACCAGGTCTCCCGCCCTTGGAGAGGCAAAGTGAAAATGCGCAAAGAATGCTAAAATAAATCCTGGGTGCTGCACTGCAGTTAAAGAGATAGAAACACACAGCTGTCTCTCTACACACATGCACACACATGTCCAACTCTGCTGAGCAAAGTTCTGTAGGAAAGCAGCTAATTCCAAAACTTGGGCAGAGAAAGTACCAGATAAGCCTGGAGCATCTCACTGGCCCTGAAAGTAAGGGAACACCATTGAGAATGATGGGGACGTGGGCTGGAGCAGTGGCCCAGCGGTTACAGCGCTTGCCTGGCATGCATGAGGACCCAGGTTCAAACCCCAGCACCACGTATGCAACTAAGTGTTGGAGCAATGAAATCCAGATGAAAAACTAAATAAAATTGATTCTCTCTCCCTCTTTCACTCTCACTGTCCCTCTCTCTTTTAAAAAAATGGGGATGTGTCAAAGGACACAGGATCCATTTTGAAAGGATCTCTACTAGGGCCCTTGATTGGTGAAGTATAGACCACGATACAATAATAACCTGTGAGTTCTTTTTAAATAAATAAAGGGAGTAAGGATTGGGAGGTATCATCATAACAGTATAGCCTCAGGAAAAGGATTCCTCATAGTAGACAATGTGAACTCAATAAATGGAGGAGGAATTAAGAAATTGGGTGACCATTGTGGGAATGAGTAATCACCAGTGGATATTCAAGTTCATGGGTAAAGTGGTGAGAAATGTGTGTCTGGGGGAGGGTGCATTGGGGTTCTGACTTACCATTGAAACTCTTCCGCAAGTCTGAAGTTGTTCAGAATTACTTCAAGATATGAGGTGAACATTTTTAAGCATGCTTATTTAGATACACATTAGATGAGATTATGTGTACTCAGTATAGAATCTGACTGTGGATCCCCACAACCACCCTGATCCAGGCCTCTGTTAACTCCTGTTATGGTTTAGATGAAAGGCGTCCCCCAAAAGTTTGCGTGAGACAGTGCAAAAAAAAAGGATGAGGTGGAATGATTGGGTTCTGAGTGCCTCAGCCCCATCGGCGAGCTACTCCCCATTAGGGTTAACCGAAGGTGGGGTGCAGCTGCACCAGGTGGGGTGCAGCTGGAGGAGGCTCATATCCTGTACCTGGAACGCAATCTGCTTCCTGGAGCCACGCCTAACCCGCTTCCCTCCCCCAACTCTTCTGCCTGGTGTTCAGCCTCACCTCCAGCCCCCAGGAATGGAGCCGGCCTTCTATGGACCGAGGCCTCTGGAACCAGGAGCCCCCAAGTAAACTTTCCCTCCTAAAATTGTTCTTGTCAGGCTTTTAGTCACAGCAGTGGACAAGCTGACTAAAACCCCTTCCACCTCGATTTCCACAATAGCCTCACGCGCCCTGTCTCTCGTCTGTTCTCACACAGAGCCAGGGAGTCTTTTAAAGGGAAAGTCAGGTCGTGTGTCTTCTCTGCTCCAAACCTGAGTGGCCGCCACCCATCTGTCTGCAGTAAAAGCCCATGGCCTTGCAGTGGCCTTGCAGTGGCCCATTGTCTCAGCCCTCCCCTGTCTCCACCCCTCCCACCCCAGGCCCAGGCTCCTCATGGCCTTAGAGGTTGGGCTCTTTGTCCCTTCCCACCGACCCTGGCCTGCCCCCATGTGCACCCCACGCGCTGTCTCTGCCTTTGTTCTTAGTAGCATCATCACTCTCTGCTGTAGTGAGAGTGCCAGGATCACTGCCTTCCATCCTTCTCCTCTAGCAAGACCCCAAGCCCCGGAGACGGCCAGGATCTCTGCCTTCCGTCCTTGTCCTCTAACAAGACCCCAAGCCCCGGAGAGTCTGTGTTGTGCTCCTCAGTGTCCCCCTGCCCCTAGGACAGTGCCTGCTGCACACAAGGTGCTCAGTGCTCGCCTGTGAAACACTTGGTTTTACCTGTGGAAGCCGTAGGTGTGTACATAAAGAAACTAAAACGGAGGTGTTTTCTTTGAAATACTGAGAGGCACTAATAGGAAGCCATGTATTCTTTTATTTTTTTAAGAGAAGAACAGAGAGAATCAATTTTATTTAGTTTTCATGTGGCTTTCGTTGCTCCAACACTTTGTTGTGTATGTGGTGCTGGGGTTCGAACCTGCGTCCTCGCACGTGCCTGGCAAGCGTAGTAGCCATGGAGCTGCTGCTCCAGCCCTGGAAATCATGAGTTCTTAGCTTGGAACGCAGGGTGCCTGCAGGCCTGGTGGAGGGGTGGACGAGGCCTGCTGGGGGACCGCTGCGAGCAGTCTGCGAGGGTCTCCATGCAGGTGCCCCACAGTCAGACAGGGGTTGGTTCCTTTTCTGCTTAAAACATGTATTGTTTTATAATCATGCAGCGGTTTTAGAACTAAAATTTGTAGAAGAAAAACTCCTTTGGAGTGTAAAATCCATCAGGTACAGAAATACTGTCCTGACGTGAACGATTTCTTTGGGAAGCATCTGTGTAGCAGGAGCGTCCCCTGGCACCTGTTTAGTTCACGGGCACCATCTCATCTTGCCTCCTTGGGACCCCAGAAGCCACAGGGCATGGTGCTCAGTTGCCACTTGAAAAGCCAAGTCTTGAAGAGACCCAAGTCCACATAGCTACTGAGGGACAGTTAGAAAAAATACAAGTAAACATTGTTTTTTAAACCATGGGTGAGTGAAAACCAGGAACTTGGAGCTGTCAGGTGTCTGTTCCTTTCTAGCCGCAGTACTGCACATTCCTGTGGCCTGGGAGCTGTTTGCCTGGTCCTGCCACCAGTGGTGGATCCAGCCTCCCTGCACTCCGGGACAGAGCAAAGCAAGAGGGGAGGAAACAGCAGACCAAAGAGGTCTGCGGTCTCGATGTTCTAGACACACTCGGTCCTGAGGTTTCCTGGACAAAACCCGCATCCAGAGCCATATTTGGTCATTGCTTTGAAGGCTGGGGATTTCAAGCTCTGTGGGTCAAGGGTGCCGTGAGCCTTGCCACATCATTTTGTGGGATTTCGCTGTCCTGTTCCTTTCCGATGCTCTGAAGCCACCATTGTCCTCGGGGCTCTTGCCATGGTGAGCTCCTGGGAGGTAAGGGAGGGGTCTCAGGAGCTCTGACTCCCAGGGTCTCACTAGGACAGGTCAGGAGCATGGACCCCACGCGGGCGCTGAGCCCATCCTTCCTGTGGCCTCCGGACATGGCTCCTGTTCTGCTCCCCGTGTGTCCTGTTGAGTAGCTGGGACATGTGCAGCGCATCGATCCAGGTGGCCCACGGCGAGGCAGTGTGAGACTGTGCTCCTGGGCCGTGGCCTCTGAGGGCCGGGAGCAGAGCCACTGTCGAGCGCTGGGCCTTACCTGTGCAGCTTGGCCAGCAGCGGGAAGAGCACCTTGTGAGGTTCTTAGACTTTATTTTCTGACAGAGGCATTCCAAGGCCAGTTTGGGGATGGAGTTTTTTGTCCTTAGCTCTAATTGCCCCCACCCTTGCTTCCTCTCACCAGGGGTGTTGTTCCTTTGACTTCTGTGGTTATTAGTGCCACGTGGTCATTCCCGGAAGTGGCAGTGCCCCTGCGTCTAAATAAATGTGCACATAGGATGTGGCAGTAGCTGTTTCCCCTAAGCCCCCCAAAACAGTCTAAATGAATGAAAGCCAAGTTAGCCTCAGCTGTGCTCCTTGCCCCACATGCTGATACGCCAGCAGCCACCAGACTCATCATTTCTAATAAGTCTCTAGCTTCCTTCCGCACGTTTCAGTTGCATGTGGCCCAAGGAGTTGGAGAGCTCTCCGGCCACCCTGGTGGCTCTACTGCCTGGGGCTGGCATTTGCACTAGGGATTTCAAGGCTGGAGAATGCAGCTCATTCTGTCTGTCCAATGTTTTGCGTGTGTTAGATGAGACCGGTGGTGTCTGGCTGAAACAGGCAGCCCATTCTTGTTGGGGCAGGGTGCAGCCGTGTGTGTGCAGAGTCCAGCATGGTGGCTTGCGTGCCCAGGGCGCCACTGCCCTAACATTCTGCATTTGAATCATCTGATGTGATGTTATTCCATGGTCAGTGTTGGATCTCTTTTCAGACCAGACTGTGTGTTTTACACTCTGCCCCTAGTTTGGCTTCTTCCTGTTCTGATTCTTATCTTCATTCTTGTAACAAATGCTTATCGATCGAACACTCAGTGAAAGATAACCCCAAATCAGTCTCTCGCTGCGGATCGCAGTGCGTCTGCTGCTCTCCCAGGGCACTGCTAGACCCGCCTCGTGCCTACCCGTCACCCTCTGGCCTGCCTTAGCTGCTCTCATCTCCTGTCGTCTGAACTCTTGCCCCTGCCCTGCCTCTGCTTGGTCCGTAGGTGTCCTGCCGCTCCTCCCTGCTGCCCCATGAGTGCAGAAGGCGCCCTCCTGGCATGGGCTTTACAACCTGGCTTCCGTTCACGGTTAGACTCGCCTCCTCCCTCTCCCTTCCCAGCCCACGTGTCCCCATGCTCCTGCCACACTCAGCAGAGGGTATTTCAGAGGGGGCAGTTCCTCTTTATGTGGAACTAGCCAGCACAGCTCTCCTCACTCATTGCCACAAGGAAAGCACCTCCTATTTCCAGAGGCTCCTCAGGAACTCCAGGCTCCCCGCGTCGGCTGCTGCTTTGCTTTGTACCTGCCGCTCTCTGCCTGTGGCGCCCTTCTCCTGCCCCCTCCGGTCAAGCGGCTGTGCGCTGAGATTGGGTTCTCACGCCCTGTATGGAGGCCGATGCTTACTTGCCGGACTGGGTCTCCCCTAAAGCCCTGTTTCTGCCTTTGTTGACTGCATGTGCAGTGTACAGAAGTGTCATGGGTTGATCTTAAACGTCCTGCACTACCGTTCATAAGGTCTCTGTGAAGATCCCAGAGGGCAAGTGTGGGGCCTGCCGGCCACCTGTCAGTATCTGCTGTGTCCCCCTACATAGCTTTGCAAAGCCCTTGGACTGGACATGGGAACTCTACCAAGAAGGGTTCTCCTGGGACTTGATGATTCCTATAGGACAAAGGGGCAGCGTGAGTTCTTGTGGCGCTTGTTACTTGCAGGACGGTGCTGTTGATCAGTAGACTCTGCAGCTTGTTTCAGAGTCTGCATTTGACCAAGTGGAGCCATGTGTCTCGACACCCACTGCAGTCGATAGTGTGCAGCAAAAATGAGGTGACTCTTCCCGGGTCAAGTGATGAACAGATCCCAAACTGCTCTCGCCTGTAGACAGTTTATCCTGATTCAGATGTATACACAATTGAATCTCATTAGCCCCGATTTCACAGTGCAGACCAAGCGTGTAAATAACTGAGACCTTTCTTCAACCGTTTTAAAGGCAGTTTATCTTGGTCTTTTACTTTATTCTTTAATCCCAGTCTACACAGTTGATTTTTCCTGCACCTAAGCTCTTCATTGTGTCCGTGTATTGAGATAAAACAGTTGTTGCTTTTTAATAAAGCAACAGCCTGTTGCTGATGGCAATTGAATTAAAAGATGAGTGTGTGTCTACAGCACGGGCTGTGGTGGTGTTGATGATGTGAATTCTGTCGCCAGCTATCAACGTACGCTCAGAACTAACGGTGCTGTGTAGCTGGGGGAGTCCTGCTTGTCTCCACTCCACGGTCACAGTTAACCCGACTTGAGCGAATTGTAGGGAGACACAGGGTCTGGACACCTGGTGCCTGGGTTCCGGTTCTTGCTTGGCCAGTTCTAGCCACGTGACCTTGTTCTCACTTCCTCTCTGTTTGACATTTGCTCCTCCGTGGCAGGGAACTGACGGCTGCTGTGAAGGCTGCCTGGTCAGTTCCGTGGTGCACGCGGCTGTGGGAGTGGGGGTCTCTGGTCTCTGCTGGACACTTAGTGAGGATCAGGAGTGTTCTGTAGGCCTCCTCCTATACTTGATTACATCAGTTGTTGGTCCTAAACGTGGTGAAGAGAAGATCCCTGTATTTCCACTAGACATCCTGTGTAAGTAGCATGGGACGTTCTCTCCTGGTGGGATGGAAGCCCGGGTCTCCTCCGTTCTTGAGTCGTGTTCTCGGGTCCTATTGCCTCGTGAGCCTTACGCAACCCCTGGCTGATCGTGCTGTTCTCAGCATGTCCAGTTCTGTCCATCACAGAGGTGTGTGAGGTGTGTCGTGGTTCTGGAATAGAGGCATTGCTGGGCTTTGCTCCAGATTACACAGCAGTGTAGCCACAGGTGATTCAGCACCCCTGCTCCTCCCCCGTGCCGCCTCAGCCTCCTGCACAGGTCCCTCATCACCTCCCAGTGCTTGGGTGTATCCTGGGCTCAGCTCTTGTTCTCACCTCCCAGGTGACCCCATACATTCCTGGTCTTAACTGTGTCCTATGTGCTGATGACACCAAGTTTACACCCTTAGTCCAAGGCTCTCTCTGAGCCGCAGCCCAGACCCATCTGCCTGTTGATTCTGCCTCTTGACTTCCATGCCGGCTTCTTGGTCATTCCTCCTGCTGCCCAAACCAGAATTCCTTTGTGCGTGTGTGTGCACGCGTGCGAGGGAGTGAACCCAGCCCCACCAGACTTGCAGTCGCCCTTGCCTCTTCTGCCTCTCACACCTCCCGGTCGGTGCTTTGAAATACATCCAGAATCCATTGGTCCCACCCAGCCCACTCTCAGCTGCCAGCCTTTCTTCCCTGCCATGGACACATCCTCCCCGCTCTGCCTCTGCTCCCCACCTTGATGTTCCACACTGCAGCAGCTCTTCTGAAGGTCACTCTTGTGTCCCAGAAGCCACCGGCCTTCATCACACCGAGGACTTTCTTCATGGTGTCCTCCTCCAGCCCAGAACGTGCACCCCCAGAGGGCAGCCATGCTCTGTTCACTCCAGCCCTCGGAGCTGCTGTGTGCAGAGGCAGGGGGGCTCGCCCGAGCACCTGGTGAGGGAGCCGCACGGCCCATGCTTGGCCGTGGCTGCCCGCTTGCAGTGCACATGCTCTGCTGTGCTGCACGGCCTCCTTTCTGGGCATTTCTGAGCACCACCAAATCTCACTTTCACTGTGCCTTCGAAGTCCTACCATCTTGCTTTGGTTCATCATCGTCAAACACTTGTTGCATGCTTGGTTTCCCCAGGGCCTGGTCCCTGCCCTTCTGCTCTCGTGCTTGAGCACAGCCCCCTTGGTGGAAGTGGACTCCACTCTTCTCGTGTTCCTCAGCGTGCTTCCTGGGCTTCGCGGTGTGCCTGGCACAGAGGAGGAGTGGAGAGAGTGAAAGCAGTGCTGCGAACAGGTGCTGCAGGGCGGCTCTGCCGTGGCTCTTGTGACCTCAGCCCACACGGGGCGCCATGCTGGTGGTGCAGGGAACCCTCTCTCTGCTCTGGGTGCTGGTTACTTTGTTGTTCCATTGTTTGTGTGTGTGTGTGTGTGTGTGTGTGTGTGTGTTTGTGTTTTTAAGAGAGAGAAAGAATCAATTTTATTTAATTTTTCATGGACTTTCATTGCTCAGAAACTTCATTGTGTACGTGGTGCTAGGGTTTGAACCCGCGTACTCGCGCATGTGAGGCAAGCGCCGTAACTACTGAGCCACTGCTCCAGCCCCTCCATTTTGTTTTTGCAGTGCTGGGTGGGGCCGGAACCCAGGGCCTCACATGTGCTGGGCACGCGCTCTACCAGTGAGCTCTATCCCAAGCCGCAGTGCTGGTTAGAAACGCAGGTTTTACCCTAAACCTAATGTCCCATTCGAATGGAGTCAAGCCAGGGCCTCCACCCTGAGGAGGAAGTACAGACCTCCAGAGAGGCGTGACCACTGGACATCCGGAAGGGTGAGGGCCTGCCGCACAGGGAGACAGCAGCGTGCTGAGCCTCGCCTTTGAATCCTGAAGAGCACACGCTGCACTGAAGCCGCGGGCCGCTGCCTGCCAGAACCCTCTGGCCTTTTAATATGCGCCTGGTTCCTTGGTTTCCACACTGCCCTTCAGCAGGAGGTGCAGGCTCCATCGTATGGGTGGGGAAACTGAGACTCGGGAAGGCTCAGCAGCCCCTCAAGCACGTCCAGCAGCAAAGCTGGAATTGCAAGTGAGAGCCACAAAATACCAACATCCTGGTCACCTCTGTCGTGGTCCACGAAGGGGCAGCATGGATTTTAAAAAGACAGCAAGCTCCTACAACATGTAGGTAACTGGAGAAAATGTTGAGAGCTTTTTTGAGCTTTTGAAAAGAACAAGCATTTTGATAAAAATTTAATTTTGGTAGGAATGCTTTCTGAAAATACTGCAGACTTCCCGTTCTATTTTCTTCCTGCACAGGCTTTATCAAATGATTGTTTTGTTGATAAATTTAGTGTGCAGTTGGGACTTATATGTAGATTGTACTTACCCTCAAAGGGAGAGAGGGTTTTATAGTTTCCATTCATTCTCATTAAAATAAGAACATTTGCATCTTAACTTTTACATCTTGTTCCAGGAATTTTAAGCAGTCTGATTGTATGGAAGTGGGTCGTATTAATTGCAAATGGGCTAGACATCTGCTCGCTAGCATGGAAGGATTTTGTTTTTATATATGATCTGCCAGAGTGAGTAAGTGAGAGCTGCTGTGATGCTTTACAAAGCTAAGTTTTGCAGAGACTTATAATGTACCCATAAAAATGAATTTAGGAGCGAATCTTTGAAACTTCTTGAACTGGGAGCAATTACGCATCTTAGAATTGATAGATTTTTATCTACAGTCTGTTGGGGAGCCATTTCCTATCCTTGGAGCCTCAGTTGGTCTGTTGCACATGGAGCCTGGGTTCAGTGGGTTCCAGACCCTGTGATAAGCGGGCAGGGGGAGCAGCGTTGCTGTCCTGCCCTGCCTGCAGGGAGTGAATGAGGTCGGGAACAGGATCCAAGCTACTCAGGCAAGTTCTTTCCTCCCTGGTAAGGAATACAGCAGGGTGTAAAGTGGGCCCTTGGAACACGAATTTGCTGTTGTTGGGGCACTTACTTCCCAAGGAAGCTCAATGCTCAGGAAGTTGAGGAAACACTCACTGGTTAAAGCTGAGCAGTCGCCTTGCTGTGGCCTCTTTCAGAGCCTTTAATATCCTCCACAAACTGAATCTTCAAGAAGAGAATGTCCCCTGCAGGCTCCCAGATATATTCGACCTCAGACCCCTTTTCATAGAATATGCTTTGGGAAATGTTATCACAGGGAACTTTGTAAATACTTACATTGAAATTAAGTGTTGCACATCTAATTGGTACCTGGATAATATAGTTTAATGTAGAGGACTGGTTCCCAGGGCGGCTGGCTCAGCCATCTCACCCTTCTGGGCTTTGCAGGACCTGGCTTTTTCAAAACTGCTGGTTCCAAGCCAGTAGTGTCACTGGCTCATTTGGGAGCCAGAGGAAAAATGAGGCCCCTACACATCTGTGCAGACCATATTTGACAAAGAGGAAGATGACAGATGATGAGCAGCTGCAACCAGAGAAGGACAAGGAAAATATGGAACTGATGGAATGGTGCAAGAATGAGTAACATTTTCCCTCCAGTAGTTTCCTGCCCTGGCACAGCACCTAGGAGGCCCTGGCATTTGTTGAATGACTGAATTGTTGGGTGCTGAGTGTGTCTGATGTTGGCGTGCTGCTCTGCTCTGCTTTAGGTTGGGCCACATGTGCACACTCTCACACCTTGTGGAACCGAAGGTCTTCCTGCCGATAACGGATGTCCTTCTCAACAGAAAGCCACTGCCTTGCTGCACAGCTCCGCTCCTGGCACTGTTACTCTAGGAGCAGGAAGGGATCCGAACCGAAGCAGCCAAACCCTTCCTCTGTCTCTCGCAACCAGTGACACAGGGCTGACAGATGTAAGGAGAGGTGTGTGCTGCTGAGGGCCCAGCCGAGCTGATGCACAAGAGGAGTGAGGCTGCACTTCCAGCCTGCGGCCTGACCCCATTAACTTCCGGCATCCGGGTGATGGCGCGAGACGCAGAAATTGTCTGAGTGCCTAGTGGCACTAATTTCCCATTTAGTGCTCCCTTCAGCAGACTGCCTTGTTACCCAGAGGAAGACTCACTCGCTCACCCTTCATATGGGGAAATCATTTGGAGCACTTAATTTGGGTTGATTCTTTCTTGGTGCAATATTGCAATTAAGTTAGATTAATGAAAGGTAAATTCCAGTCTATACATGAAAAAAAAGTCTCTAGTAAAGATCCTAATTAGAATGTGTGTTTATTTAGCCTCTCATGGTTTAATTGCATCCCGTCTTGCTATTTACAAACAGGCATCATTAAAGAGTAATGAGCGTGTGAGGAGCATTAATGCTAGCAGCAGATGAGGTGACTGGAGGCAGGAGCGGCGGGTGGCCAGGCTGCCGGTTCCTGTGCGTTTTGAAAGAAGGGGGATCAATGTCCTCTGGTGAGAAGTTTCTGTTTAGCTCTTTGGCCCATTTATTAATTGGGACGTTAGTGTTTTTGTAGTTGACATTGTTGAGGATTTTGTAGATTCTGGATATGAGACCCTTGTCAGAGGAATCATAGTCCATGATTTTCTCCATTTCCGTAGGAAACCTCTTGACTCTTTTGATTGTTTCCTTGGCAGTACAAAAGCTTTTTAGCTTTATGGCATCCCATTCACTGATTTTTTACTTTACTTCCTTCACTTTTGGAGACCTGTTGAGAAAGTCTTTGCCTACTCCCACATGCTGAAGTGTTGGACCTATTTTGTCTTCTGTCAGTTGCAACGTAGCTGGTTTATTACCAAGCTCCTTGATCCATTTTGATTTGATTCTTATGCAAGGAGAAAGATATGGGTCTAATTTCAACTTTCTGCAAGTGGATGACCAGTTTGTCCAGCACCATTTGTTGAAGAGGCTGTCACTTCTCCATGTAATATTTTGTCCCCCTTTGTCAAAAATCAGATGTTTAAAGATTTGAGGATTTGTTTCAGGGTTAATAAATGGGCCAAAGAGCTAAATAGAAACTTCTCACCAGAGGACTTTGATCAAGCCAATGAATACATGAGAAAGTGCTCTAAATCTCTAGTAATCAGAGAAATGCAAATGAAAACC
>PVKS010000065.1:133938-304753 GCA_004027875.1 Aplodontia rufa | reverse complement strand
TTCTAATTGCTGTGTAAAATTCCATGGTATATATGTACCACAGTTTTTGGATCCATTCATCCAGTGAGGGACATCTGGGTTGTTTCCATAGTCTAGCAATAGTAAATTGAGCTGCTATGAACATAGATATTGCTGTGTCACTATAATGTGCTGATTCTAAATCCCCTGGAAAGATACCCAGGAGTGGAATAGCAGGATCGTATGGTGGGCTCATCCCTAGTTTTTTGAGGGTTCTTCACACTGCTTTCGAGAGGGGCTGTACCAGTCTGCAAATCCACCAACAGTGTGTTAGTGTGCCTATCTCTCCACATCCCCTCCAGCATCTATTATTGTTTATTTTCTTCATTTTTGCCACTCTGACTGGCGTAAGGTAATATCTTAATGTAGTTTTCATTTGCATTTCTCTGGTTATTAGAGATTTAGAGCACTTTCTCATGTATTCATTGGCTTGATCAATGTCCTCTGATGAGAAGTTTCTATTTAGTTCTTTGTCCCATTTATTAATTGGGCTGTTAGTATTTTGTAGTTGAGAGTTTTTTTATTCTTCATTAGGTAAAAGTGTTAACAAAGAAATGTATAAATCATGGGCATCTTTTGAAAATGACTTGCTAAGCAGCATTAGTGTTTCAGCACAGGAAAAGACAACATGGTGACTCTCTAAAGCTAATTTTGGTTTTATTATCAAAGTGTATGTTTATTATATAAAATAATGAGAAAAATCCAAAAAATAAAATTACTTTAACTCTCACTGCCATGTATACCCTCATATACATTAAGATTCACTTTTAACTCTCAAAAGGAAGGCAGCAGTTTTTGTAGTTTCTGTTTTCCTAAAACCAAATTTGTCATGGTTTTATTTCTATGCCAATAAATATGCTGCTTTAACATCATCTTAATGATGTTCAGTGTTCTTTCTTATCTGTATAATCCCTATTCATGGATATTTCAGATATCCTAATTTTCAGTATATCAATATCACATTAATTTCATCCATGTGATTTAATCTGTATGCACATCTTAGAATATTTTATGATAAATTTCTATATTAGAACTGTTCTTCTCAAAACATGCATGCACTGATAATATATGCATTAATAACTCGCCCTTCAACTTGTTTTTTGCCATTTTCTTTTGGCAATGTACTGACTTCATTAAGCACTGATTCTGACACAAGCAGCATTCTCTAAAATATCTTTCAAAATTGGGACATGTTACAATTCTTTTCTATAAGGAAGACATTAAAGTCCTTGCTAAAGAAAAGGCATTTGGATTAATCACGCATTAACTTAGACGCTCTTTTATATGTTCTGCAATTCTGAAAATATGTTTTGGAGTTGTATTATGACACATTCATTAATGGTATATAATGCTGACACAGTTGTTCAAATTCAGAAATGCCTGCTGAACTAAAGAAGTCTTCTAGTTGCGGAGTTTTATTGACTAGGTTCAAACTACTACCATTACTTATGATTTTGCATTGTTGGGCGACACACTTATAACTCTTACCTGACATTCCTTTATTCACGTATAGCAATAATGTCAGTAACTTCTTTGAAGGGTGAGTGTTGTGTGGCAGACCCCACAGTATATATGAAGTTTCCCAGTGCCTGATCACTAGAAGATTGCCACAAAAATAGTAGCTGTTATTAATATTACCTACAATATTTGGAAAATATCTGCTTATAGTACAGCTTTGTTATGTGAGGTATGTTCAGTAAATGGCTGGATTGACCGTAGGATGAATTATACTACATGTATAATTCATCCTACATGTAACAACAATAGTAATTTTATGCTTACTTCAGTAACACTTAAGTAAGTGTTACTTCAGTAACACTTAAGAAATACATATATATGCAAAATCTACGTTCTGAGCATTGAAATAATTTTAAAAACTATCATTTTGGAATAGGTCAAATGAAAAGAGTACATTGTTTGACATTGCTACATCAATTAGACTTCATATGAATATTTAAAGAATTTTGGTGGAATTCATGTGATAAAATCCAAAAGCAGCCTTTTCAATAAATGAAACGTTTCCCACTCATATTGCTTCATGATATTCATATATATTTTCTTGTCTTGAGTTAACATGAGATAACAATCAAGGTTACAATTTCACCTATAACTAGTTTAAATAAATAAGACAGGTAAAAAGAAAAGGACTACCTTTCATAACACAAATATAGAATTAAACTGTCAAGGCTTGAAATGTTCAATATACTACATGTAGAGTAAGATTTTTTTTAATTCAAATAATTTTTTGAATATGATGGGGAACTAATGTATTGGCCAGAAAATTGTGACAAATCCAGAATGAATGAATTTTAATGGAAGGCTCTAAGGAAATAAGTGATGAAATGAATGTGTGACTTGCTTTCAAATAATTTATAGTTGAATAATTTATGTTACTTTTAATTCATCCATTTAATTATCCAAAATTAATACAATATGACTAGAGGAGGTTTTAAATTGTCACGTTGTTGCCTTAAAATATTTGCCAATAAATATTTTCTGGAGTTTTTTCCCACTATTTTAATGGCTTTATATTTTGCAATATGAGTTAGAAGATTTTGCTAGAGTATATAATGCAAATGAGCTTGCAGGGCTATAAACATTTGACCTATATTTTTAGAAACTAAGTAAAAATCTCAACCAAAAGTATGATATCTGTTCACTCTAAGAAAACTAATCTAATTGAAAATTACTCTGATATTCTCAAGAAATTTGACCCATCCTTGTTCCTCCAGTTTGTAACTTCATTCTTTAGTTGTTCATATAAAAAATGTTGAAATCAACTTCTCTCATGTCCATCAGTAAATTATGTCAAAAGCTATCTATAGAATCTTTCTAGTATACTCCTTGCAAATGCCTTCTGCTACTACTCTTACCTCAGTCTTACTTTTCCTGAATTATTGAAATATTAAAACAGTCTCTCTTTCTTTCCTTTTTTTTTTTTTTTTTGGTTGTTGTTGTTACTGAGGATTGAACCCAGGGCTTGGGAGCCACATCCCTAGTCCTTTTTGTTTTGAGACAGAGTCTCGATAAGTAGCTTAGGGTCTCTCTAAATTGCTGAAGCTGGTCTCGAATTTTAGATTCTCCTACCTCAGCACCCCAAGTCTCTGAGATTATAGGCATGTGCCACCATACCCAAGTAAAATAATCTCTTAATAATTACTCATGCTTTATGGTAGTTTCCTTTTTATATATCCTAACATAGCAGCCAGAATGTTTTTTTCTGAATTAAAATTTGATTGTGTTGGTCCTCTGAAAAGTGCCAACGGCTTTCCATCTCACTAGGAATAAAAGTCAAAGGTCTTATAATAATTTCACAACAGCGTAATGATTAGACCTATGCTACTTCTTTGATTTTGTCACCCAGCACTTCTTTTCTCTCTCCCTCTGCTCACAATTCAAACATGCCAAGCATTCTCTCACTTCAGCTCAACTCTGCATATAAAACAAAGGCATATGATTTCTCATCTTCCTTTACATTCTACCCGTGAATCCAGCATCACTTTGATCCTCACCAAGAGGTCCTTGGAATCCTGCCCTAAATGCTAACAGACTTACTCCCTGACTCAATTTGCACAGTAATTCAGGATTTAGATAGCACTCTACTAGGTATTTTACCTGCATATTTGAAAACAAGACTATCACTATATACTCTTTCCTACCATTAAGAATTAGATTCTGAGTCAGAATTTGGGTTTTATTAATATGGTAATTGGCAAAAAAACCAGATGAAGTAGGAAGACTAGCTAGGAGTCCTCATGGAACTGGAAGATTGTTGGAGTTCTAAAAAGGAAGCAAGTTAAAATCCAGTCATTCCAAGGACAAACCAATGAGGACACATGTCTGAAGGTGTATCCAAATTATAATATCTATATCTGGGCAAAGATCCAGGCATAGGAGTGACAGGATATCTAATAATCTTATCATTGGTGAAAGTAATTTTTGGTGGTCACTCAGTGCTAGAAAGAAGAACAAGGAAAGGAAATACAACAACAACTCTACACACTTTTGCACACTGATGTTCAGAAATAAAGATGTCCCTGAGGACTAGAAAGATCCATGAACAGAGTTTTAGGAAAACTATGTATTTCAAGAAACACCATATCTGAGAAAAATTGAGCGAAGAACATCATTAATAAGATAGTAGAATTCAACTTCTGTGTGTCTTTCCAGCAATCTCCAGGTTTGAATTAGTGAGCAGTTATTCTTCCTTTAGCTCAGGTCCAGGAAGTAACCCTAAGGTTCAGGGGGAAACTCAACAAGACTCAACTGTAGTATGCCATTACAGAACACTCATGGAGAAATATGAACTTAATTTTAGGAATAAAGCGAAAGGTTGATTTTCCAGCAGGATGGTCAATAAAAGCCTTATTGAAAAAGTCACACTAAAATGAGGTGAGGGAAAGAATCATGGAAATCATTTTCAGTATTGGGCCATGTTTGAGGAATTAAAAGCAGGGTAATGTAGCTGGAGCTGAGTAAGGAAGAAGAAAAACAGTAAAAATGGACTTGGGATTGGAGTACATGCTGTGGGGCCTCATGTACCACCATGACACCATGACAAGGACTTTATCTTTTATTTTGAGAAGATAAGATGACAATAGATGGATTTTTACAGAAGAATACAGAAACTATGCACTAGTGATAAGGTCCTATGCGTGATCTCCACTAGCCTAACCATTGCAAAATGGTTAGCAGAAAGCTACCAGAGGAACAAGGGAGGGTTTTAATTTTCTTTGTTTTTATATTATATGTGATAATCGTCCCTTACTGTATGAGTTTTGATAATTTGTGTATGCTGCATTTTATATACCTTTCCCAGATATTTCAATTCATTCAAAATTTTAAATTGGTTGCCCTAAAATGAAATTAAATCACATTTTTTGAGCTTCTGTATGTGACACATACTTTACTCTCTGCTTTGTCTGTAGAATTTCATGTATGCCACCAAAAGCACATGAGAATCATCATTACCATATTTCTGGTAAGGAAAGTATAAAGCAGAGAGTGTGCAGGATGTGCCTTGGCCAGGGAGGACATAATACTGTTTTTGTGGACCCGAGTTCCCTCCTCAGATATTTTTTTTAGGTCGGCTAACCTTGTTAGAAGAGAGTACATTCTGCAGTTGAACTAGATTTATGAGTGAGAGGATCCTGCATGCATCCTAGAACTTGGTTATAGCCTAAAGTGTGCTTGGGATTCAGCATGGTCCAGTGATTCTACTTGTGTGCATTTGAATCAGAACCCAGTGGTACCCATCCCAGAGTGTCCACTCTCCAGCCGCCTGGTACTTCCCAGTGTCTCATTTTGGTTCCCCTGCAAAACAGTAGAACCTAAAATTGGACCCAAGCTCTATAAGATTTTAATATCATGAATTAAGTGAAAGCATATCAACTTAGGCACAAAATGAATATTTTTTTGCATGCAGAGAATACAAATATGCAAAATGAAAATGTTAAAAAGCTAGCAAATACATCATAAACTCCAGAAAAAAAGTAACAACATTGTTGTTTTGTTCTCAAAATAACGATCTATTTTTTCATTCATTTTCATCCATTTTTGTCTACATATTTTTTAAGAGAGAGAGGGACGGTGAGAGAGAGAGAGAATGAATTTTATTTAGTTTTTTTTTTATTGCTCCAACACTTTGCTGCATATGTGGTCCTGGGGTTCGAACCTGGATCCTTACACATGCCAGGCAAGTGCTGTAACCACTGAGCAACTACTCCAGGCCTTGTCTACACATTCTTTAGTCTCTTCGCATGGCTTCAGTTTGGCAATATTATATCATACAACTAATTGCGTGGCAAAAGAAATTTGGTCAGTATTCCCAGTATTTTCATAGTGAAAGCTGCCTGTCAAACCTGAGGGGGTTATCTATTCCACCTGTTTAACTGTACTCACACAAACTAAGCTGCTGAAGCACACAGCCTTTTCTTCCATTGCGTACTTATTATCCCATGAACTGTGCTTGCAGAGCATTGTTCTTCACAAATGCAAAGTAATATTACTCTGAATAATAGGCAGTAATAACTGAAGGGTGGAGATCCAGCTGGCAAGATCTTGTTCTGTCCACAGATAATTAAAACCTTTCATGTATTCATGAAGGAGTAATAATAGCTTGTGCACATATGCTACAAATTCAAAAGCAGTACATATAAAGGAACACCATGGCATAAATTCCTGAATGTCTAGTATTCTAATCACTTTGAACTGTAATGCTTAGCTTTCATTCTATGTTTTTCTGGACACTTTTTCAGAAATAATTTAGAAAAGACTATCAATGTGAAGATAGAAAATCAAGTTATTTTATGTGTGTAAGTAGAACCTTGTTACCTTGGTTTGCAGAGATTTCAAAGAGTTTTGAAAGGTCTGGCTTACTGGCCATCTGTACACATAAGCAAATAGATTTATTTATTTTTTTTTACCCTTTACAGTGTTAGTGTTTTTTTTCCCCATAACTTAATTAACTTTCAAGTTAGTGATCAAAACAGGCCATTTTGTACAAAGCAACACCATAGTAAACAGATTGATAATAATTCTACCCCAACAGCCGCTGTCCAGCAAGGTCAAGTGCAGCACCCAATGGGAGGAAGTGGATAAGGGCTCTGAGAATAGAATACATGTTAGGACGGCATCAATCAAGTGACATAACTGAGGATGGTTAGAAAGTAACAGGTGGAGTCTAACCACTCTGAATGCCCAGGGTGGGGCACATCTTTCTAGACAGAAGTTTCCAGCAAGCCCCAATTCTGAGCATTATGTTAGAAGATCCACTTTTAAGCCTCCAGTTGATCAAAGAATTATCTTGAAATGTTCCTGGTGTACATTTTAAGTAAAACCAGTCCATGTACACACTCAATGTGTTTATTTAACTTAATTAAATCTGAATTAAATTGAATTAAATTTGAATTAAAACTGGTTCCTTGATATAAAATATGAAGTGACTTATTGAATTTCCAACTTATTTTTATGGCTATTTTAAGGCAATTACTAACTTTGACAATGAAAATTTGAACAGGACCATAATTCATTATTAGGCTAACATTTCTTCTTCCTGTGAGCATTTTTCAATAACTTTTCTGATATAAAGTGATGCATGTATTTGTAATGTGTTTGAGTAATGCATATGAAAACAATTTTATATACTAAAAGCTGTCTACATTTTTTTTCCATGGATCAATTTGTCAAACTAGGAGATTCAGAAGCATTATTGAAACAAAATACCACTATGGAAGAAAAAAAAGCAGTTTGATCATTATCCTGTGCTAGAGGATGCTTAAGAATGGAAATCTTCCATTTATTATCCATCTTTGATTTGTTCTCACTAATACGAACTTGTGAAAGTAGGTCTCCTTAGAGAACTTCAGAAATATAATTCTTAAAATAAGAATATATGTCTGTGTTGTTTTTGTACCTGAATCTGTTGGGTCACAGCATTGTCTGAAGAATGGGATGTCATTCTACATGTCAAAGTAAGAAAATTGGGTAGGGAACCTTTTTCCCATAAATAGCTTCTGAGGCTGCCAGTAGTTAAATAGATATAGTATTTAAAAATACTAAATCCAACCTCTCTAAGTTGTGGAGTTCTGTATATGGGCCATCTGGAACTACCAGATAACCCAGGCAATTTAAGTTTTTCTTACATCATGTTGAATAAGGAAATTCATTTTGGTCTGAGTTCAAGGGTTTAAAAAAACAGAACATTGCCAATCCTAAAATTTTTGCAGCACAATAGAAACAGAAAAGAAATACACTTCCAAAAGTGTCTGGCTTGAATAACAAAGTAAATATGAAAGTTGCCAGAGTTGCTAATATCCTAAGGTAAATTAGGATAAGGTTTTGTTGTGTTTTATTTTGTTTTCTGAACCACACCCTCATTTCCATAGTCATCTTTACCTTTAAGGAGTGAATCCTAAGTAGATATTACTCAGGTACTAAACAAGCAACCAAAAATATATTTATTAACTTCTAAGCACTGCAATGTAATTATGAATATTATTCAAGGCTTTCAGGTCTTTTTTGCTGTGAGAAAAAAATAAATTTCTGTTTACTATAAATATTGAAATAGTAACAACTGAAAAAGAAGGAAGAAGGCAAGGAAAAAATAGGATAGGACTTATATTGGTTCCCTGCATCCACCCCAGTTCTCAGCGTATATGCCCTGTGACTGGGACCTGATGTTTTTGGTAGAATACTAACCAAGTGGGCTGGAGTGGTGGCTCAGCAATATCGTGCTTGCCTGACACGCGTGAGGACCCAGGATCAAACCCAAGTACCACATACACAACTAAGTGTCAGAAAACCAGATAAAAAACTAAATAAAGTTGATTTGCTCTGTCTTTCACTCTCCTTCTCTCTCTCTCTTTAAAAAAAAAATATACTAATCAAGTGCTAATACAATTTTTGAAAGCTGGCATTATTGGGAGTTTCAAAAATATAATATCTCTTAGATCAGAGGTATCAGCAGTGTTCTGTTTCTGACCCACCAAGCAGTTTCAAAGGAGAACAATAACTAAAGTAGTTAAAAACTGGTCATTCAGGACTGTCACATAAAAGGGGAAGAGAGCTCAGTAGATCTGGGCTCAGTTTTATACAGAGCTTGGTCAAGTGGGAATTTATAGCCAACAAGCAGTGGTGTGTTCATTGGATAGAAAATAACTGAAAGGTAGCATAGGGTGAGGGAGATTCAGGTTTAATAGACCTAACAGGGTTCTTGCTGAAGACACTCCAGGGTGATGGGGACAGGCCTGCGGGATGGCGCCAGATGAGGAACCTGATGTCAGACACCAGGACCAATCAGATGTGCAGGATGGGGATTTTGATCAGCTGACGTGCAGGGTGCTTGTTAAAACTGGGTGTTACAGGCCTGTGTGAAAGGTAGTCAAGCTCATGTATTAGACCCGGCAAAGGCGTAGCAACACATATCTAGGGCAACCATAGCTATGTGGGGCGGGAGGGGAAAGAGAGGGAAGATAGGGAGGGATCTAGGGAGACACTCAACAATGTAGCAAACTCTTTACCCCCTGAGAATCCAAATAATACTTATGCAATCATTTAATTCTGGAAATTTCACAACCTAAGTATTTATATTGTTTGTAGGGGCAAAATACACAAGATTCAAGAGATTGGGGTGTGGGTCATGTGGGGGTAATTCTGGTTTCATAATATATGCATATCATATTGTTAATTTATATGCATTTATGATTGTACAATAACTCAAATCCTTAATAAAAAAGTTTTAAAAACTGCAAAAAAAATATATAATACCTCTGTTTTAAGAGAAAAATAGTTCTATTAAACACAATCTCATGCCTGGTTTCTATATTCAGTTGAAATACTCTGAAAATTTTAAGTCAATTTTTTGAATAATTAAACTGAACACTTATTCAACACTTCCTCCAAAAAAATTGTATAATATTCACTCAGGTGCATATAATGATCTATGATGATTAGCTGGCAAGAAGATCTGATTTTAAAGATTATTTTGCTCTTAACAGAAAGGCCACTTACCCAGGAGAGAAAATCTCAGGGATGTGCAGCTCCATTGAACTGCCAACTTAGCTACTTTTTACTTATTACATACTTTTCTTTTATCACCCAGTTGAGAGAAGAACAGCAGAAATCTTCTACCTCTAGCTCAGCTGCCCTCCTGTAAACACAGTCTTCTTTGCTTCTCCCTTATTCCTAAAACTACTGTCTAATCAGGAAACATCTACAGAGAAACCCCAAATGAGACTATGGTCTCATTTAGTAGCGTTCTTTGTCAGATAATATAGGGATGTTTTGGGGAGGAAATTATTTTCATTCTAATTTTAGTATTTGTGCTGTCTGGTGAAGCGAGCACTTATTTTCATTCTAAATGTCAAATTAATTATTTTGGGAGCATTGATTTTTGTATTGATCAAAAATTTCAAAAAACAAGCAAAATAAAATTTTTAAAAATTCCTTTTCACAAAGGGAGACCAGGATTCCTTTCAAATGAGGTTTGGATTGAGATTGTTTTGCTCATTAGAATGTGACCCCCTAAGATACTCATGAAACAAAAAGTCCCTTTTGTTTTTAAAGAATATGTAAATTATATTTTAATTCAAATTTGAGTTTACCATTTTTTGGAGCACTTCCTAGCCTAAGCCATTATGAAATTATCATGTATATTATTATATAGCTTGAACAGAATAATATACATTTAAGATGGAAAAAAAACTTTCAATTGAATAGACTTACTTGCCTTTAAGGTGTGATACAAAAGAGCCCATCAATTGAAAAGAGAAGGTATCTTTCATATCTTAAATTTATTTGAAATGTTTGGGTGAAGTATTGTCTAAATTGACAGGTGGTTGCTTTCAAGCTAACAATATATTTTTGTTAGCATAGCTGAAAAGGGACTATATTAAAGAATATACGCTTTTCATAAATTGAAGCTGAATAGATAAGATGATATGATACATGAATTAGGAAACAAATAAGCTGGAATTACAACTAAATCCACATAATTCTATTGTGAGATCGCCTTACTTTGAAATCCTTTGCAAACCATGCTGTGCACAGTGTGCTAAGTATTCTTGTAATAAACAAATAAGAAAGCTTCTCACACAGAGAAATGCAGGCAACTTTTTAAAAATAACCTCAATAAATACCTGTAGTGAAGGCAACATGCTTTCCCTAAGTTTTTAAAAAATGTGGGCCAAAGCTATTGTTCTATTTGAAAAATGTAGCACACACCCAAAACCTACTAATCCCATTTTTTATCAAATATTTTATTTGTATATATATATATATAAATACTAATAAGTAACACTAAATATGGATACAGAAATACATTTGTATTTTAGAATACTTTTACAAAAATCTCAGATTCAGAATTTTCTTTCTATAATTTTCAAAATTGGTTCATTTGTAAACTGAATTTGATTTTGTAGATTCACAGGAGTAATTTGAAATATATTGGTCATATAAAGAATATTCTCTAAAAGATATAATGAGTATTGATTTCTAAATGATGTGCCAAAAAATCTCTTTTGATAGTATTCAAGTCATTAAAAATTAACCTGACTAATAAATACAGTCACATTTCTGTTGTTTTGTATTAATGCTTCATCTACATTTATGTAGATAAATTTTTTAACTTCAGTTGAAAATCTATTCATGTAAAAGCTTCCAACTGTCCTTTGGAATATAAAAGGTCCAATTAATATTACATCAATTTCATTCTAACATTAATGGATGGCCAAGACTTAACCAAAAGAGAAATGTAATGTCAACTACTACTTCTTCAGAAGCAGCGGAACACCCATCCAAAATCCATCTTACTGCCACTAAGTATTCTGTGGAGCAGGGTCTCCAATTTCCATCATATCACTTCATTCATTATGAAAATCCCTTCGTAATTTACAGAGTGACAACAGAAGACTAAGCCACACAAATGTCCCTAGTAGGTTTTAAAGTCACAAGACCTCTGACTGTATCTTCATGTCAAATGATGAATTATGTCAAAAAGTATGATGGATGTTTTCCTTATTTATATTTTATTTGCTGATCGTGATTTCTAAGTATTTTCCATTTCATTATTTCTTACTTATTTTATGTTAAAGTAAGGTTTTATTTTCAGATTACAGAAAGCCTAGTCTTGAACTTAAAAGTCATATATTGAATAGCTCTATTTCTTAGCTTACCATTAGTTTACCCCCAGCATCAATTTGGAAAGTCACTAGCAACAAAATTCTTTATATTATAAGAATTTGTGGTATTGTTTTTTATCTTTTTTTTGTTTAAAGTAATTGATGTTTAATATATGTTGCTGCGGGGAAAAAGTTGGGTATTATTGTGTTTCCCCATAACTTTATTTTTTTTTAAAAGAGATAGGCACAGTGAGAGGGAAAGAGAGAAAGATAGAGAATCAATTTTATTTAGTTTTTCATTTGGCTTTTGTTGCTTAGACACTTTGCTATGTATGTGGTACTGGGGTTTGAACTCACGTCCCTGTGCATGCAAGGGAAGCGCAGAAACCACTCAGCCACCACTCCAGCCCCATAACTTCATATTTTAATATTTGAATAAGCACTTCTGAAAATAAAATTGGAATAGCATATGACCACATTTGCCATTAAAAAAAGCAAATATTTAAAATTTATTTTCAAGAAAACAATATATTTTCCCCACTGAATTCCATGATGCTGTTGTTTCAAAACCTCTTTAAGGACTCAGTGCTGTGTAGTATGCATGATATAATACACAGAGTAGCATCACATGAAACATCTAACCGGAATGTTATATTTCCATGTTTGCCTTTAACTGGGATCAATCTTTATTTAATTCTTTTATCTGTGTGTGCAAAATTCTCCACCATCTCCAATAAATATCATGCTGAAAGGAATTGATCCCATTCCTTCTTAAACTATGATTTTAAAGTTGTAGTTGATCTTTGAGAGTTTAGGTCCACTGGTAAAGCAAGCAGCAAATTCTAAGCCCAAATAGGTAATGTGTAAAATCTGGGCTTGTCCTCTCTAAGGTTTTATCTGTACAATATTGTCAGACCAGAAACTAAGCCTTAAAACGTTGACCTCTTTACAGTTTCAGGCTTTAATTGCCTTCCATGTTCACATCTGTGTAGAATTAGAAGGTTGCCAAATTGATGCTCTCCTATCTGCAGAATGACTAGGAATCCTGTGGGGGAAAATACTGTAGATGAAGGGAGAGTAAGAAAACAATAGCAAAGCTATTCACAACACAATAGAGGCAAGAAAGGAGTGCTTGAGGAAGATAATTTTACGTGGCTGATCATGCATGGATGTAGAGAACCATGGCCATCTGAGCAGAGCTCACCCTAATATCTAAATGTAGCTTCTTCTGATCAACTGCTGTACTTGCATAACTGTGAAAACTCAGTCTTACTCAAGTGGATTTACTAATTGAGCTGTTGTGTTTGAAAATTTAGTCAGATTTTATATGCATCTGAAGCCCTTTGAATACATATTGTGATTTTAATATTTGATTAAGAAAATATTTGGAAATGTCTTTTCTTCCCTCTAGGAGTAACTATTAAATTTACCATAAGAATGAGTATGAAAGAATCTCATAGAGTCAGAATGTCTGTGATATTTACTCATTGTATTTTTTAAGAAAGTCATGATGTTCATAAAGTTATTTAGTTATAAAGATAAAAAATATCCATTTCTGTTCCTAGTGGGATGCTAAATATAAAGTTTTAAAAAATTCTTTAAAGCCAAAAGATGCTAAGAATAGCAGTGAGTCTGAAACTTAATTATTGGCAGTTTAATTTTCCCAGCTCCAATAATATGCATTACCTAATGCCAACTGATGTCAACACAAATTATGAGCATGCAAGAAAAACTAATTGTTCCACATTATTGTACAGTTATTATTGATTACCATGCCCTTTGCAAATCAAGACAGAAATAGAAACTATAATAATTCTTAAGGGTGAATTTAACACTTACTAGAGGGGAGGAAAAATGTTTCTAAAAATTTTCTTAATCAAATATTAAAACCACAAGATGCCTTTAAAGAACTTCAAATGAATATAAATAAAATATGACTAATTTTTCAAGCACAATTTCTTATCAAATATACTCGGGTTTAGAAAGAAATTTCTCTTTGCATGTTTGAAAATTATTTCTTTTTTTTAAACCAGAGGGTATGTTCTTCATCCACAGATAACATAAAGGCAAATTGAAAACTGAGATGAGTATACACACACACACACACACACACACACACACACACACACACAACATGAATATTTTACCTTCTAGCTATATAGTAGAATTTTTAAAAATGGGTTCCAGTTACCACCCTGAAATGGGTTTGGATCAGTATCTTTGGAACTTAGTCACATGATACATCAAATGGAATACAGGTAGGTTGAAAGGCTACATCACACATTAAAATAAAAACAAAAGCTAACAAACATGAAAAGCAATGTAATAAACATTGTTTGTCATAAACTTTTTTCGTTTTTTATTGGTTCTGTTTTGATATACATGACATTAGAATATATCATGACAGGGGCTGGAGCAGTGGCTCAGCGGTTATGACACTTGCCTGGCATGCGCAAGTACACAGGTTCAAACCCCAACACCCACTTACACAACTAAGTGTCAGCGCAACAAAAGCCATATGAAAAACTCAATAAAAATTGATTCATTCTCTCTCTCTCTCCATCCTTCTCCCTTAAAGAAAAAAAAAAAAGAATATACCATGACAAAATTATAAAAGCATGGAGTGTAACTTTTTCAAATTCATTCCCCAGTGTTTCCCCTCCCCCTTTCTTCCCTCACCCTGTTCTTTGTAGTCATACATGACAATAGAATAAACTTTTATCTGTCTTCAAAGCCCCAGTTCTACCTCACCCTCTCCAAGCACAACCTCATAAACTCCTACAATGCAATGTCTTAACATTCCTCCTTTTCAACCATTTATTTAAATAAAATAGAAAAGTTCCATTCAAGCAAAATTAAAATTACTGTAGTACATTCAGAAGTAGCTGCTGGGAATACAAGACATTTAAATGTAGCAATGTAGAGAATTACTATGATTTACTGTTAATACTGTGAATCTGAAAACAATCCAGAGTCTCAGGAAAACAAACCAAATCCAAAGTTGCTCCTGGGCACAGCAACATGGGCCCCTGTGGGTGTAAAACTGGCCCCCAAATTCCTAAAAACCCAGGAGTCTTTTTTCCCTTTTTTTTTTTTTTTCTGTTTGCTTTACTTCTTCCTTTTCCTTTTCATTTTCTTTTTCTCTTTTTTAAATGTATTCCTCCCAACCTTGGGTTTAAATGGAATCTCAAAGGATTATCCCTTGAAGTTCAACTCTCAAATCGTTGCCGTTGATGTAGAACTAGCACAGATCTGACCGGGCCTCGGTCTACTTGTCATCAACTGATGCAATGTGCCAGGTGGATTTTTGTTCTACTCTCTTCTGTCTGGTTCCCATTCAGTCCCTGATAAGAAAGAACAGTTTTGTGCTGTTAGGTATTGGAACACAGATATGAAACTTTCATTCAAATAATTTCTTATGTTCTTTTCTTCAGTGCTAGTTGTGGCTAGTTTGATAAAAGATGGGATGTTATTTAAAAGCAGGAGACCAACTGAACCCTTCTGTATGAATGGAGAATTGATAATGCATAGTTACATAACAAATGACAAAATATTGATCAATAATGTGGATACAGAATATGAGATATGTTCCTTTTAAAAGGTTATTAAACCATATCTAATACTACTCTACAAATATCACTCTCCGTCTCCCAATTCTGATTTCTTTTTCTTACCACCTCTGTACCAAAGTAGTCCATATGTGTAATGTCTCTTTCTTCCCAGCAAGATGTGAATTACATGCAAGCAGGGACACACAAGGAAAGAAAGGTACCTGTCTTAAAAAGAGCCCTGGCCAATGAGTAGAGCTGAAGAACAGCAGGGATGCACATCTGTCCGTTAAAGGGGGCCTCTGGAGAAAATAGCAAGGGAAGCTTTCCTAAATAAATCCTTAGCTTGAGGGTTTATATTGGTTTCCTGTTGGTGTAGCTTAAAACAACACAGACATATTATCTTACACTCTGAAAGACAGAAACCGAAAACAAATCTTTCAGGGAGACTTTCAATATATTGGAAGAGCTATGATCCTTCTTGATGCTAGGGTAGAACTTGTTTCCTGGCCTTCTCCACTTCTAGAGGCCACCTACATTCTTCAACTCATTGCTCTGCTTCATACCTCTGCTATCATTGTCGCATCATCTACTCACTTGATCTGTTCCTGCTTCCCTCTTATAGGGACTCTTCTGATTACATATTCAATGATAAATCTTCCCATTCCAAGTCCTTATATCCGTAAAGCTCCTGTTGCTATGACAGATTGCATATTTATTGGTTCTGGGGATCAAGATGTGGACACCTTTGGGGGGCCATTATTCTGTCTACTGCAGAATCCTAAAGGAAACTTTTTGTTAGTCAGTCCCCAGTCAGTGAAAGCAAACATGTTGGTCATTGAGAACTTTTTGGAAAATATGGAACGTTCTTTTCTTGATCATGGATATAGTCCCCAGGTTTCATTTTTAAATTCCAAATATTTCATAGTTTTCTTTGAATACTACATACTTGATAAATATAAATTATACATTTAAAAATAAATATATAAAACCCTGTACATATGTAAATAAGTAGAGAATGTTGAAGAGGATTTCTGAGTAGCAAAGTAAGTTTTATTGTGATTCTACTTTGTTCATACCTACTTAATCAGAAAGAGGAGAAATCATCACATAGACTACAACAGGAATTTTCATTTACAAAAAATATCCAGCCAGGCTTTGGTGAAAGTTAGTTCCTGTGACAAGCTTAAACAAAAGGAAGGAAGAGATCTGAAATGTGTAGGTTAATCCCAGGCAAGTACCTGGATTTCAGTTGTCTAAGTTTATGATCAAGAAAGCAAGCTATAAGTACTCGAGACTGTAAAGACAAAGCAATTATACTATCATAATAAGTAAACCATCCTTTGGAAGCAGTAATTCCTGACTGCTAGGAGGTGGACAGGGTTTCAGCATATAGAAGTCACTGGAACTTAGGAATTTTACTCCATCCCCCCCCACACACAGTTTTTGGATACTTTGACATGAAATGCACATAGCAGTTCTTGGCTTTTAGAAGTTGAAGAATTACATTGCAATTCAGTACTGTGATAATAACCTCCAAATTAATATTTTCCTTCAGATAAACTGTATTTGAAAAATTCTACTTTTCTCGCCTATAAAGTGCCATAATGAAACCAGAAGGCTAGCTTTAGCATGTAAAACTCTTCCAGCAAATGTTAGAGACAGTCCACTGTCTGAGTATTTGCTCTTTGTGTTTAGCTATTAAAATAAGGGTTTAATTTAAAATGCATGAATAAGCTTCTTACTTGATTACAGACAAGCAAAGGAAGCAAACACTCTTTCTTTCTCTTTTTTTAGAGTGTCACTGCTCTCTCCTTTTCTTTCCTTAATGCAATTAACAAATTTAGTAGATGATGTGACATTGTTGAGCTGGGGGGTCAGAGCCAGGGAGGAGTATTATGTGTAACTGTTCAGGTAACCACTCTTTTGTTTTGATAGTCTCCATGGTTTTCCTGATATTTCTGCTACTGTGTGACTTTACTTAGACTGGGGTTTGCCACTCATTCAGGAATAGGTGTATGAGAAGAACCATTAAACAACCATCAGAGCATTAAACAGCTACACACAAGGAACCTCCCACAAGTGCCGCCATGGGTTGACTACAGAGAATTCTCAAGCCTTGAGCAGGTGTGATACTACTTAGAGTAGGAGGCAGGGGAGCAGAGAGTTGACAGCAGTGTCCAAAGGACTCGAGGCAAAAGAGCACACAGCTTGAGTGTGTGAGACAGATGCTGCTTTCACCATCTCCCACATGTAATGTTTCCAACACATTAACAGAGCATTGGAGTCATAGCATGCTGAGCGACAGGAAGAAAACCGTGAAATTGGTAATGTCTTGTCGGTTTTAAAATGTGGATGAATAACTTCTTGTCAGAGCAATGAAGTCTTTTTTATCCTATAAAAAAATCTATGTATTACTAATGAGACACCTGGGCCATCATACCTGCTCTATTCAATTTCTTATACTAGTTTGACTGTTCAGCTACCTGTGGCACTTAGACTATGGAGATAAGTATTTTCAGAATTGATAAATACTGTAATAAATTAATATCCAAATGCCCATGTCTGAGCTGTTTCTTGAATGTCGTGGGTAAATGTGACAGATCATTTTTGAGGTACTCCTGGTGTTCCTACCTCAGTGATCAGATTGCCTTGATTCTTCTTCATACAGAAAACAGGTAAATTAGCTCATGCCACACATTGTGGAAGGAGAGTCTGGGCATGGCAAGGTGTCAAGAAGATGCCATTGTGAGTGATTTCACTCCTGGCAACTTATTATGATAATAGATTGCTTTTTATTATATCACTGTATTTGGCTGTGATGATATTTAACTACAGAAGATAAAAGACATGTCATGATGCCAAAGAAATTCATGAATGAACTAGTGCATTATTGCCATGCTTAAAATTAGCAGTCCAGAACAATAACAAACAATTCTGGGAAAGCTCAGTCATTCCACTAATTGATATACAATTTTTGTCTTTTAGTATTTCCTTTAGTTGTTGAGCCAATAAATGCTTATTGTTTACTTTTTATGTGCTAGTACTAGGCTAGGTCCCAGATAGAGCAGTTGGCCATCAACTGTGATTCTGCCCTCAAAGATCTGACAACTAAATTTACTATATATAAAGCAATAGGAAAGACTATATGATAACATATACCATTTCTCATTTGCATATTATAGAAAATAAATGCTGTTTAGAGAAAAGAGAAACGGATCAGTTATGGATAGAATTATACAGGACAATTTCATAGTCAACTGGTGAATAATAGAATTTTGTTAAGAAGGAGAAAAGAGAAAGGAAGACATATTAGGGAGATGGAGTCATGGAGGAAGAAAAATATGTGGGAACGGGTGGGACCATTTCTTCAGCTAAAGGTTACCATGTTTTGGCAATATGCTGTTCAATGTAGTCCCTATTTCTTATTTCATAGTTTTAGCAATGCTGTAAAGTAAATATTACCATCCCCATTTTACAGATGAGTAAACCAAAATTTAGGGGAGCTTCCATAAACTCACATGTCTTGAAGCAGAGTAACTTGGACTCTAACACAGCCCATGCAGTACCATTACAGCATGCTGGCCACAGCATAAATGGAAGTGACCTGCAGGCGCAGTCTGGGGCCATGGGTGTGGAACCCCGAGGTAGACCTGAACTGAAGTTGCTGGGAAATACAGTCACAAATATATATGGTTATGGAGCAAAGCAAGGAGGATTGTCAAAGAAGACTCTTAAGAGTGCCAGCTGACTTTGAGATCCATTCAGAAAGAGGGGAAAATCTGTTCTCTTAAAACCAACCCTCTCCAGGATTATTATCAAAGAATTTCATGAGCAAAATTCTCTGCCATCTGGAGAGCAATATTCAGTCATCCTCACCTTTGGGAGAAAAATAGACTAAGATTGCTGATCCCTCAGCTGCTTACCTAGTTCTTCTACCACAGTAACTAGGTCAAGTAGGGCGATGTTTGGGTGGGGTGGGGAAGAAAGGCTGTATGTGATCCCAGAGGGATTATAAACGAAAAGGAAAGGAGGTTAGGAAAAACTGCACTGGAGTTCAGGGAAAAAGGGTTTTGTCTACATACCCTACATTCAGTGAAAAATTAGAGCAGTTGGCTGATTCAATCTCCAAGTGTCAGTTTTATCTCAGTTTTCATAATATATTTATCAAACTAATATCTGCTGAGTGCCTACTATGATAAATAAATTGAGGGATACAAATATAAAACAGACCAAAATTTTACAGTAAAGAATTCACTGAGGATTATGAGATCACCTACCCACAATTTACCCCATCACCAGGGCAAACGTGATTGATAGCCCAAGTTAGGAGTAGAGCATGTTCCAGAGTTCAGAAGACAAAGACTTATTTCTGAAAGAAGGAGCAAGGATAGGAGAAAGCTAGGAACAAAAGATATTTTGGAGATTGTGCTTGAAATGCTTAAGATAAGCTTTGTATATTTGGAGATAGAAAGAAAGAAACAATTTTAGACAAAAGGAATAGCATGAACTAGAAGATAAAAAGGTGAGAAAACATGAAATATGGATATGGGACAAACTTGAGTACTTGGGTTTGCCTAGAGAGCAAAGGACACTGTTTGAGAAAATAGCAGGGTAGTTCATTCAGTCTTGAACTGTTTCTGCCCATTTGCTGACTCATTCAAAGCAACTGATACTGATAGAAGTGCCTCTAATGTTATCAAAGTCAACCCATCCCAACCCAGTTGTCACTCTCTGCTTCTGCCAATCAGGTGGGGTGAGAACCCTCTTTCTTAATTCAGCCAGCAATCATCTAGAAAAGTGCAGGGATTCTATCAGTGAAAAATCCACTGATCACATATTTCCACACTGGTGGACATCGGACCCCTGTAAATGGTTAGTGTTAGCAAAGGTGTGAGACACTTTCCTACCTCCCATCTGTCCTCCCTGTCTCCTCACGGATTCAGTCCTTTCTTACCTGTGGACATAATTCAGCCTCTTGGGTATGTTTGAAACAATAACTCCTATTTGAGAAGATAGGAAGTTTCTGGAAGTCACAGAATCGATGTCCCTACACCAAGGCACCTCCCAGAGCCGCTGCAAAGAATGTTTTCTCACCATTGAACTACAGCCGGAAAAACTGGACCCTGAAACGCTGCTGTTCCCTAATCAGGCAGCTAGAGGATATGAGCCACACTAGAAGGAGTCTGTCTTTTTTAAATCAGTGTTTGGCTCAAGGGGAGAAACAGGAACTAATTGGAGAAAACATTGCCTCTAGGCTTCAGTTCTTTATAAATGAATTTACACTTGCTTTAACTAGCAAGTTATTTCTTCTTTTCAATCCAAATGTATAACTGATATATATGTGTGTGCATATACACATATGCATATATAATGTAGAAAATAATGAATGAATAATAGTACGGTTTTATTAATAAAGATATTAAGAGAGGAAGTCAGCAGACATAAAACAGGGATCTGATTCAGTCAGGAAGATAGAACTTCCTCAGAAATAGTGTTTGGCAGTATCATCACACATATTGTATATTAAATATAGAAAAAGTTTCTAATGTAATCCAGTACCCTTTATTGCATCTAGTTATAACGGATCAGCTCCCTTTTCATTTCTTTAATTTCACTGTGGTAACATGCTTGAGTAAACTCAGACATGGTACATTTAACCAATTTGGCACCATGCCTTAGGTTTATTAAACAAACAAAGATTTGATGGGCTGTCTCTAGACGCTAGTCCCACAATAATCCCTGCAGCTGTAAATACTATCCCTAAGGTGATTTTTCACTCAGCTGCTATTGGGATTCAGGACACTATGCAGAAGTGGAATCCATACATTTTTGGACCAATGTTTTTTCCTTAGATTTCTCTCTTCTGTTTAACTTGGGTTTTGTCATGGGTATGCCTTATAACTTCTGAAACCTTGACACTATTGAACAGAATTATAAGCTGTTTTCTGTTTATTGCCTTTTCTTCCTTACAGCCATAAAAACTGAGGATTAAATCTTTTGCAAAGTTAAGACAGAGTGAATGAATTAATGTGTATTTTTCCCAGTGAATAGGCAAAACCATTCTCATTGGTTAATTATCTATTTTCTCTAGAGTTCCTGCACAGAGTAGGGTATAAATAAATGTACTTATTTATAATAAATATGATTTATATAAATTCTTATTTATAATAAATATGTAATATCTGAAATAAAAATGCCTATTTATGAGTGCCTAGATTGAGAATTTTATGTCTCATGTGGAATTTTTTAATGTTAAAATGACATATATTTCAATTATTTTCTTCTCAAATCCAATCTAGCAAATGATGTCTAGCTTTTATTACTTATGTTATATTAAAAGAAAATTAGTTTTTAATATGTCTTTCTACCTTGAAGAACTTGCAACTCTGTGTGCTATTAAAATTAAAATATCTCAAAGCATATGCCTTTAGAGGTTTCATGTAGGTCAAAAAGCAGTGAGAGATAGATTCCACAAGGAATAACTGAACTGACATGTGAATCTCAGGTTGTTTCATTCTCTGTGTGGCACCTGTTATAATATATATGGACCACATGTGAATCTCAGGTTGTTTCATTCTCTGTGTGGCACCTGCTATAATATATATGGACCACAAAGTTTGATAACTACTGTGAGCATTTTTATACCCAGACTTATAACCCTTAAGAACCATCTCATCTCTCAGCTAACAGCCCTCTCCTTTTTTGGAGTGTTATGAAGGTGATAGATACTACAAAGCATGAACAATGAAAGAGTTGAGAATTACAAGAGAAATATTTCATGGGCATCCAGATTATAAGAAATTTTCTTAATAAATGATTTATAATAAGCTTATATAAACCTTGACTCGAGACAAAAACCTATTCAGAGAACTATTTTTCCCCAGAGAAAACAGGATAAATAATAGGATAACTGGAATTACTTTTACTCATCATGATTTTTTAAGGGAATTATAAACTTTAAGTATAATTTTGTATTTCTTTCATGTGGCTCACTGGTATTGCAAAAAGACGTTAGCAAACAACTGAACGTACTGAAAGCTTAAATGTTCTTCAATTGTGGGAAAATGTCAAGGAATCCTCTAGCCAACTATTTGTTAAATAATTCAGGGGTTTTTTTATTTTTTGTTTTTTGTTTTTTGTTTTTGTTTTTGTTTTTGTTTTTGCATCACTGATGATTTTAAATAGCCAAAGATACAAACTTAGTCAAAAATTTTTTATTTTTTTAATATAATTCCTTTGATCTTTGCAGTGGTCTGTAGAATTAGATGGAGATCCATTTTCCTAATGAGGGAATTGACACAGAAAGATGAAACAGTTTACTAAAGATCACAGCAACCATTTAAAAGTGCATCTGCATCACATTTGGGAAATGGATCCTGTCCTTGTGAATAAATCCTTTGAAAAGCAGAGCTCTCTGGAGTACTAATTGCATGACGAGCGAATGCTGTGAGATGACGGTAAAAGTCGGCTCTAAGAGCCATGTGATCAAATTTGTACATTTGTATGCTAGACATCTCTGACCCTGATTTCTTTCTCGGATCCTGAAATTGCCTTGCTGGTGGTTTTCTTCCTGCTGCTATTAGCTCCTCTATCATCATAGATATGGATTTTACCTATATATTACTCTTTAGTAAAGTTATTAAATATAAACTGTTGAAGATTCCACATTAAAAAAGAAAAGAGATACAGAGAGATGGAGCACATAGTTCCAGGATTCCCATCCGTCCAGTTTACCTCTTTCTATGGCTGTCTGGAATGGGTTTACATTCCACATTGTTAGGAGGAAAGCCTTTCAGCTGCTGTCATATTCATTTAAAGAACCCACATGGATGATGCCTGACTATGTGGTGCTGTTCTATGTGTAATAACCCAAGCTGCGTAAGAAAGGTAAAGCCCTGATGTCTGTTGATGATCTTTTGGCCCGCCAAGTTGGTCTTTGGTGATGGGTTGCCCGTCCTTAGCATTCCATCTCAATTTACTGAGGAACCATGAACTCAGGGAACTTATCCAAAGTCACACATGAGTGGCTTACCAGAATTCATACCCAGAACTGTCATGGTTCCTAAATCCTTTATTATGAGCATTATGCCATACCATCTTCCAGGTCTCAGTATTAACATCATGTAAATTTATTCTCCAGCATGATTCATTAAAATGAAAATGGGCCATTTTCTCTGATTCTCCAAGCACTTCAGAAGAAGTGTTACATCCTGAATACAGATTTCATTTCTGAGAAGGAGACAAGAAAAGAAGTTAAACCTTTACTTGTATTGGAGGATGGTTCAACCTAAGGGATCTTTTTTTTTTTTCCAGTTTTCACTTTAAAATATTTAAAGGAAACCCAAGCAGTATTAAAGTTAAGAATAGCTACAATTGCATTTTTTAGCAGTAGGGAAAGCAAGGAAGCTAAAAAGTGCCTATAATTCAGCAGCAGAAACCTAGTGAATCCCCTCTGGATAAAAAGCTAGTGTAAAACTAAATAAAAAATCAACCTGTGCTAGACACCCACTCACACATTTTAAAATACCTTCTGTCATCATAAAATATATAAGTATCAATTCCCTTTTTGGTGTTATCACATTTTCCGTTTAAATATTTTTTAAAAAATGACAATAGAACAACCACTTATATATAGCTCCCAAAACAAAATAATGAAAAAATAAAACCTCAATATGTATGAATGTTTACAAATATGATCAAGAGGTAAAAGGGCAAAAATTAAAGTGAACAAATTATAAAATGTGATTTTTGTCTTTTCCTTCTCTTTCAATAAGAATCCTTCTTCTTTGGCTCCATTCCATTTGAAGAAAGAACATTCAATTTGCTTTCTCCTGTATACTCAGATTAACAGTTATCCTCAGAAAAAGTCACTTATTAATCACCTACTATGTACAGAGCAGGAGGATTGGTAGAGTTGGATAATGAATATCCTGTCCTGTCTTAATCAGTTATCATCTGATGGTGGAATAGAGCATATGTATGCTTATACATGTATAATTGCCTGCTACGAGCACATACACGTGGTACCAGGAAGGAATGTCAAGTGAGTGGTACACACAGCAAATATTATAGGTGTTTAAATGAGAAGCTCATATAAGAGTAAAAACTAAACCTTCCAGATCAGAGCAGAGGCAAAGCAGACAGTGAGGGACAGAGAAATGCCTGGCTTTGGGATTGCAATGGATCCACTTGTGAATCCGATCTTTATGGCTATTAGCAGTGTGACTTTAAACAGGATTTGTTCTGCTTGGACAAGTAGGAATGATAATACTTACCCCATACAGTTATTTTGAGTATTAAATTAGGAAATTTACAAAGCTAACCACTCCAGAGTTTATCTCATGGTAGGTACAATTCAGTAACAGCTAATAATAGCATTATTTTTCATTCCTGGAACCAGTGCCTGGCATTGAAAAGGCCATGAATGACTTAGTTCCCTTCTCTAAGCCCTTTTTTTTGCCAACAACAACAATTTAACTCTTTAGTTGCGCATGTTGAACCTTAAGGCACATCAAAGTTTAGAAGTGGAGGGGCTGGGCTAGAGCAGTGACTCAGTGATTATGGTGCTTGCCTGGCATGTGTGAGGACACGGGTTTGAACTCCAGCACCACATACACAAAAAAGTGTCAGAGCAGTAAACACACATGAAAATCTAAATAAAATCTGTTCTTTCTCTCTCTCTCAACAAAAAATAAAATAAAATAAAATAAAATAAAATAAAAATAAACATAAGAAAGAAAGAAAGAGAAAGAAATGGTGGGGCTGAAGTAGTAACTCAGCAGTTGGAGCACTTGCCTGGCATGCATGAGGACAGGTTCAAACAGCGCCACATACACATTTAAGTGTTGGAGAAACAAAGATCAGATGAAAAAATTAAAAAAAAAAATTGATTTTTCTCTTTCCATTTCTCACTCTCTCTTAAAAAATAAATAAATAAAAAGAAGACGTTTAGAAATGGAGACAGGTATTCCAGAAGTGAATAGAGTGAAACAAGTCTGCAGCTTGAAAATAACAATTCAAGCATTCAAGAGATGAGGAATATGCTGGGGTGGGGGTAGGCGTTGATGGAGTAGTACTACTATGTGCTTTTTGAAAGCTGATGATCTGTTTCAACACTGCATATGTAACAGCTATGCAGAGGGATTTTTTTCTACTACATGACTTTGAGATAACTTTTTTCCATATGCAAGCCAAATTAATATAGCATTGGGAGAAGTTCAATTCAGTTCACTTCATCAAGCATTTGTAATTGCCAAATACCAGAAAAGAACATTTTTCTTGATCAACATCTGCATTCCTCCTCCAGAAAAAAGTGCCAATATTGTTACTGTCCATATTTCTGTTTTATACATAAATAGAAAAATTTGGAGATTTGGCCTCTATCTTTTCCTGAAACCACAGATGACGAGAACTGCCTCCTTTATACTCTGAATTAGATAGATGGCTCCAGCTTTTCCTGTAAGTGGAAAGAGGTGGAGGCAAACTGGGAAGAGGGCAGTGATTTTAACATCAGATACACCCCTCATTATTTTACCCCTTCCTCACACTAACCACTATCAGCTTTGCTGTGCTTCATACCTCTCAGCTGGACTTTAGAAATTTCTTCGTTTGATCCCTGGAAGGGACCAGAAATTTTGGTTTTATTATTTTCATGAGTAAATGTGGGATTTCATCACATCATGTAACTGATTGGAGTATTATGTGTACTTAAAGAAATGTCCTAGCCAGTATGGTGGGTGCATGCCTGTGATCCCAGTGACTTGGGAGGCGAAGGCAGGAGGATTGCAAGTTTGAGAACAGTCCTGGCAACTTAGTGAGACCCTGTCTTAAAATTAAAAATAAAAAAACAGACTGGACTTTATGGTTTAGGTGTTAATCTCAAATGTGAGACAATGCAAGAAGATTTTGAGGTGAAATGATTGGGTTATGTAAGCTTTAACCCAATCAGTGAATTAATACCATAATACGGATTAACTGAGTGGTAACTAAAGGCAGGTAGTATATGGCTGGAGGTAGTGGATCATTGGAGGCAATTCTTTGTTCAATCACCACTACTAAAAAAGAAAAGAAAGAAAATGTTGTAGGTGGCCAGAGAGCTTCACTAATACTGCAGAAGAATTACAGAGAAGGCATTTTATAGACCTTGTTCAGAAAAATAAAATCAACCATCTAAAAATCTTGATAGTGCAGTTGTGTTCCAAAACACAGGAAGCCTAACTGATAAAATATTCTATTGATCATTTTGACATTGTTTACTCTTTTCCATTTTTTCTTTTTTAAAAAAAAAATTTAAAAGAGAGAGGGACAGTGTGTGAGAGAGAGAGAGAAAAAAAATTTTTATTTAGTTTTTCATGTGGCCTTCATTGCTTGGAGACTTCGTTGTGTACATGGGTGCAAGGGTTTGAACTCACATACTTGCACCTGCCAGGCAAGCACCGTAATTGCCGAGCCACCACTCCTGCCCCCATTTTTTCTTTAACTGAAAAGATATTTCATGGCTGAAAATAACCCACGTTACTCAAGGGGATGAAATTTTATTTTTAAGGCTCTCTGGAGAAATGTGCCAAAATAAAAAGCAAAAAGAGTAGGGACCATCCAAATCTAACTCTTGAGGAACATTATTCCTGTACAGAATTCCAGGAAATAAATAAGCAAATGGTTTTACTAAAAGTTTATTCCTCAGTCAATATAATTAGCAAGCATGCATATAGGAGTTTATCTTCACACATGGTCTAAGGAATATGAATGCAATAGCCTTATGATAAAAGTAATTAAAAAGTTAAAAATGGTGTAAAAAAGTGATGGAATATTAGCGATGTTGTAAAGATGTTATTATATATTAATATGCTTTGGATAGTATTGAAAATTGGCTGTTTTAGAAAATTATAGGTAAAAGTGGACAAATAGGTTATATTTAGAGTGCTCTGGCTTTCTGTTTACCCGGAATGACTTGAGCAGTGTCCTGCTAAGAACTCTAAAGCCACATGCAATCTTAGTAGGAAAGAGCACTAGACGTAAATAGAAGTGCCTGCCACAGGTAAGGGAACAGAATTTAAAAAATTCAAATTCTTTGATAAACAAACTCTGCTCCTAAGCATATGTTTCAGTGAAAAAAAATCAAATATACCTATGAAGGTGTTCCTTGTAGAATTAACTATATTGACAAATCAAGGCAAATTCAAAAATAAATAAAATTGGTTAATAATTATATACCCTATCACTGATTTTCATACATTAAAATGCATAATCTTAAAGCTTATGTAGAAGAGGTCAATATTTCCTCAATTATATTTTTACATAGAAATGTGCATGGAGTAGGCAACTAGAAAGTAGAAAAACTGATTTAAAAGCACTGGGGTTTTTTTGTCTCTGAGATCAGTTTTGCATCACCTTCCTCTGCCTCCTCACATTGTTTTGCGATGGTTATGAGTCCCTCATTCTTTGGAAAGAAAAGCTTGGTATTTTATCACAGTTAATTCAGTAGAAATTACATTTCAGGTATATGAATTTAATAAATTGGCATGTCATTTGCCTGATTGTTTTATCTTTCTTAAATTAGAATTAATATGTCTAGAGAGAAATTACTTCCATCTTGTGCCTCTTTACAGTGAAATTCACTAATGAAACAAAACCTCAAACTACTTAAGAATGAAACATATTTTCATTCCCTATATTTTCAGGTCTAGTATTAAAATAGACAGGCTTCTGCTAAAAGAAATTTTTCAAAGACAGCTTCAAGAGTAAATTACAAAACATACTGAATTTCGTGAAGATTTATTGTAAACCAGTAATCTATGCACCAGGCTTTTGCTAGAAAAACAAAGAGTATCACTTTATTTTTTCCATTATTTATGTTTTAGATAATCTATAGTATTTCATCTAAAAATAAAAATCATGGGATTTTTTCTATCATTCTTCAATGTCTATAAAAAACCAATTCTTTTCTTATAATATTTGTATATCATCTTCCTAAATATCATTACAATGAATGCTAAATTTAAAAATACTCTATTCAGGAAGAACAAATAAAATTACAAAATATCATTTTTAAGGTTTTCCTTTAAATGTCACACTTATTTGATCAAGTATTTTTCAAAATATTGTGTGTAACAAGGAACAGAAATAAGAATTTGGAAATCAAGTAATTTTTGATACACAAAATGACAGCCCAAATTAGCACATATTTTGGATTTGACAAAGAGATTACTTTATACAGTTCAAGTCCTTATGTTAGACAAACAAGAAAATCAAAGCTGGTCCTTTCAATTGGTGGGTCTAAGATTTGTGCAATTGCAGTGCATCTGAAAATACCACATTGCCTTAATTTCACTACCACAATACCACTTTCACAAAAGTGTCCAAGAAATGTAAGCTGCATAAATTCCTGAGTGACTAACAGTAGTAAAACTATGGAACAGTAAATTCTTTTGTCATAATTTGGTCTATTTGATGTGAGTCAGTAAGTCCTAATTTACATTTACAGTAAATTACTAGAGTCTGCAATCATTATTTAGTCATTTGTAGAATTTTATTTTTCCTACTTCTACTGCATCACCACCATTATCATATGTTTGTGAAACAAACAGGTCAGTTCTGAAAATAATGTCAAACTCTTTTAAATTAAGAGAAGTTAATAGTCTTTATACTTATCATAGTACTTAAGTCCACATATTTTATATGGTTCTCATATTATATAATTGATACAAATATACCAACCAAAAAATGCTTTAGGTTATTAAGAAGCTAAAAAAGATGTGAGAAATATTTTAGGTCTTTAAAAAGTTAACAAATTTATTTATTTTTACAAAGCTGTTTAAAACTTAGATGCAAAAATGACTGAAGCATATAAACTGTGGAGAGTAAAAGAAAATCATTTTAATCTTTTATTTATTCATGCATGTATTAGTTACATTCTAATGCTGCAGAAACAAGGTACAATAATACAAGGGTACAAAAAAGTCAATTTTGTACCTCTCACATATGACTGTCTAGGCCTGCGGGACAAATGAACAGTTTTGTCCCGCGTGACCACTCAGCGATCCCGTTTTTTTCCTACTACTGGATGTGTCAGTGGAGTCTTCCCAGAAACCGACGTTAAGACAAATGTACAAGTACAAAATGTGTATCTGGGGGTAAAGCGTAAAATGGGGAAGAAGCAGAACTGGACTAGGGAAATCTTCAAACTGTGATGCACATCTGATACTTAAGGAAGGAAAAAAGGTGAGGAAGCAGGATTCAACAGATACAAACCCAGCAAAGACGAAGTCACCACAATGTGTCTCTCTACAGCAAACACTGCCCATTAGAAGTCTGTTTCCCGGCAGACCTTAGTGCCCCCACCATAGTCTTTGACTGATTGCCCATGAAAAATGTGGCTTGGGCCTAAAACCTGAGGTGAATAATCAAAATGCTGATAGCTAGAGGCCTTCAACCAACTGCATATCTGGCAATTAAATTGCAAATTCTTTCCTTAAAGTGAGATCTGATTTGGATACCTCCATGATTATCATACTATGAAATAAGAGAGGATGGATATTTAGGGGACACCTGCAGTTAGCTGTATATACACAAACACAGAGATACACATACACTTACACCAGCAGTTAGTAATATGTGTGTATGATCATATATGTGTGTGTGTACATATAATGTGTAGTGTTTTTTCAGAACTTGATATATTTGACTGTAGGTCTAATATGTTGTCAAATTTGTAATATATTTTTATTTATAAACAGACACTATGCAGACTGTGGGTTTTCATTTGAAGAGGTGAGATTTAGCTGAAACATTGAGAAAGATCAAATAAGGTCCTTTACCTGAGATCTACACAAATAATCTGTAATATAGAAAACCAGGGTTAACTTGTAAGTTTTCTTGATTTATATCAAAAGCACCTCTGCAATACATTTCTAATATCCATGACAAAAATTTTTATTCTCTATTGCTCTCTAAATCCAGTAATTAGCATTAATTCTGTTGAAAAGGAATGTGAAAGACTGGGTTCAAATGTGGCTTTTTTTGTCACATTTGAGAAATTAAAGAATAGGGGTATAACTCAGTGGCCAAGTGCTTGCATGAGACTCAGGGTTCAATTCCTAGCATTAAAAAATTATAATAAAGGGCTGGCGTGGTAGCTCAGAGGTTATGGTGCTTGCCTTGCATGCGTGAGTGCGTGAGTTCAAACCCCAGCACCACATACTCAAAGAAATCTTGGAGCAACAAAAGGCACTTGAAAAATTAAATTAAAAAATTGTTTCTCTCTCTCTCTCTCTCTCTGTCTCACTGTCCCTCTCTCTTAAAAATGATAATAAAAAGAGAAAAATAATTCAGTAAAGAAATAGAAAGGAAAAGAAGAATAATTATCTGCCACTAGTGAAGGTCCTACAATATTGAAGGTCAAAAACTTCATGTAATGTTGCATCCATTCTTGGAACATTCTTGCAGTAGGTACCGTTATCCTGTTTTGCAGAAGATGCAATTAAGGCTGAGAGAGTTTCAGTAACTACTCAAAGGCATGTGATTAGTACATATATAGCCTGATGTTAAACTAAAATCCCCATAATCCCAGCAACCATCAGTTTTCAATTATGTCAATTATGCCATTATCTTTATAAAAATTGAACAATCTTTTGGATTGATTTTCTTAAAAGAAAGGTCAAGTGCAAATGAAGGGAAATTGTTTAAGACATATTTTCCAAAGCTAGGGGGCCAGATTTAGTCTATGGAAAAAGTATTTAGTGTTTTTAAATACGTGCTGTGTTAAATCTCTTTCTTATAAGAAATTAGAAAGTCATATTTTATATACAAAATATGTGTAAATATATACATAGCTGTATGCACACATAGATTCATATTCATATATATTCATATGTATATACATAGTTATAAATGCTGTGTATACATATATATATATATGCTTGTATATAACGTGCATGTGTGTGTATGTATATATATGTACTCATACATGAATGTAGTCAGACTTGAAAACAAAACTAAACATTCATTGCAACTTCTGCATCCTCCTTGACATTATTGTATAATTGAAGTTCCTCATTCCTAGCCTAATTGTTGCCTAATTTGATGATCAAGAATTAGAAGAAAGACATCCTTGGAAGGTTAATAAGCCATCCAGAAAATTAGATTAGCATGATCAAACTTAATGATTATTGTTTCTCATGATAATGGATCACCTGAAAAGTTAGAGAAAAAAAATAAATTGGCAACATTGGGCAATTACACCCATAGTTTTCCACAGTAGATTTTACAGATGATCACCAGTTATGAATTCTTTTCATATCTAAAACTGGAGGGGTTTTTTATACATTATACTACCATTATTATAGTAATCAAAGCCCGTTTATTTGATCATCATCATAATGGAGTACTTGAGGCATTTTCTCCTTTGCTAATTGACAGTTGGTCAGTTAAGAGGTGCTTTTCACAAAATCTTCAATAACCCTAAGGGTTTGAATTAGCTTGTAATAAATGCCTGAGAAGCTCCTCTAGTTTCTTAAGTGCATTTGCGAAAACTCTCAACTGCTATTTTCCACCTTCTGGTCAGGAAATGCCTTTGATCTGCCATCTAGCCGTCTTACTCACACATTTCTATCTGTCTCAAGCATTGTAACCCTACTCATCAGCACAATGACACAGTACCATTTAGATATCATCTTCTGAGGCCAGGATTTTCTGAAAAAGAAAGGAAAATGCAAATATTAGGAAAAGGGTCAAACCAAAGCTCTTGGTTGCCCTATCTGGAGAATTGCAGGAGGTGGTGCATGGTCAGAAGACTGAGCCTTGAGCTTGATCCTCGCTCACATTTTAATTACACACCTAGGTGCATTCTATGCAGACTTTTTGGCTCACTTGCTGCTCCATAAGCTCCCACATGCCACTTTGCCATCTGTGGTGGGACCCCCCTCAGAGCCTGAGCTCCAGAGCATCAACATCCAGCAATGCAAAATTGCTTCCTTCATTTCACTCTCCCCATCGCACACTATCATGGTGGTGGTAGTTGGTGTGGGGTGGGAGTTAGTGAATTGGACTAACTGAAAAAATGAACTTGAAGATTTTAAGAAAGTGTGCGTACTAACCTTACAGTAGTCAAACATGGTTACATTATTTTCTCACAATAATCTCCATAATTGCAGTATTTATCTTACTACTTTCTCCCTATAACTATCAGTTAGTTATTCAGTAAATGTTGATAGAATGAAAGGGTATGGTAAAGAGATGGGTCTTTATCATTGAATTAAAAACTCAATCTCTAGGTTTGTCTTGATTCCTTAATGGCATTATATTTTCAAGTAGATACATATTTAGAAATTTTTTTTCTTATAGTAGAATCTCCTAAATATCAGAAATGGGATTGATTACAAAGCTCTGTTAACAACACAAAAGTAGGAAAGACAACTGGGGAGAGAGGGAAGAGAGGGCCAGTGATATATATTGGTTTCTTAAATATAACAAAACAGTATATATTTAAATAAAAAAATTTCCAACTATATTGAAAACATGTCCATAAATATTAAGTTTAAAATGAGGTTTTTTTCTGGTCTTAGATAAAATTTCATGATTTTATTCCTTCTTTTTTTTTTCAACAAATATTCCCTAAGTGCCAATTGTGTGCCAAGTAAAATGTGGGTGCCAATTCAGAAAGCAAAATAACAGTTCGTATACTTCAAGAAGCAATGGAGGTAATTCTTTGTGGTTCTTCCTTCCTTCCTTCCTTTTTCCCCTTCCTTTTCTTCTTTCCTTCCTTTCTTGGTTCCTTCTTTCCTCATATACAGAATACGAAGTTAAAAATATCAAGGATAAAATATCATCCTTAGTCTCTCCCACACTATTTCAATTAATCTGGGAAAGTTAGTAATTGAAAAAATCTTTTTTTCGAATGCTGAGATTAGCTTCTTCAGTGTGTGTTCTAGTGTTTAAAATAAATATTTTGCAATTAGGGTGAAATATGTTAGTGACAGCTGCAGAGGCTGAAGGCTTCTATTTATTCAGATACCCATTTTATCTCCAAAATATCAAGGTAATGGCAGATCCCCAGCTTATCACTGCTTCTAGATGTGAACACATAATTAAATCTCTATATGCATTCATTTTGCTTTAATCTCCATCCTCCAACTGCTGGTAATGAGAGGCCTGTTGATGTAAGTTTAGAAGATAACTCTTGTAGAGGAAGTTTTTAGGTACCCAAAATGAAATCTGTCCTATTACAAATAATATACTGCTCAAGGCTCCCATGTTGACTTCATTTAAACTCAATAGCTAAATTTATACATGGAGGAATTAGGCCCCCATGCAAAGGAAGAATTTTTGCAAGGATGTACATGGTTTGTAGGAAATGACACTGTAGTTTAGGCACGGTAATGAACCTCAATGGATGAGACAGGCATGCTAATCCAAACTGTAAATGTAATTGCAAGTGCAGTGACCAGAGCCTTCATCAGAGGAACCTAAGATATTCATTATAGTCACATTTATTCTTCTGTGTCTGGTTCTTTTCTTCAAATCTGTAGAGCTTCAAGCCACAGTAATATTGATGCTCATTATCAAGATGTTTAGAGAATAAATTAGAATTTAGCTGTGTTCAAGCCCTTGAGGTAGAATGTAATCTTTTATTAATTAATAATTTCTTTTGCATTTATTAATCAAAAGGTAATACACACAAAAGTGACATACATAATCAAATCACACATATGTGTAGGAAAGACACTGTTCCACATAGGAAGATGAAAATGGAAATCATGCTATCTCTTATTTTACACAGGCTAAAAGACTCTAAAATGAAAGTACCGAATTGGGAAGATTGATTTATGAATTATTATTATATACTGCGTTTGAGTTATACACTTACTAAAACAGACCTGCCCAAATAGAATTTGCTACATAGATGAAAATGGCCAGCATCCTGTGTCCAGTAAAATGACCACCAGCCACATGTTGCTGTTGACCAGTTGAAATGTAGTTAATGTAAGCAACCAACCAGATTTTAAATTTTATTTAATTTTAATTGATGTAAATTTAAACAGCCACAGATGGCTACTGACTTCCATATTGGACAACACAGACCTAGATAAAGAATTTGATTTCTGGTTTTTCAAAGACTGTTTTTGTAGTAGTAATTTAAAATACTACTTTTAGTAAAATATTGACCAAAAAGTGTATATAAAAGAAGTCTACTTTAATCATTCAACACATATTTATAGTATATTTTAGGATCACCCCACCTAAGTAAATTTTCTATGCTTCACAAAACAAATTTCTCCAAGAAATTTAGAGATAAAACCAGTCTTCTCACCACCACCTTTTCCTCAACATTTCAAGGTTTTGGAATTTGTGGTTTAAAATAGTAAAACTGGACATAGTCTTTGCTAAGGTGAGTCAAACCTTTAAGTTGTAACAGAAGCTTAAGGCAGGTTGGTACCTGAGTTTGAATACACTACACAAAGTGACACATTAACTTCTCTCCTGGCTTATTAGAAGAAATATTTGATGCCTGGAAGTAAAGATGTGAGATTGCTATAGGCTCCCACTCTTTTAGTGAGCTGACTATTTGATTTATTTGATAAGTGATCTCAGACGACCCTCTCAGGCACTGAACCATAAGAGAGTTATGTTGCTGAGTGATAAGAAACCTTCGGAGATACCTAAATCTTCTTTTACCACTGGGAGTTTCATCTGTCCTGGGATAAAAATCATTTCACGTCTGATGTTTATATCTAGATAGCTATAGGGATATTTATAGAAGATTCACAAACTGATACCAAATTCATATTAAAGAAGAAAAACTTAAACTATCAATGCAATATTTACCAATAAAATGGTAAACATCTTATTTTTAATTTTATTTTAATTTTTTTTTCCCAAAGGTGAAGGAATGGTTAATGTATTATACATTGAGAAATCCATTAATCTTTGGATTAGCATTTGTTTTCCTATGTTTTCCTTAGAGACAGACCAACAAATGAGGAATGTTCTTAATTTGATCTCTGGAGTAATCATAGATATGGATATTGTATCATTTAGCAGATGCAATAAACAAATGACTAGTGTTTTTTAATGTACATTCTATGCACCAGGAATGAAACTAATTTCTTAATTTTACTGAAATTCTGAGACTGAATTTTATTTCTAATCTAGTGTTGGTCCACCAATCATATATATAGCCTTCACTTTTTAAATAGGAGTTAAATCCAAGTCATTTGTCTTAAAAAAAAAAAAAAGTTGAAACTTCCCAGCTTCATTAAAGTTGATGTGAAACCTGCCTTTAAAAACATATACTATTCTTGGCTGTTATTTCCCACCCACAGAGTTTGCTCAGTATGCAGCAGTTTTTACTAAGGAGACTTCATTGTTTTGAGGTACTCACCTTGCCCTGGGACTGTGCCAGGTGTAGCTAATATAAAAGAGAAGCTATCCTTGAATTATATCTTCCCCATTTAGAAATTCCTCATCTGAATATGTTCTGATTCTTTGCACTAGCTCAACTGTGCACAAACAAATCACTGTCTGGGCCACATGGCCCTCAGGAGTAGAGTGAGGGTACCTGTTTTATTTGTAATCCCTTTTCATCCAGAGATCTTTCTCTTTGAACTTCTTGTCAGCCAGTGTGAGAGCAGAGGAGGAATGGAACTGTTGTCAGGAAAGACAGCCCCTGTCTCTAAAATAGAATTTAACAACCCAGTACAGTTCTCTTCATTCTAAGGACCTGTACTGTGTTGGCGAAAGGTATTTCTGTATGGAAGTAGTTATCCTGAAAAATAGATATGGTGCAGTGAAGGTATGATTTAGTCTCCATGTACTACTACGTATATTAAATTCCTTTTTCTCCCCCTTCCCTTCCTTTTAAAAATGCTGTCAATACAAGTGCTTGTACATCCACATAATTTCATAAGAACGGTGCTTCAGATACACAAAGAAAAAGTGATTGAGTACAGAGACAAAATTAGTTGCTACATATCAATATTTCACAAAGCTTTTAAGTATTTCATTTCATTAACATTCTCTTTGAATCACACTACATATTTTTCTGGGAAAGAACTTCCTATTCATTTTATCCAATCTAAAAATACGAATATGCATGAAGAAATATAAGCAGCATTAGGGAAAAATGAAAGCAACAGTAGGAATGTCATGTGGGTTTGAATTTGGAAAGAAAGAAGAATGTGTTTTGAGATATGAAAAACAGTGCTTTTTCGTTTGGGGATACCCTGAGTCAGCCACAACCTGATCTTTGCATCACAGGGCATTAAAAGTGTGCATGTGAACAGCCATATTCATTGTGCCAGTGATTTTTAAGAAATATTTCCCATATGAGATGAATGTAAAATTGAGCTTATTTAATGATACAAGAAATTAGTATACTCTGGACTTTTTTTTTTTTAAGCTGCTACCAGCATTAGCTCTATTGAAAGAGCAAGGTTGAATTGTGCTAAATGTCTCAGCAGTTTCATCCCGGGTTTCCCTTCCCCTGGACTAACGAACAACACCACATCAAGCCTTATCTATTTCCAACCTCCTCTTCCTTATGAGGCTAGAAGACTACTTTTTTTCATATAATAATTTTAAACTACCATTGATGGAATCTGGCACCATCACCCAATATCATGTTTCTGAACTTCCTCTTATTCAAACCTTAAAATTTTTGCTCCCTTGTGCCCTGATACTCCACCTCAATAGCAATTTTCTCAGTGATTTAGCACTGGTCTAGCTTTTGTGTACTCTGTTCTAAGTAAGCCTTTGGGAACTGGGTACTTGAGAGATGCTGGTGGAATTTGTCCACTGAACAGACTGCATTCACGCCTCTGAGCATCATCCCCTGACATATTCAGGTTGTGCTAGATTACACAAATGTAGATAGCAGTTGCAAACATCCTCCAAAACTTAGTGGCTTAAGAACTCCAATGTTCATGCCTACTTTCAATATTTCCTCACTGACGTTGGTTGGGCAAGGTGCTAGATGTAGCGAACTGGCATTCTCTGGAATATTCTGCACCTAAATGCTTTAGTTTGAAGTCCACTGATGTCACCTTTACTCAACAAGTCATTAGCTAGAATCAATTATGTATCCCTTTCACCATAGAGCATGCAGAAAAGCAATAATGCCCTGTTCCTGGACATGAATGGATGATATTCATCATACAGCAGGCTCTCTGATCTTTCTTCTCGACACTGGTGCCTCAGTTCTCAGACCCCTCAAACTCAATTTAATCATCTGAGCAAGGGACCACACCATGTTACACAGAACCACCGTGACCCACAGATCCCAATTCAGAGGACTACTTCTTCTTGTCTCTCAAACCTTCTTCTAAAATGGATTTAAGAAGTAAATGAAGGTGACAACCGCAGATGTACCTCAGTAGTATACTGCTTGCCTACTGTGCTTCAGGCCCTGTGATCGATCCACAGCACGCTGAGGGAGAATCAGAAAAATGACCCAAGTTTTAGAATGTGATCGTTGCTAAGAACATTGGGGCACAAACTAAGAGCTCAGCACAATGGAGGAAATGGGAGGAAGGTGGATCTATCATTCCTGCATGGCAGCATGCTGCAGCTGAATCCTATGTAACTGTCTGAATCGGACAGGGAGGAGACATGCCCCGATAGACAGTGATAGCAGTATGTGTAAATTCCTCGGGAAGTTGTAAGTATAACTGTCACATAAAAAGCATGCCATGTGGCTAGAGATGAAGGTGGGGTGGTTGGTTGGGGGCAGATCATCGAAGACTGAATACAACAATAATGACTGTGGACTTTGATCCTCAAAGTAATAGGGAGACTTTGAACCCAAAAAGATTACATATCAATCACATTTGTGTTTTTGAAGTGCCATTCACATTTGTTTATTATCCAATGTATCATTTGAAGTACTTCATTGACTTCTAAACAGAGGTCATGATATTAGATATGAGCTACAGTAAAGCTTTATAAAAATATGTCTTTTTATTTTGTTAATTCCATCAATATAATCCACCATGTTAAAATGAGACAAATGTTTTGACCTTTCAGAATGTTTGCTTCTAAGGTTTATTCTTACCATAAGGTATTTTATTCATTCAAAAATATAAATCATATATTATGCCTGAAAATTTATATGTCCTTCAATATTGTATTTTAAATAACCATTAAGCAGAATAATATACTACAGTTCCTATTAATCCTAAATATTATGGTTTAGACCTATAGCAATTTTCCCCAAAACTGGAAGATATTTTTCCAAACCCAGAAAATATAGGAAAAATGATACAATTACATTCTACTACAATTTTGATATATGCGAAGTATTTGAAAATGAAACTTGATTAAACTAATTGAACTGATTTCAATTTTAAAAAATAAGATTCAGGAAGTTGGTCACATGATGAAATTGCAAATTGATATTATTAATATGATAAACTTTATCTCTCTCTGTCTCTGGATAGCCTAAGCAATCTAATGGCAACAAAAATTCCTCTCATGCACATCAATTTTTTTAAATTTATATGTCCTTTCCACAATTTTTTCATTCTTTTCACATTACAATTTTAGACTGAACTAATGGTTCTGAAAATAGACATATTGATTAGCTCAAAGTCAATTTCTTGCTTCTTCCAGAACTTCAGTTTTCCTTGACCATTTTGTGGGATTTGTTTATTTTGTGCTTTCTTTTTTTTTTTTTTACCATATTGTAGAATATAGTCATATCTTCTTTCATACCTTAAATCAAATAAATACAACCTTTCTCTCCTTACTTTTTTAAGAAGAGAGTTTTTTCCATGTTTTTTGTGTTTATTTGTATGTTGATTTGTATGATGTGGAAGCACTTTGGGATGAATGAAATGTAGGCAGTGGGTTTGCTTGGATGGGGAGCAGATTCCAAGATAACATCAGAAGAGGGACCTTGGGGAGCTCTTGAGTCATAAATTATAGGCTTGAAACCAGAGCTTGATGGGCAGTTAGAAGCTAGAAGTGGTGAGAGTCCCCAGAATCCACCAACTTGAAGTCAGGCTCAGATGGATTATATTTTCCAGGCGTAAAGTGCAAACCAGTATCCATAACAAGTGAGTAAAAAAGGAATAGGGTAAATCTCTTAATTTCATTTTTGGCTTTGTCAGTAAGAAAAGAGAGGAAATACTACATTAGTGCATTCTTCATACCAAGGTCCAGTTTTACTAAGCCATGAACCTGCAGCTGTGGATAATTTCTGAGGACATCTGTCAGGGCTTCTCTCACTTTTCACCTGCTTCTCTCTTGATCATTTTACTCCTTCTACTCAAAAGTCAAATTTGGATGTTTTGGTGCAAGATATCCTATATAAGTCCCATAATACTTTCATTTCTCTATTTTGTTATGTTGCTTTATGATTGTTATTTTCATGCTCCCACAAAGATTTTTATACCGGTATCATTATAAGGTAATTCATAGGGTCAAGAATTCACATTGGAGAGGCTCAGCCATTTTGGACTTCCTTCAAAAGTCCTTCTTTCTTGGAATAAGAGAATAACTTTGCTTAAACTTTAACACTTTTTTAATGATAACACCTTAGGGTGACAGAGCAATTTAGTGGGCGCAAAGAACTTTCACACATCCTCCTGTTTAATCTTCACCCTAGCCTATATGCCAAGCAGAACAAGCATCTAATTTTATAAGCAAAATAATATGGGGCTTCAGAATGAATCTGAAGAGCCCGTCTATCTCACCTAGCATTAGGCCAGAATTTGGCCAGTGTGCCTCTAGATTACTTCATATCATTTTCAATGTTAATGACATGATCAAATTTTCATTTCAATGAAGCACATGGTAGATATAAAAGAGTTGCAAGTTTGCAACTGTAGAGATCAAATAGATACTTTAAAATTTAGGCAAGGATCAAAGACAGAAGAATAAGACCTAAAACTTTAAAACTGTTAAAAGAAAACACCAGAAACACTTCAAAATATAGGCACAGGCAACGACTTGCTGAATTGGACTGCAAAAGCTCAGGAAATACTATCAAGAGTTAACAAACGGGATAGCATCAAATTAAAAAGCTTCTGCACAGCAAACAATCAACAGAGTGGAGAGATAACCTACAGAATGTGAGGAATTCCTGGCAGCTACTTTTCCAACAGAGGATTAATACCCCCAAAAAAATAACAAAAAAAACAAACAACGTAAAAAAGTAATTAATGGGCAACTGAACTGAACAGAAACATCTCAAAAGAACAAATAGCCAATAATTATGTGAAAAATTATTTGAGATCTTTAGCTATCGAGGAAACACAAATCAAAACTACATTGAAGGGCTGGCGCAGTGGCTCAGCGGTTACGACACTCCTGACATGTGCAAAGATGTGGGTTTGAACCCCAGAACTCCGTACACAATGAAATGTTGGAGCAACAGAAGCCACATGAAAAACTAAATAAAAATTGATTCTCTCTTTCTCTCCCTCTCACTGTCCCTCTTTCTTTAAAAAAAAAAAAAATTACATTGAGATTTCATCCTACCCCAGTTGGAAGAATAGTCACCCAGATTACAAAACCAATAAATGTTAGCAGACACAGGAAAAAGGAACTCTTACACACTGTTGGTGGGAGTGCAAATTAGTATAGTCACTATGGAAATAACTATGGAATTCCTCAAAAAAATCAAAATAGCTTTACCATATTAACCAGATGTACCACTCCTCAGTATATATTTAAAGGAATTAAAGTGAGAATACTATAGAAATACCTTTGTACCCATGTTTACAAGGCACAATTCACAATAGTCAAGTTGTGGAATCAGCCTAATTGCCTGTCAACTGATAAATGGATTTTTTTAAATGTGGTATATATCCAAAAGGAGTGTTAGTCAACCATAATGAAATCACATCATTTGTAGGAAAATGAATGGAATAGGAGCTCATGTTAAGAAAATAAGCCATACTCAAAAGGACAAGTATTGTGGTTCTCTCTCATAAGTGGGGTTAAAAAAATAAATAAAAAATAATGTTTTCCCTCATTTGTGGCAGCTAGAGCAAAACCCAGGCTTGGGTGAAAGGTTGTCAAACTCATGTTTTAGACCCAACAAAGGCATAACAACACATAATCTAGGGGAACCATAGATATGGGGGGGTGCATAGAGAGAGAAGAGGTAGGGAGAGGGCAGATGGAGGGAGGATAGAGAATGATCTAGGCAGACAATCAATAATATACCATACCCTTTACCCGCCCCTCCCAAGAATCCAAATAATACTATGCAATCATTTAATTCTGGAAAATTCACAATCTAAACATTTATATTGCTTGTGGGGGGGCAAAACATAGAAGAATCAAGAGACTGGGGTGGGGATAATTCTGGTTTTAAAACAATGCATATCATGTTGTTCCTTTATATGCATTTATGATTGTGCATTAAGTCAACTCCTTAATAAAAATTTTTTTTAAAAAATCAGAAAAAGAAAGGGCAACATGAAAGTAGAAAGAAGGAGACTTAGAAAAGAAGGATATAGGGCTAGAGCGATGGCTCAGCAGTAGAGCTCTTGCCTGGCATAGAGGAGGACCCAGGTTTGAACCTCAGCACCACATACACAACTAAGTGTCAGAAAAACAAAAACAAAATGAAAAAATAAATAAAATTGATTCTCTTTCTGTCACTCTCTCCTTCTCTCTCTTTTTAAAAAAAAGAGGGATATAAATGACCAATCTATGAAGTATGTATGTATAAATATGCCACAGTGAAACCCATTATTCTGCATAATTAATATGCATTGATAAAAACGATAGAAAGAAATATAGGCAAGTATGATGAAATTTGAACTCTTACAGTGGCAATAGAATGGAAAAATATTTAGGGCCTAAACAGGATGTATATGTAAATTTTTAAGCAGATTGTGAAGTCCTTTTACCAAAATAGACATTAAGTAGCTTAAAGCTACATCAGTTGGTAATTTAGTCTCTGTTTGGCGATTCAAATGAAACTCTGTATCACAGAATACATTTAAGCCACCAACACCAAATGCCATGCACTAAAGACATATACAAGTGTGAGTTAATAAAGATACAATCTTTATTCCTCAGAGATTTACCAGTAGAATAAGTGGAACGTTTGCAAGCAACAAATTAACATAAGAAAGACATGAGAAACTTTTTTAAAATTTATATCCATGCTCCTGTAGTACTTCACGTCTGTCCTTTATCTATCACTCCAACTGACGGCTTCTCTAAGTATGAGTAGAGACGATAAATACCATCAGAAAAGGTCTACTTCCTCTTCCCCTGTCAGTGGCACTTCCTCCCTATACATGCACCCACTTTCTCAGTCTTTCCATGTTCTATAGTAGATGTAGTACTGCTTCCAAGATCAACCACTGCTCTATTGTCTGCACCCCATCTCTTTTCAAAGATCTTTCTTCTGCAAGGTCGTCTTCCTCTGCTGCCTAAAGCTGTTCCCCTGTGCTGCATCCTTCCTCTTAGCTACAATGATACTGCAACACCAACCTTCCATAAAAATCTTTCTCTTGACCTTAAATCCTTATATATTCAATGCTCATTCTCCGTTTGTCTCATCAAAAAATCTGTACAAAAGTGTTGCCCACATTTCCTGTTTTCTCTTAGTAACCTCCCAGTCTTTCTTCAGTCTCCTCTAACAGGGTTTGGTACCCACCATACCCTGTAGTATCACAAATTAATGTTCATAATTTATCAATGAAAAGTAAATTTCCCATCTTCAAGAATTCCATAAGGAAAAATTTTAAAACTGTTTATATGCATATTCATAAAATGCTTCAAATTAATTATGTTGAAAACAATAGAAGTATTTTGCTTATTATTATTGTTTAATTGATATTATTTCATGAAGTCTAGCATAGCAACTTGCTCTAACTGAATTCTGCTATGCATATCAAGCTGTTTTCCTTCCTCCCTTTCTTTCATTTTCCCTCCTTGACTTCCATTCTCCTCCTCCTTTTAAATCAACTGAGTATCTTCTGTTCTGACTCACACAAAACTAACTGAAATCAGTCAGGCTTAAACGATGACAGTAGAATTGTGCATCAGTATAGTAGTTTTGTATTCATCTCTTAAATTATTTTTCACTGTGCATAAGATAAATTGTGTGTCATTTCTAAAGAAGCTTTGTCAAGCTCTAGCAAACTAGTTTAATTATGAAAAAGTAAATTTTCTGTAATGTTCTCTTCTTTTGAAGTCTTTAATATGAAATTACATTTGCTCAGTTATAAACTTGATTCTTGAGCTTTTCAAGTGTTTTTAAAATTTTAAGCCTTTCTGTATAAGTGTAATTTCAGCCTTTCCTCAATTTTTGACATTGAAATCAATTAAAATTTTAAAAATATCAGTAGAGTAGTACTTCTTTTAATTAAAAGAAAGCAAGGATAATTGATTTCCTCCCTCAAATTTGAATATATGTTGCTGCATTATGACGTGGTTACACACATATTATTGTGTTAGTCTTGCAAATAAGAAACCAAAACGCCGCTTCTCTTATTTTAGAATTTCAGTACCAACAATATAGCTCTTATTAATATGACAAATATCATCACATTGTATGAAAAAAGGAAAATGTTTTCCTATTTTTCTTTAAAGTCATACTGGGATTTCTAGGAAAAAAAGTCAGAAAATGTAAAATATGACATGGCTCGAACTTTGGGGGCCCCTAGGAACTGTGAATGGCTTTGATCATTTAAATCCAGCTTGCATGTGGAAGAAGCATATGAGAGGGACTATTGGATAAGATTCAAAATGAGCAAGATGTACGAATTAAAGAAGGAATGGAAAGTTAGAATTAAAATATAGTTTTTAAATATTCCGATGAAGGTACACTCACAGTTCAGCTTTAGGTAATAGTAATTCACTCAATTTGTTAACAAAGAATAATTGTCATTCGCAATTTGATAAATTAATTTTAGTTATGGCAGATATATTGAATGCTATCATTGACCAAGTTTTATTTATTTAAAAAAACAGAAGGAAATTAAAAGTCTACCAGAAATTGCTTTGACATTCTACCTATTTAAGATAAATACTGGGCTGGAGCAGTAGCCTGGCAGTTATGGTGCTTGCCTAGCATGCGTGGGTACACAGGTTCAAACCCCAGCACCATGTACACAGCGAAATGTCTGAGCAACAAAAACCATGTGAAAAACTAAATAAAATTGCTTCTGTTTTTCTCTGTCTCTCTCTCTCACTGTCTCTCTGTCTTAAAAAAAAAAAAAGATAAATACTGATCACTACTAGATGGATATTGACTATAAAATAGAAGGATAAAAAAACGTTATGGTTTGAATGTGAGGTGTCCCCCAGATATTTTGACCTGGCAAGTGGATTCTCTCCCTGCTTCCTGGTATGATGCTTTAAGCTGCTTTCCTCTACCACACCCTTCTGCCATGATTTTCTGCCTCACCTGGAGCCTGAGGAATGGAGCCAGTGCTCTATGGACTGAGATCCATGGAACTGTAAACCCCCAAATAAACTTTTCCTCCTCTAATTGTTCTTGTCAGGTCTTTTAGTTGCAGCAGTGAAGAAGCTGACTAAAAATAAAAATGTGTTCTAAATTTTGAAAAAAAATTAAGATTAGTGTAGTGTCAGCATAACATTTATGTAAAAACTTCTTTTTCTCAACTTTGTAATTATTCTAATGACCCCCAGGATCTAGGGTCACATTTTAAATCTGGAAATCTTGTTCTTTTTGTTGATACAACATGGTGGTTTCAGGAGCCACTTACTTCAGACTTGATTCATGTGGAGTTTTCTATGTATACATGCTTATACTATGATTAATGTTTATATTATGCTTAATGCAAATGAAACACCTTCTATTCTGGATAAAAAGAAGTAGTAAAGCTACATGCAGAAGAAAGTGGGTACCACATGTAGACTGGGAAAGGTAGCATTTTCTTGAGAGAAATTAAAAGTATAATAGAAGAAATATGCTTATACTATTGTAGAATGCATGCTGACATAGAAAAGAAATGAAAAAAGATTCAAAGGCAGATTTGTAGAAAATAAAAAGCGGATCCAATGTTGTCTAGATAAGTAAAGCAAGCAAAATCTGAGATATGAAAATACTTGTTTTCTTAAAATTATTTAATAGTGTTTATCCATGTTCTGTTAGTCAGGGTTTCACTAGGTAAAGCTACAGTAACAAATGGCCTCAAAATCTCAGTGACTCACAGCGCCAGTGGCATATATCTTGTTCCTTTAGCTGCGGCCAGCTGTGTCTCCGTGCTATAGTTTCTTATGCTGGATCTGGTTGAAAGAACAACCCATATTTTAGAATGTGTCTTTTGTACTATACAAAGGGAAAGAGCAAGAAAGTACAAATGCACATGATAGCTTTTTTATAGCTTCTAACCAGAACTCTCTCAACTTCGCTCACATTTCAATGGCAAATTGATATCATCAGGCAGAGTGTGGTATCACGATGCTCCAAATCCTAAAGCTATAGTGAGAAACATAATCCTTTTATTAGAAAGTAAGGAAAACAGTGGGGAAAATAATACAATCTACTCTGAGTGTGATATGCCAGCAGTCTTTCCCATGGAGAATATGATGATTTTACAGAGAAATCTTAAAAAGTTAGAACAAATATAGGTCAAAGTCAAATCATTTAGCCAAAATATTTGGCAGATGTCTTCATTAGGACTTTTGCTTTTGAAATTAACACAGAAGAGTAGTACAGCAATTTAAAGTGAAAGATAATTTTTTTAGAGAGAGAAAGAGAATTTTATTTAATTTTTCATGTGGCTTTCATTGGTCTGACACTCAGTTGTGTATGTGGTACTGGGGCTCGAACCTACATCCTCACACATGCCAGTCCAGCGCTACAGACACTGAGCCAACACTCCAGCCCCCAAAGTAAAGATAATTTAAAAATCAACGTGACTTTTACCATGTGGGTTTAAATAAAACACACAGTGATAAAAATGGGCAGATTAGAAGGTGGCCATTAGAAATATGTTTTCATAAAGTTACTAAGTTTGTTATGAATCAATCGGTTAGGTTTATTTAAAGAAAATTTAAAGCAACCATCCAAACAATAGCACAAAGAAATATAACCTCTCCCCAAAATATCATCAGAAGACATAAAATGAATATCATAGAATATCTGACTCACCAAAAGAAAGCGGAAAAGGGGGAAAAGGAACATAAGAAAATGAGTAAAATATGATTTAAGCCTCAAATTGGTAGGCTTAAAAACAAGCATCTCAGTAATTAAATTAGTGTAAATGGACATTCATTGCAACTAGATAAAAACAATTTAATTCTTGTTAAATGCACACGTATTCATATGAGATAAAAAAGCAAGACCCAAATATATATTGTTTGTAAGAAACTCATTTTACCAATAAGGACACATAGATTGAAAGTAAAAGAATGTAAACAACCAAAAGAAAGCTGGAGAGGAAGGGTGAATATCAGAATAAAGTAGACTCCAGGATGAGTTGCACACCAGGGAACTCATTTTATAAGACTGCGAAAACTTTATTCATCCAGTATCAAAATTGCCAAATACAAGACAAAAATTGACAAAACAAAAGATAGCTATCAACAGATTTACTGTCACCAATATGGATTTTAACAGTCCTTTTTCAGTCACCGATAAAACAATTAAACAAGAACATCGGTACAGTTATGGATAATTAAACTGCACAAACCATCAACTTAAGCTAATTAACATTGACAGGAAAATCCTCCACACAAGAGAAAGTTCCGGTTTCTAAGGTGCACCAGCCATGTTCAATATAGACCATAATCTGGGCCATAAAACAAGTTTCAATACATTTCAAAGGACTTAAATTATGTTTTCTAACCAGGACAAATTAAATTATTGAGTTTAATAAAGATGGATCAAGATAATATACCTTTGAAAATTCTGAAATATTTGAAGTTGAAGCTGGAGCAGTGGCTCACAACAAGCCACCTTGCCTGGCAAGCACAAGGACCTGGTTCAAAGCCAAGTACACACAAAACTAAGTGTCAGATAGAGGCCAGATGAAAAACAAAATAAAATTGATTCTCTCTTTCCCTCTCTCTCCCTCTCCCCAACCCCTTCTCTCTCTCTTTAAAAAAAAAATAAATAAGAGGGCTGGAGTGGTGGCTCAATGGTTATGGTACTTGCCTGGCATGCATGAGTATGCGAATTCAAACCCCAGCACCATGTACACAATGAAGTCTTAGAGCAACAAAAGCCACATGAAAAACTAAATAAAATTGATTCTCTCTCTCTCTCTCTCTCCCCCCCCTCTCTCTTACTGTCCCTCTCTCTCTAAAAAAAATAAGAAATACAAAAAATAAATATTTGAAGTTAAGAAACACTACTGAATAATTCACAGCTCGGAGAAGAAATCTCAAAGGATATTACAATATATACTTTGAATAGACATAAATGAAAATACAAACAGATCAATATTTTGTGGGATGCAGCTAAAGCAGTCTTTTTTTTTTAAAGAAAGAAGTACAGTGAAAGAGAGAGAGAGAATCAATTTTTATTGAGTTTTTCACATGGCTTTTGTTGCTCTGACACTTAGTTGTAAATGTGGGTGCTGGGGTTTGAACCCATGTACTCACGCATGCCAGGCAAGCGCCGTAACCACCAAGCACACTGCTCCAGCCCCTAAAGCAGTCTTTATAAGGACTTTTATAGGTTTAAAAACCTATGTTAGAAAATAAGAAAGTATAAATTACTTATTTTTTAAGAAACTAGGAAAATAATAAGTTAAATCCTAAGTATGTAACATAAAGGAAACAATAAAAAATAAGAGCAGAAACCAATAAAATAAGAAAATGAAATAATCTTGTATGTAGTAATTAAACTTGTATTTGAATACAGAAAAACACTCTGGTACCAGATAGTTTCACTGATGAATTATAACAAGCATATTCAGGGGTAAAAAATAACACCTCATCCTACACAATCTCTTTCTTAAAGTACCAAACATATGAACACTTCCCAACTCATACTGTGACACCATTTTAAGTCAGAGACTAAAATCAGCCATGGATGATACAAGAAAAGAATATCATAGCAAGAATGTCTCATGAGCATGGATACAAAAATTTTTAGCCAAATATTAGCAAATAAAATCCAGGAGTATATAAATATGTCAATATAATGAGATCACAGGTTTGGATTTTCCAGGAATGCAAGGTTGGCTTACCATGAAAAAAAATCTATGTATTTCACCACATTACAAATCAAGAAAAATAAAAATTGGAGAAAACATATTCTCAATCTTCATATCATGCACAAAATCCAAATTATAATAGCTCATAAACCTGAGTATAAAACTTTAAAAAATTGGGGCTGGAGTGGCAGCTCAGAAATTACAGTAGTGTTTACCTTGCATATGCAAGAATGCTGGTTCCTACCCTAGGACCACAAACACATGCAGTGTCAGGAGCAATGAAACCCACATGAAAAACTAAATAAAAGTTATTCTCTCTCTCTCTCTGTCCCTCTCTCTTTAAAAAAAAAAAAAATTAAAAATTGATAAAATTAGACACTAAAGAAAACATGGTATCTTCCTGACCTTTGAGAAGAAAGCTTCCTCAAAGCACCATAAAAATAAGAATCATTAAAAATACAATAAACTTCATCAAAATAAAAACTTCTCATTGGGAAAAATTCTTCAAAAAATAGACTTAGAAAAAATTGCAAAATATATATATGACAAAAAATTGTTTTCAAAATATTTTTTTAAATTTCCTGCTCTGGAGAATAAAAGTAAAAATACTAGCAACAATAATTTTTACCTTAAGACTAAATAATTCTACTGCTATGTAGGTGTCCAAGAGAAACAAAAACATCCATAGCCTAGGTGGCACATACCTATAATCCCAGTTACTCAGACACCTAAGGCAGGTGGATCTCAAGTTCAACACCAACTTGGTGTTGTTGTTCAAGGGCAACTCAGGGAGACTGTGCCTTGAAATGAAAAGGCCTGAGGATGTATCTCAGTGGTTGGGACATCTCTGTATTCAATACCCAGTACTGCAAAATAATAATGTGTACACCAGAAGCCAAGAATTTTTATATCTACTTTATTCATAAACTCTTTATTTATTTATTTATTTATTTATTTATCTTTTCATCTATTTTTGGTACTGGGGACCAAACCCAGGGCCTCATGCATGCTGAGCACATTCATTACTGCCCAGCTACTGATGTATACTTCCAACATATTTATAATCTCCATTCCCAAACTGGAGACGACACAGATGTCTTTCAATGGAGAATGGATAAAAATAAGTCATGGTTTATTATTGGATGAAATACTAAAAAATTTTTTAAAAATGAAATTACTAATCTATACAACTACCTGAATCTCAAATTATTCTGAGTGAAAGAAATTCAACAGAAGAATTACATATCATATTATTTTATTCCATTACTATGATTTCTAGAATAATTAAAACTAATCTCTTGTAATCGCTGATCTGCTCTATGTGGAAAAGCGTGGTGGTAAGAAAATGCAGCAGTAGTGGGAAGAAGCAGAAAGTTACCTCTCTCAGATGATGATTCCATGTGTCTTGATACGCATTTCTCAAAACTGACAAGAACCTTAAGATCTGAGAGTTTCACTGAATGTCAGTTTTAACTCAGTTCTTAACAGAGTGACATTGGATGACTAAATGAACATTATATTTCTCTATATATTCAGAAATAGATTTAGAATATTACAAGAGAAACAGAAGGTTGGGTTAATTATGATAGTGAGTTTGGCAGAGAAATAGCTCAGTAGGCCTGTCAATATATAGGACCAGTGTGCCCACCTGTGGGACAGAACAAGTGGTGAAGAAAGAACTGCCATAACCTTCAGATAAAATCACCAGGGCAGGGAAATTTGAGAAAAAGGTAATTTTATTATTTCTTATAACCCTCCAATTCCAAAAAGGAATAAATCCATTTCAACTGTAAAATAGCACGTTAAATATGCTATGCTTTCAGTAACTCCTTCTCCCTTGTCTCTCAAATTTCTTTCAATCACTTGCCAACACCTAATTTTCTATGAAATAAAAAGAAATAATTCTTTTACTTCACAACTTCAAAATAAAGGGCTTAAAATGTAAATGCATGGCTAAGGTAATACTTTAGAATAAATATGTGTTATTCCTGCATAATCAGTATATGAATGCAAACAATTTAGCACTGATCCCACTTCTTGTAATGTAGAAAGACGAGGAACAGTCCAATTCAACGCACATTCACCGAGCATGTAACATGTGCTAAATCAGTGGTTTTCAAGCTTTTGTGACTGTGACCTTTAGTAAGAATTACAATTTATATTTCAGCCTTGTATGAAAGCACATGTATATTGTACATGTACATTGCTATAAAATCAGACTTATTCTTGCTGAAGGAGATGCACTCTGATATTTTTGTAGATATTTTTCAGATCTACAAAAATGTGGGTCATGACCCATGAGTTTCCCTGCCCACTAATAGGTTGTGAATTGTGGTTTGAAAAGCAGTGCTCTCCTTTCTACTCAAAATGTCATTTGTGGACCACTATGAGCAGCAGCAGCAGCAGCATCTGGGGGCATGTAAGAAATGGAGAACCTGAGGCCACTCCTCACACCTACTGAAGCAGAATCTGCCTTTAACCTTGGGAGCTTCCTGGGAACTCTATAGTATCAGAATACCTGTGCTCGGCAGTACATGAGCAGGGTGCTTGGGACTAATGCGGTCCTCTTGATATTGCTTACCAATAGATTCTTGCTAAGGGATGGTCTGCTTTTGGAATATTTATATACAGACAGTTCCCAAACCAAATAATTAATTCAGTATCGCCAAGGATACTAATGGATATTTATGTGAAAAAAAGATCTATCAGAGCTCTGAGCCCAATTCTAATAACCATTGGTCCACAGGGTTAAAGGAAGCCTGTTCACTAATTAAATTGCTTGTGTTTTACAAAGCTGAACACCAGTGCTTCAGGTAATATGGAAAGATTTTACTTTAATTTTCATTGTGGATGACTTCATATATAGACATTTTATTGCCAGAATATTTATTGATGAGCATATTGCTATGACTTCTTCTGGGTTTACTTTTTATGGGAAAATTTCCAAATATCTCTGTTCTACCAATAACTGCCCTTTTATAGAAATGTAATTTGATTTCTCATAGAAATATTATTAGTCCTGCTGAGTTAGTAAAATTCGTCCCTGGGTTACTTCCAGTAGGTGCCTAACCGAGGATCTCAGAGGCTGAGAAAAATGGGGCTGCTCCTAAGAGCTATCGCTGGTCAGTAAGGACCTTCCCATTGTGTTAGTGTGTTTCTTGAGTGATAGGAAGCTTTAGCCTGGAAATTGCTAATCTTGCTAACACTAAAAGGCTCTCTCCCATTAGCAGCTCTGGTGTTGCATTAATAATAAAAAAGTAATAAAGAATCTAGCCTCAGTTGTTCAGGCTCCCCTGAGGTCCAACCTCAGCTTCCCTCTTATCCCCATGGTCCACTCTAATGGTCTTGCCTATGTTAGAGTAATAGAGTGGATAATAAGACAAGTACTGTCTATTTTATCAGTCTAAAATTCCTTCTTCTTTCTTTTATTTTAAGACACCCAAATTGAAAACTATGCCATCAGTACTTTTTAAGTTAAATTCATAACTTAAACATACTTAAAATTGGCAAGCACAGGGAAAATAATATAATTACAAATCCTCAAGCACAGGAGAAATATTGTTTTAGAAGACAGTAATTCTCCTCACATTTGCTGATAGAACTGTAAAGCAGAAATCTCTCCTGGAGATGTGTTCATTATTTTATACCAAATCAGTCATCTACATGCAATAAATTAAGGTTAAGAACTACAGATCTAGAGCTAGAGGGGTGGTTCAATGGTAGAACACTTGCCTGGCATGCACGAGGACCTAGGTTTGACCCCCAGCATCACATATACAATTAAGTGGAGGAAAAACAAAAACCTGATGAAAAAATAAAATTAAAAAAAATAAAGTGTTAAAATAAGGTTGAATTTGACAAGTTCAGGGTACATAATTTAAATTATTTTTGTTAAAATGTTTTATTAGAGCTCGTAAAGACAGGGAATGTTCACATTCTTTTTTTCCCTTGCAGATATGTGATCTTTGTAGAAGTGCACTTTTTATAGGCCCTCTTGGATTTTAAACATATGTTTTAAAGCATGTAATCTGTCCATGGAATCTGATTATCTTTGTAGTAGTTGGTAGTTGCAGTTTTTCATTTTCAAGTAAGACTACTTTTTCTTTCAACAATATGTCTTTTAATTAGGTAAACCGTAGTCTATCACCTCAAAAGTGCAGCTTATTCCTCCCACTCAGAATACTACAAATTATTTCTCAACTTACACCATTGTGTCCTAATTTTGAAAGGTGCATTTTATAATTAGGTTACATTTTGCATGTTTTTATAACCTGCAACTTGGAGGGGCATGGAAGGTCTATATTAATAATCATCATCTGTGACTGAATATATATTTTTTCATTAAATTTATGTCCACAACTCTCAGAGTAAATCCCTGTGATTTGCTCTGCCCAATAAAATTCAAGAAATTACCGTATACTCAAAGCTTTTTTCTAAAGACTTATAATCAACATATTTTTACATGTAAGCATTTAGTAGTTTGAGGAGAGAAAGTGGACATATCTAATAAGACAGAACTACCTGAATAATGTTTTAAAAGTTACACATGAATACCTTCCTTGAATGAAAAAAGCTATAATTTGGAATAAGAAAATGCTAAATAGTCTTCATAAAACAGACATTAGGTTTTTCTTCCAAGGAGATAACAATCTAAATCCCTTTTCATTAAATAATTCTTTCATATATGCTATTTATTAGTAGAGCATTTTTGGTAAATCCAATAAACACCCTTGTTTGTTGCTTTATCTCACTTGTCACAAGGAGAAGTATTCACTACATACCAATGAGTAACAGAGTATTGTTAGAGTTATCCTCAAAGTGGGGGAATAAAAGAGCTGAGAATGATATTCTTACAAAGCCCCAGGGGCAGACAGGTCCATTGGGAAGTAGCACCTTTAACACAGAACTGTCTCAGCGTTGTTGATAATGTGCACACTTAACTGCATTTCCTGTGTTTACTTCTTCTGTCCTACAGTCCATGAGGGCTCTGGAGAAACCAGTCAGAAGGAGACTTCCACCTGTGATATTTGCCAGTTTGGAGCAGAGTGTGATGAAGATGCTGAGGATGTCTGGTAAGATGGTACTTTCAGTCTTTAAATAAAATGACAGTGATCATTTTTTTTATTTCATGAACCATTGTCCAAAAGAAGATTTGTTGGCATTTTTGTTTTCTTTTGAGTCTCCAAGGGGGGATAAAAATGAGAACTCTAATAGCAGCAAGGAGTTTCTAGAGTTGGAGTAAGAGGTAAGCCATCTGGGAAGCTCTCCAAAGCATTTCCTGATAAGATACACTCAGATATCAAATAGCAGTGATGTCTCTTCTAAAACTTGTAAGTGTTAATATGTGTAAGGGAAAGTCATATTTATTAGAAAACCTCTCAGAAAATATCATGGAGAAACAAAGTCAGCCAGTCATAGTGGCACATACCTGTAATCCCAGCCACTTGGGAAGCTGATGCATAGGATCTCAAATTCAAAGCCAGCCTCAGCAACTTAGCAAGGCCCTAAGCAACTTAATGAAACCCTGTCTTATAAAATGTACTGGTGATGTAGCTCAGTGTTTAAGTGTTTAACAAAAAAAAAAAAAAAGAAAGAAAGAAACAATGTCAGGTTGCTTTCTCAATCTGATCAAGTTGCCATAATAAAATAAAACACCATAAACCAAATAACTGATAAACAACAGAAACATTTCTTACCATTCTAGAATCTGGGAAATCCAAAGTCAAGACTTCAAGCAGAAGCCAGTGAGGACATACTTTCTTGTAGATAGCCTTCTTATCACTGTACCCTTCCAAGGTAAAAGGAGCAAAGGATTGTTTTGGGCCTTCATTTAAAAGGCACTAGTAGTTGGGCCTTTTCCTCTTTCTTTTATTCTTTCTCTCTTTTACTTACACCTCACAACTTTAATGAAAAGTTTTTCCCTCTTTGTTTTGTCAATATGTATTTGCCAAACCAATTAACAAGCATTTGATCAAATTTTTGTGAGTAAAAGGAGAAATTTGTCTGAGGGAAATAGAAATAATGACAACACCATCCCCACCAAAAAAAAAAAAAAAAATGAAGGCAAGGTAATTTGGGCAAGAATGGAATAGTCTACAGTTACAATACTTGTTGTGATGCAGAATAAGACAAAGATTTCATCTATGAGTAAACTGGGGTACTTGTATATAAGCACTGCTGCGAAATACCTAGGTGTTGCAACCTCTATTGATGAATGCAGACAACAGCAGCATTTCTATACCTGTCAACTTCTGCTAGCCAACAACAATGTTATTGTTAGAGGTGGAGTTGAAGAATCTGCATTCATTGCAGTACAGTGTTGAAGTAGACAGATTTTCACGGAAGAATACTCTGAGTGTCTCTTGTGCCTTGTGGTTCCAAAATGTAGCAGATCATCAAAATCACTTTAGGAATATTTTTAAACATCCTAATTGTTTAATTCTACCCAAACTTAATGACAGAATTCTGAACTTAAAATTTTACTTTTCTAAAACTTCTCAAATGATTATGGAAACACTGCTGTAAAATAAATGACAGATTCAAAGATCCTTTGACTGCATCTGGAGTTCCATGCCACTTTTTGAACTGTTAATTTTATTGCTGTAAACTGTTTTGATTAAAAACAGACAAGCATAGGTTACTTATTTTTTTGAAGTATTTCCATTCCCCTCATTTCTGATCTTTTTAATGATCTTTTTTAAATTTCTACTAATAACAAAGATTTAAGATATGAGATTATAATATCAGCTAAAAGTTATTGATTGCTTAACTATCTGCTTAATCATCTTTACTCATTTTTTCTTAGTTATCTTCAAATAACCATAGAACGTATATTCTATTGTTATTTTGCTTTGCAAAGAAGAGACCAAATTTTGACATATTTAAGTGGCAACACTAAGATGAAGATATATGGTGAAAGTAGGTTGACAATTCAACCAAAATTGCAATTAAAATAGTATTTCACTCCTGTCATGTCTGGAATGGGGACATGACCAGATTGCAGGCAGTGTATACCCAGTGACCCTCGGGACCTGCAAGATTAGAGCCAGTGACTACAGAGATGCTTATTACAGGAAGTGGGAAATCATCCAACCAAGCAGCGTCGCTTCTGGTATCTTACAAAATTTCAGATCTATGATACGAAGGTAGTGCATGGAGATGTGGGCCTAGCTGCTAGCATCAGGAAAGCTTAGCAGTTATCTATAGGGACTAACTATGGCAACTGGAGTTCAGAGAAAGAAGCCTAGTGATAAAAGCCTAAAGGAGAAGGATGAGACAGTTCAGTCCTGGAGGAATTCGGTACCAATCAGAAAGACAAATCAGAGACTGAAACAGGAAAGACCAGGTAGATATCCACTTAGTGGAACTAATGTAGAAAGCCAAGTCTTGGTTATTAGAGGTGGGGAGATGCATAGCCTAAAGATCAAAATGAAATCAGTAGCAAGGCTCACTGGTAGCTGAATCAGTTCGCTTTTGGCTAGGATTTCTTGCATGTCCTCAGCCTAGGGACAAGATTAGTTCCAAAAATTGGAATAAGTCTGAACCTCCAGATGGGGGCTAAGTGGCCATAGCTGTGAAGATTAGAGGGCTGCAGGGGCAGGGAGCCAAGAAGGTCATTATACTTCCCAGGCAAGAATGAAAGTTGCTAGCATTTAAATAAAATGTATTTCAAATGTCCAATGTAAGCAATGAAGAATGGTGCTGAACTGATGAGCACATTGATTTTCATTTACATAAATATCTTTGTATGTTAGCATATTATATTTAGTTATGACCATGAAGGGCAGATTAGAAACAGCTGAAGGACATAGGAATAAAGCAATAAATGAAATTAAATAAGCATGGAATGAAAGTGGCTATAAAGTAAGATAGGAAGCAATACAAGGTTGGTCTGATTACACTACTAGTCCATAGAGCCTTTACTGAATCAGGGAAGCTCAAACACTCTGTTGATTTTGAATGAAACCACAGCCAGATCCTCTTGCAAACAGAAAATATTGCATATGCTGTGTGGCCACAGAGAATGAAACTCAGATTTTGTTTTGTTTTTTCCTTGACATCAACTCAATTTAACTTTATGTATACAGATTTCCTGCATAAAGAAGTAATAATAAGATATAAATAAATACTAATAAGAAACAATATTATGTATGCAATACAGATATAAAGGTGAAAAAAATTTTTTGACCTTTCACTCTGCTGTAACAAATTAATATTTTACATTTTGCCACGAAGGCTAAGTCTGGTTATTCAAAAATAATCAAGTACTTTCAGTATAAAGAGAAATATCTGATAGAATTAGAAAGCCCATATGCTGTCATTTGATCATGCTTTAGTTAGATGAGTTTTTAAATTTAGGAGCAAGTCACACTGGAGATGGACAAAAAACAAATGAAACCAAGAGGGAGAAAGAAAGTTGAATAGGAAGAAAAAGAAATAATTGGAGGATGGCATTGATAAGTCATGATAGTAATGACATAACATTTAATGCTTTCATTCTGAGAAAACAGATGGCTTATAACCCAATATAAGACCTAGTTGATATCCAGTGATTTCATTGCAAGGTTTTTTCTTGCCTTTTTCTTCTTATGGAAAGATACAGGCGTACAAACCAGAAAATAGTCAGGTTTTCCTGAGAGGAAAGACCACAGACCATTGCTCCCAAAAACTCTTCAGTTGTAGACGTTCACCTAAATGTTGAAAAAAACAATCAAGCTTCCGAAAGACATAGTTAAAATTCAGCAAGATACCCTGTATGAAATATCAGGGCGTCCTTTTTTTGGGATGGACTGAACACAAAATTGATACATCTGTGTAAAGGATGTGCTTGACTGTTATGAGGAAGGGGTTAAGGGAAGGAGAAAGGAAGAACTTAAAAAATTGCTTCTCCTTATATCTAGTCTGAAAAAAAGTCAACGCTAATGCATTTATACATTAAAGAGACTCTCAAATACATCCTGCCAACTAAATTTATAAAGAAATAGAATGCCTTATAAATAAGACAAACATAATAACATCGGTTCATTGCAAAGTAATAAAACCCTATCCGATAGCACTGGGAATACCAACTTATGATTTCAACCAATATTTTAGGTATTTGGTTCATTTTAGAAATGCTTTACATTCCTTTAATTATCTTACCTGATAAATTGTCTCAGTAAGTCTAAAGTAGGTCAGCACTTTAGTTAACTCTTTGCACTGGAAACTATTTCTTAGAAGTAATTAGCCTGAAATTTTCTATTGGTCCTGTCAGTCAGAAGTAGTTCAGAGCCCTGGGGTTGATACTTGATTTAATATATTTAAAAAAGCAAGTTGATAGCTGAGTCTTATCATAGGAATGGCTGGGTCTGGAATTGGCTGTGTGCCTAATATTTCCAGGGCAGCAGAAGATCAAGGCAGGGAGCACAGGTGTAAGAGCAGATGCAGCCGGATGACAAATGATATAAAGGAATAACTTAAATCAGTATGTGTATTTGCTTTCTATGCATCCTTTATTGTTCTTTGTTCCTGTTTTAACTTTGGTTTTGTGGTATTCTCACATGCCACTCAGGCTCCATTAGCACAATCATATTGGCTTCAATGCTATTAATTTCTCAGTATCATTCATTTGGTCCCTGGAAGCATTAAGAATGTCTTCCAGTACTACAGTGCTGGTCCGTAAGTGTATAACATCATTGTGATCAACTGTGGTGGTAAGAAGGGAGAGAAGCGAAGTAGAGGCAATAAACGAGTTCACAAGACAGAGTGAGCATGTGTTTTTTTTCACTATTCCATAAGTGAAACAGTATAGAACGTGGCATTCCTTTTGTGAGGGTCAATTTAATTTGAAGTTTTAAACATCTGGCTCCTTTTATCTGAGAAGGCTCCTTGTCACTAGGAAGAGTGTATACTGTTGGCATCATTCCCACCTTTAATGCATTTTGGCCTGTGGAGGCTCATGAATATTTGAAGCAGGACAATGGCCAGAGATGATCCTTGGCACTAGATTTCACCATACATATAAGAAAATTAGACGCTAGGTCCTGCTGACTTTAGTACATATGGGTCATCAGTTTGATGGAGAAAATTAAGACACCTCTGAGGAAAATGCAGAAAATGATTTCTTTTTAAACTACTACTGATTGAGAATTGAATAAAAAGATGATATTACAAGGAAAAAGTTTGCAATTGTTTCCTTCTTAGTGGGAAGAAGATCAGATAGGCAGATAGGGTTATATATGGTGTAGTCAAGAAGGGGGATGCCAATTAGTCAAAAAATTTTCGTGAACTAGGAGTGCATCCAGTCCTCCCAACAGGGCCTCCTCTTTATTGATTTCCTTTGTGCCCTGGCCTCTGAATTGTAAGTGTGATAAATCAAAATTAGGCCTGGCTTCTAATATGAATTCACTCGAGGAGAGGATGAAAAAGAATACAGCAAAAGATAGTAAGTCCAGTCTAGAAAATCTGAGTCTTACGCTTGATGTTTCAGTGACCTTTGACAAAGCCCACTTCAGTTCCAGCAATTTCCTAGTTAGATGAGAAAAGCATGGCTGGGAAGTTACCTTCCCCCCAGTCTTTTATCCCACCAAGCAGGACACTGCTGTCTGTCATCTCTGAAAATTCCCATAGTGTTTCCTGCTTGTGTGGAGGGATGGGGACTAAGCAGTAAATACACCTTTTTCTTTCCATGCTCCCGTTTTCCCAGAAAAGTTTTCAGAGAATTTGATTTCCACATCTTTGCACTCCCATAATTGGAAGGGGGAATTATTGATACTTTTTAGCAGAGGAATGTGTAAAAACGAAAGTTTGAGTTTGATTTTATTATTTCCTTCTTTTATGTATCTCTCCACCTATCTTAACACAAAAATAGCCTGTAGTTTCCTAAATTTCACATGAGATAAAATTTGAAAGTGAAATTATTGCTAGTTGATACTAATATTTCCAGCATGGTCTGTACAGTGATTTATACAAGGCATTAAACAACACCCTGTATCAACAAATGTAACTCAAACTTCTCTCTGCAGTAACTGCTAGTAGTCATATCTGCAAACAGAAGCTAAAAGCTTCAGATGTTACTTAGGAAGAAGATAAATAAATAACAGAGACACTTCAAATATACAATAGTCAGTTAACAATAACCAACAACTATCACACCCTCCAAAAAAGGAGTTGTGCTTTATGAAAAATAACTTAAAACCTAAAATTGAAATTTGAAAATAAATTATAGTCTTTAAAACCTTGGGTCCTCTGTGATGCTAACCTGTGTTAAGAGGAACTAGATTGTCACATAAGTTCTAGAGACACTTTGAACTTTTCTCTTTCCATGCCTCAGTGGTGCTAGCTATCACAAAGTGATTAATGAAATTTAATTAGGGTATGACAGCTACAAACCTAGATCTAGTATAGAGTACCAAGGACTAAAAGAATAAAGAATTCTGAACTTTAGCATGTTTTATATATTTTATAATATTTATTTAGGCCATGCAATATCAATCATAATTGATGTCAAAATAATGAAATACCATATGACAGCAGAACAAAGGATTCCATGTACTCTACAAACTCTTATGTATCATGCTTCTACCACTACTGTAACTGTTTTTATTACTTATTTCTCTTTTTACCTATGTTTAAAAAACCTTGCTATAGATTACTCCCTCTTAATGGAATATTGTCAGTCATTTTGTACTCTCTCACCAAGTTCATACTTAATTTTTCCGCAAGTTTTTGGGCCTCAGTTTCTCATACATTCTAAGTCAGTGATTCCTGTTTCTACAGTCAGGGGTGGCATGTTCTATGTCCAGTGTCACAATATAACATCAGTCTTAGAGATAAAAGTATGAATCTCAATGGAGCTGTCAAAACATCTTTATGTGTATCAGACGTGACCTTAAATGTTTAAATGTATGGAGCCATTTATTCTTCACACCAAACTTAAGAGGTTCAGTATGATGGGAAGCCCCACTTTACAAAGGAAACTGAGGTGCTACGCAGAGAAGTTAATCATCCCAAATCCCAACAGTAGGTGCAAGAGCTATGATTTGAACCAGTCAGACTGATTCCACAAACCACACTCCTAACTACTACTCCAGGTCTTCTCATACATTTAATTGCATAATTTGTGTGCGTGTATGTATGTGTGTGTGTAGTGTGTATCATGTGTCTACACAGACATGCATAATACACATATTATATACATATGTATATATTACATGGTTGGTATGGAATCACATTTTTAATGAAGTATAAAAACAAAGACATGGGGCTAGATCAGTGGCTCACCTATTGGAGTGCTTGCCTTGCACATGCAAGGACCAGAGTTTAAACCCTAGCAACACTTATACAACTAAGTCTCTCTCTCTCTCTCTCTCAAAAAAAAAAAAAAGACTTTAATTGCCAGTGTGTGACAAAATTTACCATTAACAGGCCCACATTGTTCATTTTGACCTTGAAGTTTTTTTCCGCTAGGTATATATATCTTATTTTCTTTGTGGAATGTTCAACAATGTTTGACTTCCATTTGTCTTGGTAAATGTATTGGATTATTATTCAATAAAATACCTTAATTTTGGCTGCATGTCCAGTTATTGATTTGAGGGTTTGGTTCTAATATTTGCAATCTAAAGAAAAATTACCACGACCTATATTCTACATCCATTTAAGACAGATTTCTTGGTTAACACCAAGAGACTAGACAGTATGTGTACTGAAAACATTTCCATTATTTGTATTCAGAGTGTTCACAATAAATAGCTTTCTGAACCATAAGCTTTGTTTACTGAAAATCTGTCCTCCCAAAGGTATATTAAATTGGGTAAAAACTATTGCTGGTCTTCAATGGTTTACTTCCAAATGGTAATATATCATATGTGTTGGCTCATCTAAACAACAAATCAGCAAACTGTCCTTGGTAGCCCACATCAGTCTATTCCTGACATTGCCTCTCACAAACAGGACATGTAATAATCTAATAGTGACTGAACAAATTGTAAAATTATATGCAGTGCCCAATTGAAAAAACCCATACTGCTGAAGGTCTAAATGCTTATTATAGTTTTAAAAAAGAAATAAAATAATAAAAACAAATATCTAATTTTTCTAGCCCCTCCCCCTTGCAAAATAACACTAATCAGGAGAGGGGCCATTCATCCCTTTGTCACTACACTATGAATGAAACATAAGAAATCAGGACACTGCACTTGGGACAGATGATCTTCTGACAATTGTTTATCACAGCTTTTGTTGTTGTTGTTGTTATTCTTTGCAGTCTTTTGAAAGCCTTTGAAGTAGTAAGTTTCTCTGTTTTCTAAGCTTATCCTAAAAAGAATTTTCGCCAATCAAAATTGTTTTATCTGGGGCAATAAAAGTAATATTAGGTCCCATTAGCCCTGAGGGCTTATAATCAACAGATATTAGGAGAAGTATATCAAGGTGAAGTACACAAGACCGGAGAAAAGGCAAAACTGAAAATGAAATAAAGTTTATATTCAGAGCAGTATGAATTAGTGATATATTTCTGTAATCAACACAGGTAACTGCATAAATTTGGAACTTTGGGTTTTCAAATTATCAATTATGACAAAAATAAAATAATACACTTGATAGAAGTATGCAGTTTAATTCTAATTTAAATTTTAATATCATTTTCCTTCCCTAGAAAGTTTTTTGATTTGAGGTAAAGAAAATACAACAGAACTATTTGTATTACTTTAACATTGGATGCTCAAGCTTGTAGGAAGGAATAGAAAAAGAAAAGCCCTACATTGATCAATATATCAGTGCATTAGTCAAGCTTCTCCAGAGAAACATGATAGATAAAGAGATTTATTGTAAAGAATTTGATCATGCAATTAGGAGGGCTTACAAATCCTAGCACCTACAGTTGATAAGCTGGAGACCACCGAGGACTGATGGTGTAGTGCTAGTCTGAATAAAATGATGAAAAAATGTTCATCATCATGATAGTCCTTGTTTCGGTAGTCATGGGTTCATAGCTGATATTTATAGCTACCTTATTCCAATGTATTTCCTTTGCCTGCAGCACACATCGTGCTGGTTATGGTTCTTTGCCTGATGAGGTGGCCCAGAAATTCATCCCTAAAGGGACTCCATTGTTTGTCCTTCTGCCTAGATTGTTTGTTCTAGTATTTCATTGACTGTAATCTCAGAACATACTAAGAGACTCCCTAAGGGATCTTCTGTATTTCTCCATTGTGGTGTAGTAAAATTTCCCTTGGTAGCCAAGATCATTCACCCCAGCCAGCACAGTAATTCCCTTCTTCACCTCTTGATTCAGAGTCATGAGGAGACCAAAGAGGCCAAACAGTAGCCATAACTGGAGCCATTGATGTATCCTAGTGTAATCATTCTTTCCTTTGAAAGTAAGACCTCTGGGTTAGCAGAGTATAAAGTCATAAAAATACTAAGTAAAATCTTTTAGTGAGTCACTAGAGGTAAGAGTGGATTTGCCACCTCTATTCTCACCCTTTGATTACTGGATCCATGAATCCTGGCTTCGGGACAATCAGTTCCAAATGCTGAATCAGAGCACCTACGGCCTTCTGGAGAACTTTGACCCAACCAAGCAAATTATTGCCAGCTAGCAAGTACTATAACTGAATCTTCAAAAGGTCCTTCCATACTTCTCTCAAGACAACTGCCCTAAGGTAGTGGGGAACAAGATAGATAGCACTAATGAATTCATGAACATTGGACCTATTGCCATACTTATGCTGTGAAGTGAATTCCTTGGTCAGAAAAAATCTTGTATGACACACCATGACTATAGATAAGGGAGTCCATGGATGGTAGTATTGGGAGAAACATCACATACAGGAAATCTGTATTCATAATACCTATTACAATAAGAACAAATGCTACTTCTTCCATGATGGAACCAGACTGATATAATCAACCTGCCATCAGCTAGTTAGCTGATCACCCCAGGTAATGATGGCATATTGGGGACTCAGCATTGGTCTGTGTGGATGACTAATTAGTAACTCAGCATTGGAGGTAACCAGGCTGGTCTTGGTGAATGGAAGTTTATGCTACTGATGTTACACATAACACCTCTTCCTGCAATCATGGTCACTTTGTCTATGAGTTCATTGAGCAATGACAAGGCTGGAGAAAAGAAGCTGACTGATATTCACAGAAGTGGTTATCCTAACCATTAAATTATTAAATTTTCCTCTGCTAAAATCATCTTCCATGGACATTCACAGGGAACACAAATAACTTCATCTTTTTGTCTATTGAGAGAAATTTGTTCATATCTCAAGTTTCCTTCTCAATAATTTTCTAATCATGTTCCATCAGCATCATTGACCATCATGCCAAACATTTGGTCTCAGACCATGAATTGCTATATAAACATATATCCTACTATTTCTTCTACCAAGAAGAGGGGGCAGCCAGGTTCACTGCTCAAATTTTTGCCCACTGGGAGAATTTCTCTTTACCACTGTCCTACAGGAATGTCCTAAAAAGGGGCTATGATGCTGCAGCTGTCCCCTTTCAGGTCATAGCTGTATATATTATTCAGAATAATCTATACCCCAGGTCCATATTGTCTTGTCCACTGTCAACTTATCTTGGGAGCATCCCATGAGGCCATAGATGCAGACTGGGATAGAGAAGTACATTTAGGCATCTACTCTTTGTGTAACTTATGTGTGCCTTCTAAGACTGATCTCATATAAGCACTTCCATCTGATAATAGAGTACTATTATACACAGCCAACTATATGATTTGGTGGGAAAGATAATACCCAATTCATAATGGGAGGCCATGTTGCATAGTAACTTAGTGTCCCAGGTTAAGTATTTAGTCTCTACCAAGCAGGCAGAGAGCTATCTGCAAAGGGTCCAGGCTTTACTCTAAAATCCTAAGGGATTGCACTATGATTCATTTATAGGGGCCTGCCAAAGGCTCTAAACAGTATCCTTATGTGCAACTAACACTTTATACATCATTGGATCTTCTAGGTCAGATGGCTCAAATGGCATAACAGCTTGCATGGCAGCCTGGACCTGTTGAGGATCCTATTCTTATTCTGGATTATATTCAAAACTAGCAGATTTGCAGGTCACTCGGTAAATGGACCAGAGTAACAGGTTCAAATGAGGAATATGTTGCCTTCAAACTCCAAAGAAGCCAACTAGGCATTGTGCCTCCCTTTTAGTTGTAAGAGGAGTAGATGCAACATCACCTTGGAAGAGAAAGTTCAGCATCCTTCACAATAATAGACCCCTAGAAATTTCACTGAATTTTTGTCAGATTGATTTTTCTTATCCCCTAACATGCAAATGTCTCACCTATAGAGTAATCACAACTTCTTGCTCACTAGGACCAATCAACATAATGTCATCAATGTAATGGACAGGTGTGATAACTTTTGAAAGGAAAGGGTATTCAAGATTCCTGCAAACTAAATTATGATATAGTTCCAGAGATTTGGTATATCCCTGACACAGGACATTGAAAATATACTGCTAACTTCACTAGCTGAAAGCAGACTGTATTGGTCCTTATTGACCAGTATGGAGGAAAAAGGTATTTGTTAAATTAATAGCTGCATACCAAGCAATAGGAGATATGACAATTTTCTCAAGCAGTGAAGTCACATCTAATACAGAGCAGCAATTGGAGTCACCACCTGTTTGAGCTTATGATAATCCACTGTCAGTCTCAAAAGCTTGTTTGTTTTCTGCACAGGCAAAATAGACAAGCTAAATAGTGTTGTTATGGGAATCAACAATTCTGAATCTTTCAAGTCCTTGATGGTTCTCTAATCTCTGCATCTCCTTCCGGAATGCAGTATTATTTTTGGTTTAATATTTTCCCAGGTAGAGGAAATTTTATCAGCTTCTACTTGTCCCTTTTCACCATAATAGTCCTCACTCCACAGGTCAGGAAACAAATGTGGGGATTCTGCTAGTTGCTAGTATATCTATTCTAATTATGCATTCCAGAACTGAGGAAATAACCACAGAATGGATCCATGGGCCCCCCGCCACTAGGCCCACTGCAAAATGGGCCTGAATTAAAAATCTATTGATCATCTGACCCCTATGAGTCTTGATTCTGACTAGTGGGCCACAGTGCTATTTTGAGTTTGAATAAATTAGACATTTTCTAAATGTCTAATTCCCAATGCATAGTTATTCTGGTAAACAGCTGTCATTCCACTTGGATAGAACTAGGAGAGAAAGAGTAAAAGTATAAATTTTGAGCACTGCATGAGAATACATCTTCAAGAGGAACTCCCGTTCATTCAAGGAGTTCTGGGTCAGTAAAGAAGCTCAAGTCTAAGACTTATCAAAGGGCTACACCTCTCTGTTTTTATGATTTAGGTTAGACTTTTATTTACTTAACCTAGAAATTTCTTCTTATGCAGATCAAGTAGGCTTTGAATGTATTTCAATTTAGGAATACATTGATGAACTAGGTAACACCATAGGTATTCATGAGTCAGACTGTTCTGATTATTACTTGGACTCTGGTGTCCATTATGGTCCCCATGCCCAGGTTGGTTTTGGTGGCTGAGTGCTGTGATTGGCCTCTTCCATAATGGGATCCAATTACTCATGTTACATTTAGATTTATCAATTTGGTTACCATAGTTTCCACTGTAAGTTCTGGCCTACAGAAAAGAGCAATGACAGAGCTCTTTGAGGCTACTAGAGTCATTCTCACAAATTTATATCTTACAGAACTGGCAAAAAGTCTGCTTTTTGTACCCTCTCACTGTGGATGAGTAGGTTTTAAATGACAAATTCATTCTAACATTCCAATATCCCTAAGCTTTTGAATCCCTTCTTCTACACTGAACCAAGGCAGATATGGCCTTTCTAATTTAGTCACTATAGACCACCTATATTGGTCCATGTTTAAACCAACCAAACTATCAGAACCCTTTCTAAGTCCCCAACCTTCATTAAATGTAGAATCTCTATATAGTGAGAACTTTTCAATAAGTTCAGCCTGATTCAACTTCATGTTATTTCTACTGTTACCCCATACATATATATTATCTACTTCCTCACATGTCCCCTGGATGTATGCCTGTAAAAGTTAGAAACTCAGATAGTTTTGGAATTGTAGCCCACTTTGTACTTCACTTTTAGATGCTGCTAGAACTTAAGCTCAGTTGTAAGTCCAGAACCAAAGAGAAATGGTGGAAATAGATTGAGAAGACTCAATAGTGTCTTATACAGCAACAGCCTCAGAAGAGGCCATTATAATTTCCTGAGGAAATCCAAAGTTAATCTATTCACATAGAGGTAGAAAGACTGCTTCCACTAACAGAAATGACTCATCAGAATTTTTTGGCCCAATTTCCCCAGCTTCATCAAGTTCTTCCACGTACACTCATTCCAACTTCCAGAATGCCATTTCTTCTTAAGCAATGCCTATATACTAACAGTACACACCTTGTGAGGCTGCAAGTTCAACTTGGATTGCAAGTTAGTCATAGGATGAAATCTGGGTTTCGTGTTCAGCAGTGTCAGCCTTGCATCTTTAGGAGGTAAGGGTCTCCATAAGAGCACTCAGAATTTTTTCATTTATGAAGCATTTGAGTTATGAATTTGAATACTTGACTCATCCTTTTCTTTCCCCCTTTGTCTAGCAAAATTAGTAGCAACCAGATAATCTTATATTCACTAGTTTGCCAAAAATGTTAGAAAGCATCATATTGTCACCCAGATCCTTGATTTTTTATAAGTGGTTGATGATTAAGAGCAACCAAGGGTAATATGTTTATGTTGTATATCTCTATTGGTGGACTATACCATGAATGATCACTTCTTCATTTATTGAGACCTAATTGAGAAAAATCATCCTTTATATTCTGTTGCCCTAGAACCATTCTTGCTATCAAAACCAATATTGGGGTTTGCCAGAGAAACACAATCAGTAGGGAAGGTTTGGGGGTGGACATAAGAGACAGAGATAGATGGCAGAGGAGAGGGAGAGAGGAGAGGTTATAAAGGATCATAAGGAACCAATTCACATGATTATAAAGACTGACAAATCCCAAGTCGTGCGGTCAGGAAGTTGGCAACCCAGGAAAGTGGATGGTGTACTTTTAGGCTGCACATTGGCAAGCTCTGGTCTCAGAAAAATATACTATTTCAATCCAACTCTGAAAGTAGGAAAGAGCTGATACCCCATCTTAAGGAAATCAAACAGGATCAGTTCTCTCTTACTGGACCTTTATGTCCTATTCAGGTTTTCAACTGATTGGATGAGATCAGCCACCTTAGGGAGAGCAATATCCTTTACTTGGTCTACAAAATCAAATGTTAATCTCATTGAGAAAAATCCTTACAGACACACCTATAACCATGTATGACCAAATTTCTGGATACTTATGGGCCAGTCAAATTGACACATAAAATTAACTATCATAATCAGTTTCTGACAGTTTTATGTAAAGCATATTTAGAGGACATAAAACTTTTTTGTTTTACAGATAAATTCAATGTTCCTATAATAACTATCTTTTTATAGTTATGTTGGAGAAACTGTTTCCCTTTTAAGGTTCTCATGTCTTGAAGGTGGTACCAGAAGAAAACTTTTGAGCATTTTAAAAGCCTTATACTTTTCAAATTACTTTCTCCTCTTTTGTGCCTTCTGACATCTCTATGAGGTTAGGTAGGGCAGGTAATTCTCACCTGACAGATAAATTCATGAAAGCTCTGAATGGTTAAGGATGATCAATGTGTAGTAAAAATGAAAGATTTTAATGTTTTAAGCTATTGCTTCATCAAAGTTACCAAAAAGATTTTAAAGTAAGAGAGAAAAGCTAATATAACACAGTGGAAAGACCACGGGATCAGGAATTTAGAGAACTGAGATCCTTCCTTAGGTGAAGTCACATCATTTCTCTTGGTCTTTGTTTTCTTTAAATATCTTGATGTATATAAATGTATGGTAGATAGATAGATAGATAGATAGATAGATAGATAGTAAATTAATTCATGTAACATCTGCCCCAAGTGTGCACTTCAACTATTTTTAGTGTATGTAACCATCAACAAAATCTATTTTCATCATTAAAAAAAGAAATCTGTACATATTAGTAGGCCCTCCCCATTTTCCCCTAATTCCCTTCCTCCACAATTAAACAATCACTGATCTAGTATCTGCATCTAAATTTGTTAATTCTGGATGTTTCATGTAAGAAGATGATTCAATATGTGGTCCTTTGTGACTGACTCCTTTCACTTAGCATAATGTCATCTGTATTAGAGCATGTATCTTTACTTCATTCTTTTGACTGATGAAAAATATTTTAATATATGGATATATCATATTTGGGTTATCCATTCATCAGTTGATTAACATTTGCTTATTCCCGATTTTTGGCTATGATGAATAATGCTCTTATGAATATTGTGTACAAATTTTGTGAGGACATGTGTTTTTAGTTTTCTTGGATATATACATAGAAGTTCTGGTATACTCTATGTTTAAATTTTTTAAGGAACTACAAGACAGTTCTCTAAAGTTACTTCATCAGTTATATTCATATCAACAGCATTTGAGGCTCCACATATCTCTGTTTTCATGCCAATTCTTAATTTTTACCTTTTTTAAAAATTATCATTACAATCCTACTGGGTATGAGGTGGTATCTGATTATGATTTTGATTTATATTTCCCATGTGTCTGATGACATTTGATCTCTTTGTGTGTGTGTGTGTGTGTGTGTGTGTGTGCGTGTGTGTGTTGGACATATGCATATCTTTTGTAAGGGAGCATCAATTCAAATCCTTTGTACATTCTTAAATTGAATTGTCATTTTTTTTAAAGAGAGAGGGACAGTGGCGGGGGGGAGAAACAATTTTTATTTAATTTTTCATGTGGCTTTTGTTGCTCCAAGACTTCATTGTTGTACGTGGTGCTGGGGTTTGAACTCACATACTTGCATATGCTGGGCAAGCGCTGTAACCACCAAGCCACCACTCCAGCCCTGAATTCTCTATTTATTATGAAGTTGAATATAGATTTATAAATAAACACTAGATAGAAGACCCCTATCAAAGATATATGATTTGCAAATAATTTCTCCATTTTATGGTGTTGTCTTTTCATTCTTTTGCTAGCATCTTTTAAAACAACAGTTTATAATTTTGATGAGTTCTAATTCAGCAATTTTTTTTCTTTTTGTCACTTATGTCTGCTGCCTTATCTAAGAAAGCTTTGCCTAACCGGAAGCTACACAGATATTGAGATCTGTGATCTATTTTGACATAATGCTTTTTTTAGAGTAATTAAGGACTCCAAATCCATTTTTTTTCCACATGTGGATATTCAGTTTTTCTACCACCATTTGTGATAAAGACTCTTCTTTCCTCATTGAATTTTCTTGTCCCTCTTGTTGAGATCGATTAGCTCTTTAAGCAAGGATTTATTTGTCTGATCTCATTCTGTTCCAGTAATCTGTATGTCCATCCTTGTGCCTGAACTGGACTCCATTTTCTCATAGGTAAAATGCAGGCAGTGAGGGTACTGGGCTGTATATTTCCATCCAGGGTTCTTTTGAACTCTAGCATTACTAAGGAGCAGATTACTATGAGCTACAAAGAATTGCTACAGAGTACTGTGTGGTCGCGGTGGCATTGTTCCTTTTCCCTTGTTGACCTGAAATTCCCATCAAGTTACTTTTAAGTTAGAAAAAAAATGGTCTATTGTGTCCTGAAGACAGCACTCCCCACTTTGTATTTTAACCACATTAGCTGGTCATCTCTTTAGAAAGCACAGAAAATAGGAAGCTTTTCAAAGGTTTTGAAGCAACTGTGGCTAAAGATAAACATGCAGTGAAGCTCTTTAAATAAGAGTACAAATTCAAGAGTTGAATCATAAAACAATGTTTAGAAGGAAGAAGTGAAGGTAGGAGAGAAAGAATATTTTTAAACTAAAACAAAGACTAAGAGAAGTTGTTATAATTAATCTAAAATTTATCTTTGAGCGTTCTGCATTTAAAGAAAGGAAAAAAAGAATAACTCTTGTAATGTAATTGGAATAAATAAGTCATACTGGGCACCATGGCACACACCTGTAATGCCAGCCACTTGGGATGCTGAGTCCAAACTCAGCAACTTAGGCCCTGAAGAAATTAGTGAGAATCTGTCTCAAAACAAAAAATAAAAAGGTCTGGAGATGTGATTCAGTGGTAAAGCACCCCTGGGTTCAATTCCTGGTACCAAAAAAGAAAAGTCATTCATCAAGGGATACTTTTACCAGTTCTGGACTCCACAATAGTGTGCATTGTGAGCATCTAGTAAAATTTTGAATGGAATGAAAGATGCCATCCTTGATTACTAGAAAATTATTTTATTGGAATTTAATATGATATGTTAATAATGAAGTTCTAAAGTTGTACATTGTAACTCTGTAGAGATAACTCTTTGTAAAACCCTATTGATATACAGAGAGACCATTTTTATGCTTACCTTACTCTGCACAAGATTACAGCAAGAGGATGAATGACTATCATATCCCTTGGTCACCTCTCAATTATCAGTTTTCTCACCCAGAGATTAGGCAGAACACCTGACATATCTCATATGAGTCTCTAGAACTATAGTTCCCATGTGGAGAGGGCACACTAAGCTGTTGTTGAGGGATAATTTGCCCAGGTAGCAGACTGGGGAAGATGGTCCTTGGATTCTGTTTCCTGAACTGTTCTCTGGTTTACTCCAAACCATTTATGAACGACTTAGCAATTAGATGACTTGGTTTATGCCAATAAATTGTCATTTCCTTATATAGTTTCTCTATGAATATTTTATTTTACTAGAACTAAGAATAAAAGATATGGCTGTTATGTAAGTTATACAAAAGTGAGAAAACTTTGATCTGATCAAATTTTTATGATAAATACTCAAAGGAGTTTTATAATGTAGAGAAAAGAGAGAAATTTATTGGGAGAAACAATAAGAACATATTAATTTTCCCATGTGAAGTCAAGGCAACCGTCTTCTTTAATCTTTAACAACAGAGTGGTGACTTAGGTATTATTTTACTCCATTTATGTCAAGCACGAAACCAAGGTTCAGAGAGATAAATAATATTCTAGCATATATCACTAGGTTGGCATTGATCTTGAGTTCAGCCTCGACTTTTCCTAATCCCAGGTCGTTGTCCTGTTCACTGCAGAATAATGGAGGGTAGATGTCAAGGTGAAATGGAGACAGTGACATTTTTTTGTAGAAGAAAGTTTATGGCTGAGAATGTACCACACGATGAATGAGTTCTCAAATTTAGTAAGGTAAATAACACTAAATGCTTTAATAGATAAGTACAAATTCTTAGAGATATAACACACTCACGTGTGCGTGTGCGCACACACGCACATACACACACACACACACACACACACACACACTTATTTTTGCTTTTATCACAATCCAGGAAGATGTACCTAATCAGCTATCCTTAGCCATGGCTTTCAGGGGTATAGGCATTTTCCATATCATGAGTTTGTCTTTTCATAAATTATTGGGGTTCTATTCATTCATTTCATAGAAAGCAAATTCTCAAGAAACAAAGATCATACATAGGAGTTTTTATCAGCTAGTCTTAGGAGAGACATTCAGTGATTCCACCCACATTCCACTGGCCACTACATTCATTATACAATGAAAGTGTCATTAAAAAGGAAGAACTAATGAGGTTTGGTAATAGTCCCTGAAAGAGATTGGAACTAGTGAAGTTCTATGATATTGGGTTATTTATACACATGATGGGTCATGCTCTGAGTCCCAGAAATATAGTATTTAACACACGGTTCTCACCTTTATAGAGCTGACATCCTGAGAAAAGGAGAGATAAAGTACAGGCAATAAAGAAATGAACAAGCAAAGAATAACCTTTCAGAAAAAGAGTGTTTTTTAAAAAAGAAGAACAGAGTTCTGAAAAACTGGGCCCTAGGAAAGGAGGATGCTACTTAAGATTGGGTATTTAGGAAGTGCCTCTCTGAGGAAGAACAAGTCAGCTATGCAAAGATCTGTGGAAGCAGTACTATGAACAAAGAGTACCTCTGTTCTAAAGACACAAGGGTGGGCGTGAGCTTGATGTGTTGAAGGAGCTGATAGAAGTTCAGTATGTGTACAGCCCAGAAAATCAGAAAGGAGGCTGAAGGATGACATTAAAAAGGAGTCTGATCATGAAAGTTCTAACAGGGCTTCATGAGTTGGTTGGATTTTAAGTTTCCTGAGAAACCTCCAGGCATTTTATTCTGGAAGTGATATGATTTAACCACCCCCACTCTCACTTCCTGCTGAGCATTTCCAGGCCTCCAGAACACCACCACCACCTCCTTATCTCATGTCCCAGAACATTTTTCCTTGCTTTAACTGTATCAATATTTAGTTACCTTGAAGTGTGGCTATGTGATCTCCTTCCCTGGAATGTAACCTCCTGAAGAACAGAGACTTATGTTTAATCTGTGGCTTTCTCAGTAACAAGCACAGTTCCAAGAAAGCACTTAGTGCCTGAGTAAGTGCATGAATAAATGAATGATGAATAAATAAATGAAAGACTGGAAATGGTTGAAGAAAGAAGAGCAATGCACTCTTGTATTTAGAATCTGCAACACACTTTCCTTTGCCCTGTGTCATTTGATTCCCAATAGCACATTGGGTTGGTGGGGAAGTGCTTGGTATCCGTGCAGTTATGACAAGCAGGAGATTAGACAGTGAGTCAAAGAGAAGTGAAGACTGCAGTTAAGCACAGGAAAGCATAATGGAAGAACTTTAAAAATAGGAGATCAGGATCCAGAGTCAATTTGGAGTGGAGGAAGGAGTTGGTAAGCGAATATGTTCTGAGTCAACTGATAAAAGGTAGAACAAAGTGGCGTGCCCAGTAGGCATATAATTAAAGGTTAAGTTGTATGATACAGACAGAAAGGTTGCGGGAGTTCAGAGAAATCTCATGAAAAGAATGGATTTGGGGCTGAGGAATGAGAATAGACCCTGAGGTAGCAAAAATTAGACTGCTGGGCAAAATGACACAAAATATTTACTGAAAATCATGGGATGTTGAAAAGAAAGGATGAATAAGTAATGTTAAATACTTATCAGAATATGTTAAGAGTCAAGAAATTAGGAACAAAACAAAGAAGAAAAACTAGAGAACTATCTTCCATATGTTTAATTGAAAGTTTTACTGCCTTGGGGCTGGAAAGGTGAATCAGTGGTTATGGCACTTGCTTGGCATGCATGAGTTCATGGGTTCAAACCCCAGCATCACGTACACGATAGCGTCTCAGAGCAATGAAAGCTACATGAAAAACTAAATAAAATTGATTCTCTCTTTCTCTCACTGTCCCTCTCTCTTAAAAAAAAATAGTATTACTGTCTTACTGAGTATTTCTGGTTTCCCCCTTTCAGAGCAGGAGAAATGGGGCTGTGCTATAGGATTCTACTGCCTGGCTTCACTGAGAGTGAAGTTGTTCCGTGGCTAGATCAAGACCATGACCTGTGGCTGAACAGTTGATTGCCCATATAAGGCTCTGCAAAGTTCTTTCGTCTTTCCAGTATAGTAACGTACAGTGTTCAAACAGGTGGCAGCTATATCCTAGATTCTTAGGGGACACTTAACATGATCAAAAAATGGATCTCTTCTGTTTTTAAGCCACTGACATTTGAGAATGTTTATAATTGCAGCATAACATCTTACCTTGACTAATGAAGTCAGCATTAGTGGTGAGTAAAGAAGGATAGATGTGGAGGGAGATTCGCTCCTGCAATTGCAAACAGTGGAGAAATTGGAAACATTGAAGAAGAAAGAGACGTAAACTTGGGAAATGAATACTGACCAACCTTCCAACCCACTCTTCCCCAAAGGCCTTCCAAAGGAGTGGCCCTCAAAGTGTCTCCACATGTATGTTAAACTATCCATTGTCCATCTGGTAAACAGCAGGACAGGTCATCTCCTCCAGGAAGGCTGGTGAGTCCCTCGGATGGGCTGGCTATGTCACTCTCCCTTTTCCTTCTTCACAACCAATACAAACCAGGTTGATTTGTTGCATCAGAAAGTTGGGAGGACAGTTAGTAGTGCTTCCAGATCTCTAGCACCACAGTGCCCGTGACAAAAGAGAACAAAGAATCAGAAATATCACAGCCAAAAAGTAGGACGACAGTTTATAAACAGGAGAGAGCAAAATGCTTGATTGGGTTCTGAGAAGAAGGATATATTTAGGAAGATAAAACCAAGCTTACAAGAATAAAGTAGAAATTGATTTTCCATATGGGAGCCTACCAATGTGGATATTAGTGAAAACAGAAGACAACAACAACAAAAAAAGGTAAATCCATTTTTATTCCAACAAATGTGCAACATATTGGTAGTTTTTACCCCCTGTGGAGAGGTGATGAGAAAGGTAGAAGAGAAAGGAAATGAGGATCTTTTTTTAGTTCAATGTGACTACTTATAGAAACCTCATTTTAAATTTTAAGAATTATACTTAAATCTCTATTTAAGATAACTTTTAATATTTTAAATGGAATTTCAAGTTTCATTGTGAACTTTACATAGAAAACATGCTCATCAATTTTAGTTATATTTAGAGAAAAAAATCATGTTTCCACTTTTTTTCTTTTTTAAAAAGATGTACAAACTCATAAAACTAATTCTCATAGGAAATTTCTTTTACAAGGAGAGAATTCTTACTGCCTAACAAAAGGCCCTACCAGGGAAGATGCTTAATTTGTGATTGAGGTATATCTAAATCCCAGGACTGTGGTGGTCACACTGTGTCGAATCTAAATCTGAAAAATCTCCCTCACTTCATTCATTGGCCATGAACCAAGTCCACAAGTCATGCTGACCAAATTTAATACAGAAAGATATGCTTGGATGGATAGATGCATAGTTGGATGGATAGATGGATGGATGGATGGATGGATAAATAGAGGGTCAGATGAAGGCATAAAATCTAACCAGGCAGATTGGTGTCCTGAGAGAGCATAGGCTGTCTAAAACCAGAACAAAGCCTTCTATGTTAACAAGAAATTGAATTAACAGCTGAGATACAAAGTTATTCAGACATTAAACATCAGTGCTTCCCCTCACCCTGTGTAGCATTAAGCTTTGTATTCTTTCTGAATCACAAGTTTTCCAACTACTTAAAATTTAAATAACTATTATATAAGGTTGTTAAGAAGATACATAAAAAGTATTATTAATAACCTTAGATTTTAGGGGGTTTTTTTAGCTTATTTAAGATGTTATATATCTCAAATGTGTTTCTCTTTGCTCATCTTTTTTGCGGGGGAGGGGGTTATTGGAGTTTGACAAGCATGAGGAGAGTGCTATACCACTGAGCTACATTTCTGGCCCCTTTGCCTGTATCTTAATCATTTATTATTTAGACTGTGATTTGGAGGAATGTTATTTCTTCTCTCACCATTGGTGAGCTATATGATGTTGTCATAACTCATCACAGAAATTCTTCAGAAGTCTCCAAAGCAACCATTTAAATAGGTATTAAATCTTACCACTTATTTCACTGGGGGCAGGGAGCGAGGAGGAGTGAAAACAAACCGACGGGGACTGTAAAAACAAAATTAATGCTTGCACTTACTTTTTTATACATCAAATGATAGTGTAGGTGTTAGATATTGTTTAAAATAAGAAAATCGTGCCTTCCTCAACTCTCAGGAAAGTTACTTTGTTGGTGATGGAGAAAATATTTAACTTATAAATAACAATTGTTCACATTACAGAAGTGACCTAAGTTTTCCAAACCTAAGCTTTTCTACCTATAAAATGGGAGAGATAACAGCACCTACCCACAGGACTTTACTGGGGGTCAAATGCTAGAATGTATTTTAAATGTTTAGGACAATCCCTGGTACTCAATAAATTGCCTATGCTATCTTTGTGTATTCAGCATTTAACTACAATGAATTTATCTAAACCTGAGGACCCTACAATATTACTATCTTTTGCTGATGGGAAAACTGAGGCTGAAAGGGCCATGAGGAGGTTTGCACCATGTCACATGGCTAATGGTGTGAGGGCCAGGATCTGAAGACAGGTTCCTTGCTGAATTGCCACCTAGATGATCTTAATGCGTTAAGTTTGGCTGGGTGGAGCTTTGGAGATTATTTTATCCTGCCTCTGTATTACTGCTTATGAATGCAAAGCAGAGAGGAGTTAAATGATCTGCCCAAGGTTACACACTTCCTTCTTTTTCTCAATATAATAACACACTTCGCTGAAACTCATTTCTAGGATTTACACAAACTAATGGTGAAGTCACGACATTTTTTAATTGAATGCCCAGTAAAAGAATCATTTTACTCTTGTTATTCGATCTCATGTCCATGAATGAAATATAAAAATGTGTTGCAAAGCCAAAAGTCCTTATCTGCACTAATAGCCTGCTTTTTCTTAGGAGGAAACCCATCCTTAGGCTAAATTTGTTTTAAGTAAAACAAGCTTGTGGTCATTTTCTTTGTGAAGAGCAACTCTGAGGCATTGAGAAAAAGATATTATGACCAACCTACTAAGTCACGTATCTTTAACTTACAGCCAGTGTATGACTTCAAGCGGAGTATAATGTCTCCTACCCTGCCAGTGTCCTATGTCATATAAGGTCTACAGGTCACTTCACCATAGTTCCAGGAAGGGTGAAAAGTGCCTTGTGTTCGATAGACCAATTAGTTATATTTTTAACTCAAAGTTACAGTTGTTCTATCCATCTTTTACTTGTTTTTTATTCAGACATTAGAGATACCTAAAGTATGTATATTATCTGAATAATCTTCTAAATTCGAGGTCAGGACTTTTTTATTCTTGAAAGGTTAAGAGGTGTTCACTTGTGCCATTTACAAATGCAGAAAGCAAGAAAGACTGAATTATTTTCCTTGGAAACATGTACTGTGGCTGAACACAGTTTAAGGTGGCATTCGTTAGATAAAATCCCCATCAATGATTCTGCACAGAGCTATTTTTAGTGTTTTACAGAAAGGCCCAGCTCCCTCTCTAACTTTGTGACCTAAGTTCTCTAAACCTAAGCTTTTCTACTGTAAAATGAGAGAGATAAAAGTACTACCCACAGTTCTTTTCTAAGGGTCAAATGCTAGAATATATCTAAAATATTTAGGACAATCCCTGGTACTCAATAAATTCCCTGTGTTATCTTTGTGCATGTTTAACTAGACCTGAGACTTAGGTTTTTACCTTTATCCATATGATGGACAAATATTTTTGCAACCCCAACTCATGCTGAGTACCCGTTCATTCATTGAACACATATTCACTCCGTGTCCTCAATGTCTACTGAATGTAAGGCTCATTCCAGGCACTGGAATTGCAGAAGTGAGCGTAAAAAGATAAGAAATAACATTACGGAGCTTACTTTCTATTGAGAAATATATGATAAATAAATAAAAATATATATTTTAGGGGAAATAAGTGTTCAAGTAAAAAATAAAGAATGTAGAAATGATGTAGGATTTACTAGGATGAATTAGATAAGGGTGTTAAGGAAGTGGATCATGAATATACCAAACTTAGGATGACCAAGGAAACCTTTTTTAAGAAAACAACATTTTCATTAAAATGCAGAAGACATGAGGAAACAACCCCTGGGGACTTTAGAGCAATTCTGTCCTATATCATGACAAACACTTATTAAGTGGCAAACACACATTATACATATTATGTATATTCTTCACTCCATATGTTCAAATTTAATCCATCGTCTGCCCCAGTCCCAACCTATTGCATTTGCAGTGTTCTGCTACCACCATTCTATTCTTCTAATCTCCCAGGCAGGCAATGAACTATGGGATGGTTGATGCTTGCTTTCTTCTTCCTCTTCACACAAATCAGTGTCCCTCTACTCAGCTGACAGGTCCTACACATTTCACCTCCACAATCCTTGCTCATCTGTTTCTTATTTCTGTTAGCACTAGTGTAGTTAAGACCCATAGTACCTTTAGCCAGACTATTTTAAATATCTCTCAGCTAGTGCTCCAAAGTCCAGGCCATGGTGCTCAGCTCTTCATAGGCACTGTTGGGATTGTCAGTTCACAGTCCAGTGTCTTTAACAGAACTCTGAATCAAAGAAACTAAAGCAGTAAAGAGGTCGGAAAGTTCCAGGACATGCTGATTAAGAGAGTCATTCATATCCCTCTGGCTCAGCTCTCTCAGATTCCTGTGGCCTTATCATCATTGAAACAGGAAGGTTGCAGCAAACTGGGGGCAGCACAACATTCAACAGCAGGAAGGAAACTTCTGGATTGCTGTTTCCACCTACCACAGCTGACTGCTTTTCATTGCCATGGTCATTACATATTTGTGCTTATAACATCCATGGGTCAGGGAAAAATAGTCCACCTGCATGCCCCTGGTATAGGAGCTTCCAATAGCTGAACAGAATCTTTGGAAAGGAAGAAGGGGAATGGATATGACTTTAGGATGGATGACAAATATCTGCCAGATCATCTACTCAGTACACTATTGACAATGATATGCAGGTCTTTGAGACAAACCTTATTTGCATACTTTAGTCTGTATGTACTTTGAACTCTCTCATCTTCATGCCATAAAACAGTTGATCTCAACGTGTAGCTGAGGGACAAGATATTATTGGACTTTTTGCATTTTCATTCTTAAACAAATTCACAGTGGAATTTTCCAAAATCTACTTACTATGTATTATTGAACAGATTCAACACAGAAAGTGGTATTAGAATCCAACTTTCTTCTATTAAACCAAACTTTAAAGAGATTTTCAAAAATGTACACACTGGTCATCTTTTTCCTAAATTTTTTTAGAAAATACATTCATTTTTGTAAAATATGTTATCTGTGTCAACTTGTAATGGTTGTAATACAGTTTATAAATGAATTAATGAGCACAAAATGTTAAATGCCTCTGTTTCAGTTTATCATATGACAAATATTTTTAGATGTGATGTAAATAAATAAAAGTTCCTTGGGATCCTCAATAACGTGTAAGCTTGTAAAGGGGTTCTGTGAGCAAACAACTTGAGAAATGTTGCCTTTGCCCTGATTACACAGTATCCTCCACCTGTAATGTCATTTCCATCAGCACTAAAGACTTGTCCTAAAAGATTAGGCCAAGTGATTCTTCCTCAGTCCTTGAAACTAAGCTTTTATTCCACCAAATACAAATACATTAGATTTTTATTGGGTGTAACAAATCATTTTACAGTTTAGCAGCTTAAAATAATAATGTATACTCCTTCACAGGTTCTATGGATAAGGAATGTGAGCATGGTTAAGTTGTTTCCCTCCCTTCCCCATAACCTCTGAGAAAGAACTGGGAGGCTAGAGGAGGGGGGGAAGGGAGAGAGAAAGGAAAAGAAAAAGAGGGAAGGAGGAGGGAAAGAAAGAAGAAAAAAAGGAAGTAAAGAAGGAGGGAATGAATCAGAGTCTCTATAACATAATCTTAGAAGTGATGCATACCATCATGGCTTGCTATTTGTGTGCCCATTAGGAAAAGAATATGTGAAGGTCCTAGTTCAGAAAACAGAAAAGAAGTGATGTTGAAGTATTTTTGCTGTCTTCCACCGGTCTCCTTCCTTGACTTGCTATGGCGATTTTTATTTGCCATGTTATTCTGAGTAGGGAAAGATTAAAATTTAAAATGGTTAGAGTGAATTTTACCAGTCATTTTATATTGTATTATGTCAAGTTTAATTGCAAATATAAGAGCATTTAATTTTCAAATAGAATCACAAAAATTATACAACTTGTATTTTTAGCTTATAACTTGCATACATATTTCATTCCTACCAGAAGAGCGGAAACTATTGCAAAAAACGAACTCAACTGTTTTTACTTCAGTTCTTGATATGCATATATTCTATCACTCCTCTTTACCTTCAGGCTTACTAGTAAGTAAAGAGACACAGTCTTCCCTGTCTTTACTTTTCCTCCTGTGCCATAATTTTCAGCATAAGTGACTGGCCGAATCAGGAAAGTAGTAAAACACACATAAAAATATGATAAGGTTCTTTGGTCATCTATATTTCTTAGATTGCTGGTTTCTTTTTATGTTCTAAGTAAACTCTGCTTTGAATAGAAGGCTATCTTGAAGCTGTCAGCACCTCACCTAATCAGCTATAGAAGTAGCCACTTACTTATTCTGAGTCTCACTGAACAAGACTGAGGGAACCCCTGGAATTCTGTCTGTGAGTCTTTGAAAACACTGCGTGTAAATACTAGGGCAAGGAAAGCAGTGGAATCAAACTAAATGCCCACGAAGCCAGCCCTGCCTAGCATCTTTGCTATAGTAGAAGACAGTGACTATACCCAGCTCACACTCACAGTGAGAGGATTACACAAGAGCATGAGCATCAGCAGGCAGGGGTCATCAAGATGATCTTAGATGCTGCCTGCCACGTCCAACATCATCTTGCTCTTCCTGCTTATTCCTTTCTCCCTTGTACTCTGTAGCTACATATGTGCTGCTTATTTTGCAGACCACATTCAATGACAAAATCAAGAACAGCACTCTTCTCTGATATAGTTCAGGTAAACATATATTACAACTTTGTCATATATAAGTAATAAGCACTGGATGTATACTTTCAAAAATGAATGAATGAATGATGCACTAGAATTTTTATTTAAATTCTGGTGAGCAGTCTTTATGAAAAAATATAATCAGAATGAGATGGTGACGTGGATATTTTCCTCAAATTTTGCAAAACTTAGACTGCATGTCTTTATCATTTCAAATCCTTTTCTTTCCATAAGATACGTGTACTGATTTCTCTATTTTCCACCTTGTAATGGATTGCCCTCCCTCTAAGCAGGGGTTCTTTCTGGCCTCTACAAAAATCGTGTTTAGATTATTGTCATGGGTGAATTATTGTGCTTGAGAAGAAAACTAATGATGTGAAGGACAGCTGGAGCATATGGAGAAACTGTTCCATTGGCATTTATATTTTTATTTTGGACTGCATCAAAATGGCAGGGGAGCTACGCCCTTTTAATGGTTTGCACATGTGGTCAGGCATTGTGTGAGCAAATAATGCTTCCCAGTGCTTGTATTCAGTTTTCAGAAAAAAGAAAATAAAAATGAGCAGAAGCCTTTGTAGATCTAAGCATTTTCTTCAGTTTTCTTCATCAGTCTGTCCCACAATGCATAAGCTTTCACTTCCAGATCTGTTTCAAGGGTCTTTTATAATGATAGAAACTGAGTCTTTGTTTCCAAGGAGTAGAATACAAAACGCATCAGTGTGCCATTTAAGAAAAACTATTTTGTCAGTCTTGTTTATGCACTCAAGATAATAGTGTTTTTAAAGAAGGCGGGACCCAGCCTCTGCCTGTTTATTCAATATAAACAGAAGCATCCCTTTTGACGTTGTAAGGACAGGATGTGTGCTCATTTTGCCAAGTAAAAGCCACTGCACTTGGTCTTATAAATCCTTGTCTAAAGCAACCTTGCTGCTTCACAATATTGTGAAAGTGCACATAAAGGATAATACAATGAGACTCATCAAATATTAATGCTCATTGACACATAGCCATCTATTACTGCAGGAAAGTACCCACACTGAGCCTCCGTAGGGTTGTGCCTGCCTTCACCTTTGTCCTTACACTTCGCCTTTCCTCCTCCTTCCATGCCTGAACAAAACAAAGCACTCGGTACCCTTCCCTTCTTGGGAAGTCCAGGAGCAAATTGACTAGTGTCCTCAAGGTGGCCTATTCATTAACAATAAAATCCCTGTTGGGCTAATGTGTGATCAAGAGAGGAAAGAAATTTATTATTTGGGATTTATGATACTGTGAGCTGAGCAAAAGTGAGAGCCAGGTAGGAGCTTGGGAGGCCAAGGAGACAGAGATTCATAAATGATGCAGTGTATTTATTTATTCCTATAACAATTTCATACCAGACTTTTAGCAATATATGCATTATGCTTTTATCATGTTTTATGTAAGAATGTATGAATAGCCAAATGACAGTTCAACTGTACAGTTTAGAAATAAACGTGCTGGTTAAACAGTGCAGTCAGGTGTGCGTTTTTCTCCTTGCACTCCGCTGCAAAAGCTGTTGGTGCTGCATCCGTGCACCGCACGCAGACGTTTCACCTCCGGGCTGTGGAGGGCTGCTCCTCCAGCCAGTACCCATCCCACATCCTGCTTCATTTTAGACAAGTGCCACACCTAGAGAGGGAAGGAAGCACTAGGAATCTGTTTATACAATTCTAAATCTTCCAATTTAAAAAGATGTATGCCAAAAATCAGTGAACTCCTTCCAGACAGAATTTTCTATTACTGTTGCACATCTACAGATCTCTTCCCATAGAAAACGCAAGTTCTGAGTTTTATACCCCATGATAATTTGCTGAAGCAGAAGTTTTGCTTTATGTTACACAGAAAAATATTTCAACTCTTTATAACTGCTGCCTGAGTGAGAATTTCACCAACTCCTTGGATTTAAACTGTGCTGTTTTCGTAGCCTTTCCATTGAGCATGTTTTTCCCCCAACAAAAAAACTGTATATTGCAAAAAAATTAAATAAAAAATAGTCTTTTCCCTGTGCTGAATTCTGCCTCAAGTCCTTACCCAGCTGACTTAACAAGTAACTTCACACATCGTTGTAGGCACATCCCTCATCATCTCCTGATCAATAATTCAAAGGCTCAACAGAAACGTTTTAAATTGAAACTGAACACACCATTAACAATCCTAGGAATGTGGGCATCATTCAAGCAAAACCACCATAGGCACTCCACGGTCACCAGCACAAGGCCCATATAGCTTGGAGTCTGGATCTCTCACTGACTGGCAATACATCACCTCCAGATTAATTATTTAGTCCTGAGTGAGTAAACTCCTGATCACTTCCCTTCATCTGGACATTAGTCTGTTTCCTTTGCATTGGGTTGTGGGGTACTCATTCATTCCCTCTTTGTTCTGGCCTCTCTGATTCTCATTAATTTTCTCCTAGTCAACCAGCCAGCTCTGGCCCCCTGTGGTTATAGGAAATTATCCGTGCAATGAACTTAATTTAGAAAACTCTGCTGCATAAAGAGGTGGCAACACTATTCTTCTCAGAGTCCAGTCTATGTTTACTTTCACGCTACAGCCTCGCAACGGCCACTAACAGAAAGAAATGCTGAATTAAATTTTATATTGTTTTTGCAGAAGCCACTGGACAACTGATAAATGAACCTGAAGCTAGACTCCAAATTAAGTACTTGTAAAAGTAAAATGCTGGCATCAATTTTCCTTATTCTGTATCATAAAAACTGGCATGAAACACCAACCATATACTCTGAGAGTAAAATATATGTTTTAAAATTTACATTTTTAACATAAAATGTGCTGGCTATGCATATCTAAAATAAGTGAATTCTAATTCAAAATTTGAAATTTTGCTCTAGAATACCTAACTTTAAAATTTCATTCAAGAGCTACCCATGTTCTCCATATGCCTGCCACTGCTCCGTGGTGTGTGACACTAACAGAAGAATGCATTCCACTTAATTTGATAAGTGTCATAGCTTGTCTTTGACTTCACTCATGGAAAGACAAGAACCCACCATATTTAAAAGAACATAACCACAACAAAAAAGTACTGAAGGTTGCTTCTGAATATTTTACAGACTGCAATCTCATGCTGTATTTAATTTGAAATAATGTGCTAGCTTAATACAGCTCCTGTTGAATTAATGTAGCTTGTAGTAAAATGAAGAGCAGGAAGTATCCATAAAGCATAATTCCATTTCAGTATTTATGGTAAATCAATTATGGAAAACCCTCATGTATAGGAAATATATTTAAAATTATTCCCTGAATAAAGAAATATGGGAGTGTTGTGCTTTAGCAAAAAAATAAATACATACATAAGAGATTTGTGACTGTCACAAAGTATATCTGCAAGTTGATCATGCTTTCACTCCAAAGCCTTCCCCTCCACAGTGTTCTTTCACAGAATTTCATAGAAAAGACTATTTAGTGTTTATCTTTTCTTTTAACATGCCTTTTAATCACTTTGAAACTTGTGGTTATGTTAAATCAATGGAAGTTGCTTAAACTTCCTCCAACAGACTCCAAATGTAGTCTTTCCCAAACTCAGATAACCTAAGGATGATAGAAACAACACTCAACGTGGAGACATAGAGGTGGTAACGGGAAAGATTTCCCAGTTAAATTATGGTGTCTGGTTAGAAGATCTAATAGAATTTTCCCAACTAACCAAGCAAGTGGAAATATAAATAGATGGAAGACAGATAGAAGATAGATAGGCAGATAGACAGACAGACAGAAAGACAGATGATAGGTACAGATAGATACAATACCAAAATCTGCAGATATCTTACTGTAAAACTAATAAAAGTGAATTTTAAAATGCATTCAAAATTTTTTATTTTTTTAAAAATGCAATTAACACCCTGTATTTCTTCACAAGCAAAGACCACCAACCCCTACCTCCTGCCCATCTTGAGAACCCATGCAGACAAACCAATCAGAAAACTGTTACCCTTTCCTGTAAGACCAGTGATGCTTTTGGAGAAAGCTGGAATGCTTTTGTCTCCCTCCTCTTTCCCATTATCACCTCTCTTTCCAAGTACAAACAGAAACTACTGTTCCTAGAATATAATTAGGCAGGAAGTGGGAAGTGTGTGGTGTTGATGTAGTTCTCAAAAGAAAAAAAAATACTATAGGCAGAAGGTAGGAAGAAGCATGGGTGCTGGGCAAGTCCATGATAGACCTTCATGTATTCTGTGTATTCAAAGAGCCCTAGAGGGAGGGCAGGAGGGCCAGCTGTTTTAGAGAAAAGCTTAAGCAGTTGACATCAGACTACAAACAATGTCCATCAACCTCTTGCTTAGCTGTAGACATAAAAAGGAATATGGTCAATATATAAGCAAGCAGGAAGTAGTATAAATGACACTTCATATATTAAGCTCAATTTTGGGAAACTAGGACTTGTTTAGAGATGAGTAAGCAAGTCAACAGACCAACCAAAAAGATTTCCAACATCTTTTCTATTTTCCAAGCTTCAGAACATACGGAAATCCAAAATAACACTTACTATGACTCATTGGAAGATATGTTCTTCATAGATAAAGAACATAATCCATTTCAAGCATTTATCATAGCTCCTGGCAAAGTAGTAAACATCAAATAAATAGTAAGTATTATTACCAATGATGAATCAATGCTAAAGAGATCATTTAAAAACTACTTGCTTGAGTATAAGTAAATAAGCAATCCCCAAAACAAAAACTGAGTACAGATTAAAAGAAAAAAAGAACATGAAAAAATCAGTGAATTACTGAATAGATTTCTACTCCAAGATGTAGCTTGGAAAATATTTTTAATCATAGAGATAGAGGGGAAAACATTAACAAACATCCAGTTACAAAGAAACACAATGCCTCCTTTCTCAGAAAGGTCCAATCAAAGAAACAGAACCACATGAATGTTACAGAACTAGGGATTTTTTCTTACAGATAAGACCTTACATATTTGTAGAGTCCAGTGAAACTGTGTGGAAGGATGTTTTCTCTGCGTCTGATGGTGGTTCAAAGTTGCTATAGAAGAAAAAAAAGGTTTGCAAATTAGGAAGTCAAGGTGGATGTGATTAAGGCAAGGAAGACTGCAAGAACAAACTGGAACTTTGAAGAATACACAAGAACAAACTGGAATACACAAGGACAAACTGGAACACACATCTGTCTCTCACAGCCTTCCACTTCAACGATGACCTGCAGAAGAAGGTGACACACAGTGTACACCCACCTGGCTCCAGACTCAGAGGAGCTGATGGAGAAGATACCGAGGGAGCTGAAAATGCTGCAGGTGAAGCTGCAACCCCACAACAATGAAGGGAAACAGCAGCACATCAGCAACAACTGTGTGACCCACAGCCACACCTGGCATCCTCCATGGACTTACAGCGCAATGGCTGTTGCTGCACTTCAAGACAATTCCCTGGTGGCCAACACCAGTCCAGAACCATGGAGGAAGGGATTTATGGGAAATGTAATTCCAACTGATGTATCTGCAAGCAGAGAAACATGAGATTGACCTCGAGTTTCTCTTCTGCAGGCCTTCATTCCAGAAGACAATGGAACAAGAACAATTAAATTATGGAAGAACCAGGCTTTCCACTAAAGACTTGGTGCCTGTGATAGCTGTTTTTCGTGTTGGAAGACATCTGTCCTCTTCAGCTCACTCAAGTTTCAAATTCCTTAGATTCTGTGTTCCTCCATCTGCCACTGCTCTTTCTCTGTTTGAAATCCTTCTCTGTAGCTCAGTGTCTCTGCATGTTATGATGCTCCTGGGGCAGTGCTCCAGATTCACAGTTTTGCTTGCATCTTGTCACTCTAAGATATGGCACAGGAGTCATGAATCTTATGCTAGCAAACTTTCTCTTTCTCTCTCCTCTTCATTTCAGGTCTAGCCATAGTCGTCCTTTTAAATGATTTCTTCTGTGCTATGGTTTTTTCAACCAGAGGCCCATGTATACCTCCTTCTTGGCATCTAAAAAGACAGCCTTTAGTTATCCAAGCTTTGTTCATTAACATGATTCCATGCCTTCTTGTTTCTCCACCGTTTCTTTCCCACAGTGCTGGGAATTGGACCCAGGGTCTCACACATACCTGGCAAGTGCTCTACCACTGAGCTATTTTCTCAAGCAGCAACTGACTTTGATTTTGATTTTTTTGCTATGCTTTTTGTCATTTGATTTCTAAACTTTCTTACTATCATTCAACATATTCACCTCATAATGTGTATCTAATCTGGAGTATCTGCTTTTCTTTTGTCTTCCTTAAACTTTTTTAACTTAATATGTAAGCTACATACTTACATACTTAGGAAGACAGACCAGCAATCTAAATCCTCATCAATCCAAATATATGTCTTATGTAGTCAAGATGAAGCTACAAGTAATTAAGTTTTCCTTTTCTATAAAACAGCAAAAGAAGGGGAACTGTGTAAATTATTTTTATATGATTGTTGTTTATAACACAAGTCTTTATTTGTATAGTACTAGGGCTTACTTCTTTCTTTGGTTGTCACTTGGGAGCTGTGTAGAAGTTCTCACCAAGATCCAAATAGTTAAGACTATTCGCTGATCATAAACTACAAACTTGGTTTCATTTTAGACATAGCAAGTTAAATCAGTAAAAATATTTCTAATGTATCTATAGTCCTCCAGACAAACTACCCTAACTGGTCAGCCTGGAGTCTGCACACTCCACCACAGGGTACTCTCACTGGAGCTAACCCTGCCTTCAGGGAGGGATCTCAGATCTCCAAGACCCTGGCCAATCTGAGCAGACTGCTAGACACTCTCATTTAATCCTCTTCATGGACCATACTTTGAGAAACACTGTTGGGGAAAGAGGATTGATTTGCTGACTGATCACTTGAGGACTCAAGGGTTGTGAGAAAAGTCTAAGAACTGTTGAATTTGCTTTGAAAGATAGTGATTCTATGGTTCCTTTGTTTTAGCCTTTGGCTTTTTCTATATTCTTTCATTTTTCTTTATCTTTCAAATTTTGTTCCTTTGTTAGTTTCTCCACTTCTTTAGAGGAACAAGGAATTCTGGAATCTCCAAAAATCAAAATTTCTCTTCTTCCCTTTCCATCTTTCTTCAGCCTATTTCTTCTAAGAGCTTTGAGATCAGTCCTCTGAAGAAAGTGGTTGACAATATAAAAGTGGAGGAAGCAAGCATCTCAGCCCCAGAGTAGCTTTAGCATGATAATTAAAAAGACAAACAACATGTCTATTTGTAAAGATAAAGCATCTCTTTAGGATTGTGAGAAATATATATACTTCAACTTTTAAAAAATGCTTTTTCAACTATTCTAAATGATTAATGTTTAAGAAAAACTATTTAATATATTGAGTGTTACACATTCGAGAGGTCACTTTAAATGGAACAAAAGTTAAAAGATAAAACAAGACATTTATTTTGCCCTTAAAGTGTTAACATGCAATTTAGTATGCTGTTGAGAACCCCGGATGGTGGCAAGTCAAATGAAGGTTATATTATAATTGATACTTTGAATTGTTAAGGAGAAGCAAAGGTGAAATGGAATGCATTTTATTATTATTTTTTTGTTGAAATCTTATTAAAAACTTTTAATGGAATGCAAACTAGAGGCCATCTTCAAGGTCTCAAGTTAAATTAGATATGCACCCATTAATAGTATCACTTACCATAATGCTTTTTGAAAATAACTTTCCCAGCACAGACATGGGCTAATGCTTTTCCACACATCTTTTTACTTCCTTTGCTATTTCAGAGAAATTTATGAGCCCAAAGAGTATAAGGTCTGGTCATCATATTTAAGTCTGATTTTGAAATATAATTGAAAATACCTAGGTTGCAATTTACACTCACAAAATCTAAACTAATAAATATATTTAGCATTTTAATTCAGTGGTGTGCAATCATGTTTAAGTGCCTGAGCACTTGAAAAATCACCGTTTTTATTGGGGTTTTAGGGAAGAATGATATTTTAATTGAACTAAAAGAAATACGAGGGAATTTGAGGGTTTTATTTGTCTGCAAGGCTTCACACATAGTAAGTAATGATACATGACGTGTATTTGAGACTAACAGGTGTCTCTAGTTATGTGTGCTTGGTTCATTCATTTTGTCATCTTTAGTAGCACATGTCAGTAGCCAAATTGAAGAACCAACATTTCACCAATTCTAGAAAAAAAGAAGCAGGGAAGAACAACTTAAAATTCAGAAAGAATTATTCTTTTTTTCTCTCAGAGATTAAAAAATCTGTTATTATTTTATGTTAGTGGCAGAACAACTTGGTTGAGCTCTCAACAGAGTAGTTTCCTAGAAGCATAGTATGAAACCTATTTTAGTGAGTATCTGCTCAGACGCTTTTCCAAAAGAGAACACTTTCTACATGAGCAATGAAAAGCAGTAAAAAAGTGCACCAATTTTTTTCATGTTGTGAAACCTGAAGATCTTTAAAATAATTTGCATTATATAAAACCGATTTTCCGTGTAGTGTTCATACCATTCTAAGCACAGTTTACATATCCTTGTCTGTCCTATTAAATCGCCATCCTGCAACTTTTCATTGCTTTTTATTGTTAGTAAAGAAAAATGTATAAACTTTGATGTAGATGTACCATTATGAAAGCCAAAGCAAAACATAAGGACCCTGAAGATGACCAGAAAAAAGACAACATTTTAAAATATAATATCTTGTACATGTTATAATCATCATTTCAGAGGAAGGAAGCAATTCTTAAAACAAGTTTCAATGCTATTTTTACACTAGCATTATGTTTTCAAAAATGTGCACCCATTATGGCAAAGTTATCTTTTCCTTCCTTAAGCTCAGAATTCAGTCAAAGTTAATTTCCTGGTATCCAATGTGTCTTTATTTTTTAAAATTGTTTAGCCAAACTCAGATCAGAATGTCCATTCATTTACATGTAGAAAGTCACTTTGCACAGAATTAAATTACGATATTCTGGATAGTTCTCAACAATGATTCTAATGAAGATGTGTTGAGAAATTTGTTGACATCTCTTGAGGGTTTGAATGGTAAAGGTTTTAAAAACTGGTATTACCTTCATTGATTGATTTCTCTTTTACTGAAGTCAAATAATTATTATATGATGATCAATACAAAAATAACTCATTCAACATAATATTTTGGGGTAGTACAAGTAACTGTCTAATGACAAGTAGTAAAATATCAACTAGATAATTATTTGCTTGGTTTTTTTTCCTTTTTATAATAGTAATGTATGAAGTATAAAACTATTTTAAAGAATATTTTTCTTTAAATACAAGCATTACAGTAGACATCTTGTGAATGTGTAAATAGAGAACAGTAATATTATATAATACGTTGATAATTTTATGTTGGAAGATATTGATTAGATCACATAAGTGTGGCAAACTGAGAATAAGATCTTAGCATATACTGGCTACATCATAAATAAAGCAAAGTTAATTTTGTTACCTTAAAAATAACACAAATGGACATAATTTGTCTAAACTCATAGAAAAACCAATTTTCTCAATTAATGTATGATTCTTCTGAATTTGTAATTTGAAATGTTTAAATATTTATTTATACTTTTACTAGTAGCAAATACATTGAATCCAAGTTTCACATGACTATCATCAGGGGATTTGGGTGGGGAAGAGCTAGAGAGGAGGAAAGGAGAGCAAAGATTGAGTCTAGCACTGTTCCCTGCCAGCTTTCATCTACCATTGCCAAGCTACAGGATGGCAATTCAATAGGACAGTCAATCAAATCCAGTTTAAGTAATAAATGCACAAAATAAAATGAGGGGGAGAAAGACAAGTACACTAGATTAAATGGCTTACAGATGAGAGTGAATAAATGAAAAATGCTTGCAAAATTGAGAGGAAGGAGAATGAGGAAGTGGTTATTCAGGATGTCTTAATGTGAATGGGTAAAAAGAAACTCTGTATAAAAGGATAAACTAAAAGCAAAGGAAAAATGTTGAACCTCTGTAATTTTTTGCTGAGTAAAAATTCTGACACAGTTACATAAAATTTTCCCCCAGCAATCTCAAATGATTTCCCTAATTAGAAAGAATATTTGTTTATTGACAGAGAATAGAAATCTGTGGCTCAGAGAAACTAAAATTGCTTCTCACAAGACTTGAGTTTTTATAGATTCTGATAAAACTTACCATCCTCACAGAATAACATGGTACAAATCCCCATGCAACCCATCCCTTGCTCTCAGTCAACAAGCCAGAGGCTGATCTTCAACATCTTGTCATCTTAGGACACAGTGGAGAAAGGAAAGGTAAAGAGGTGGACAAGTGAAGGGGCCCAGCTTGTCTATTTGGCTGATTTAGAGGCCAATCACTGAGATGGGGCAAAGGAAGTAGAAGCAGATTTCTGGATAAAGAATAAGAGTTTAATATATATTGGTAGTTTATGGTGCCTACAAGATACCGAGGTGGATGCATCAAGGAGGCATTTGTATGCTAGTGGTTGGATTTTAGTGGATTCTGACCTGGAAAAATAAACTTGAAATTGTCACACTGTGAGTGGAAGAGATTTCATAGGGAGAGATTGAAAAGAAACATGGAAAGGCAAATTTAGATTGAGCATTGAAGAATTCCAACCTCTGGGCTGTGAAAGAGAAAAAGAGAGGCGCTAAGCAAGCTGGGAAGGGGAGGACAGTTGCAAAGAAACAAGAGAGAGGAGTAGTAACATAAAAATGAAAGAATAAAAAATTTTTTTCTTGCTTCCTCAAACTCTAGACTTTGCTCTGTTAGAAGTCTTAATACTCAGGGGAAGAATGCACCCACTATACAGGGGAAAGGAAGAAAGAAGGGGAAGGGAATATACTGAGGACTAAATTCAGAAAAGGTATACTCCATGCTTTTATAATTATGTCATGGTATATTCTAATGTCATGTATATCTAAAAAAAGAAACAATAAAAAATAAAGTACTTAATAAAATAAAAACAAAAATAATCAGTGTAGGGAATGGAGGGAGGGGATGGAGGGGGCAGGGACTGTCATCTACAGTGAAGGTTACTAACAAGTGTAATCAGATACTTAACTCAGACCTCAGCATATCTCGTCTATATGGATGTGGTTTTTGGAATAGGTCTCCTCACTTCCAGTCTCAGTCTCTCCAGTCTATTCCCATTACTCCTGATAGAGGTATTTCTAAAACAGACATCCCTTCCTGCCACTCTTCTGCTTCCTTTCTTCAAAGCTCTCTGCACCTCCACAGGGAAGTTCCAACTCCTTAGCATCTTGCAGATCCGCCTGAAGATCTGGCATCACTAAGCCACTCCAGCCTTGCTCTACTCCTCTCCTGGGTGCCTGGAGAAATCTGCCTCTACTCAATCCCCCAGTGAAGAAAGTCTTTATGCCTTTGTGTTTTTCCATGAGCTCTCTGTCTAGCTGGAAAACTTGTCTCCCACTGTTGTGCACCACCAAGACCTGATCAACTTGCCTCCTCTCGGAAGCATTGGCACTCCACCGCACCCCAGGCTCAGCCTTTCTTTTGCCTTGTAAACAGCACTTGGTGATTAGTTTTTATCTTTGTCTCTTCTTCTTAAGTATACAGTAGTGTCTTGTTCATCTTACTATCCAAAAACACAGTATCCAAAAATATATGTTAGATATTTAGTACAGATCTGTTGAGCAAACGATTGAATGAATGAAAACACCCAATTCTGCCTTTGTAATTTTTCTTCTACACTTTTCTGCTGTAGTTCTTCATTCCTCACTTGGAAGAGCTCATATTTGGCATTGTTCAAGGAAACACAGTATAGCTTCTTTTTTCACTTCAGTTGATGAAAATACCTTTTGAACTATGCTTCTCATTCACTGGCTGAAATAGAAAAACACTCAATTTCATTGGGCTTCTAGTAACTTGCTACTAAAAGAACATGAGTGAAAGTGTGACAGGCTGTGAAAGGGATTCATGGGGTCCTGGGTATATTTCCCCAGTTGAGAGCAGGGTCTCCTCAGGCCTGCAGTGGGCAATGCTGTTTTGCAGTTCATGTGTCAGCTGATGAGGCACTGGATTTCAATGGCACAAGTCATTTGACTAAATGCCTTATGTGGATAGTTACTGAAGTGGTTTGGGTTGCCAGGGTCAAATTATAATATCCAAAATGATTCTAAAATAAATGACCCTTGATGGATCTAATCTAATTATGAACTGTTAGTAAACAAAGGTAGACATATTTACTGGGTGCTTAGACTACATTGAATGGAATTAAGAATTATTCAATACAGTTTCCTATAGCCTAATATCTCTTTTATTTGCAATGATTTCTTTTACAACAGAGTTGAAGTATTATTACCTCAATTCAGCTTTAGTTCCTGTCCAAGTTCTTTCCTATAGCATGGCCGTTACCCCAAAAGTCAATACTAATATCATTCTTTATTTAAAGCAGTCTTTAGAAGCTATAGGTTAAAAAGTCAGTGACATCCTGTATAACCCATGTTGCACGTGTATCAGCTGATATCTGCAGACACTGTGCTTGATCAACATTTGTGTTAAACGCCTTGTTCTGTGGAACTTTCATTATCTACAACTGCAGAGCGAGAGCTTAGGCCAACGCAGTGACTGCCTGAACTATGACACAGTCTTATAATATAGTGAGACAACACCAATATTTTGTGACATTGGAATTATGCTTCAAGGAAGAGAGGACAGACCCTAGTCACTCAAGCGAACTGAGAGCTCTGGTTTCATTTTCCTAAATACGACACCAAGTAAAATAGTGTGCTCTTTCTCATAGAAAGGAGCCTTGTTCTAAGGGCCACACTTAATGTTCTAATGTTTTGAGCTACTTATTTAAGTGATCACCATTGTTTCCTGCACTTTCACTATTCTTTTAAAAAATGCAATTGCCTTTTATTTAGTGAGGATTATTTAAGTATGATTCCTTCAAAATACATTTAAAAGTTGTGCTTTCAGCTATTTAAAAATGTTATCAAAAGTGTGATCATGCTTCATCCTTTAAAAAATAGGCATAATTTGTGCAATTTAACCACAGTTTTAAGATTTCATTTACACATTCTGTTAAAGAGCTGCACTTAATACAGAATGCACAGCCAAATTGACCACACTCAGAATGAGTATCTCAAACCTTGTAAGCATTTCAGTACTTATAGAACAGGCAGGAAAAGCTTCAGTAGCAGCATCTAGAATGCCACCAAACTGTTTGTTCTTCTGTCAACAGAAATATTTCAGTGACAAGTAGTAGCTATCATTTTGAGATCCAATTTTTATAAATCATTTTTGTGGATGAAACTTTATATGATAGCATAGAGCTCAGTGCTTGAGATTAACTAGCCAAAACCCTAGCTTTCTGCCCAAGTCCAGTATACATATATCAGGAAGGAAGAAGAGCGTTGCTGCCTAAGAACCCTTGCTAAGCAGAGGGAGGTATGGTCTGCTTTGCAGTTGCTTGCCTTGTTCACTGCATTTGCTGCAGAGCATACCCTCTGACTAGCAGTCTCTAGAAACTATAGTCATTTTCCAGCCCTGTAATAAACCCTCATTCATACTTGGAAGGATATTCAACCTGAATAATACTAATAACAAACGTCAGTATGAATTAAATAATCATTCAAAGAAACAAGGCTGAATTTTTTTTTTTCCGGAATAAGAAGACTCAAGGAGTATAAACTGTTTGGAGCATCACAATAAAAAACTTAAAATTATATAATATGGATGTTAATGCCAAGAAAGCACAGAGATAATGGAAAAGCTCATGTATGCATTGAATGTAGCCTAAGACTCTCCAACTGCTGTTATTGAAGACTGATTTTTGGGACACAAAGTTTATCATCATGTTTAAAATAACCTATCTCATCTCATAGGAATATCTGGATCATTTTGGTGGTTAAATATCAAAATATATAGTAACTTATACATGGCAAAAACTCCACTTTTCAATAAATCCACATCTTCTGTGAGTTAAGAATTTTGAAAAAATTAATGAATACTTATAGTATGCATGAATGAAGAAATATTCTTGATAATTGAAGCAAAGCAGCATGTATTGATCTAATTAACCATATAAATCAAATCTTTATGTCCAAACCACTAAAATGTAAGTATATTTTAAAGTTAGAAATGTGTTTATCTATTTACTCATTTATTCAACAAATATTTGTTGATTTCCTATTGTGTGGCAGACATTGATATAGGTGTGAAGAATTCAACAACAAAGAAGACAAACCAAGTCACTTTCTATGAGTAGCATACATTCTGTTGGAGAAAACTGACAGTTAAAATGAAATTATCCAGGCACAGCAGTATAATCCCAATCACTCAGGGGCTGAGTCAAGAGGACCACAAGTTCAAGATCAGTTCAATCAATTTAAGAAGATTCTGCCTCAAAATAAAATGAAAGGCTGAAGGTGTAGCTCAGTGGTAGAGCACATGCCTAGCATGGGCAAGGCCCTGGATTCCATCACCAGTGCTACCAAAAAAAATATTTTAAAATTTTAAAAAGTCAAGTATTTAATGTAATATAATATCAGGATTCAGAGACAAAATTGATGCTGATTTAGGTAGGGTAGCCAGAGGAGACTGTCTGAAAAGGTTGTATTTAAGCCTTGCAAGTATCAAAGGTAAGCATATTCCAGGCAGAGGAAACAGCAAGTGAAATATCCTGGTGGCAGAAGCATATGTGGTACGTTGGAGGGGCAATAAAATGTCAGTTCTACCTTTATGTATACCTATAAAGTACCAATCACAGTTAAGCAAATAAACAAGTGAAAGAAAGACCAGCAGAGTGAAAGAAGGAGAATAGGGGAAGGGAGGAAAGACAGGGGTATCAGGTACTAAAATGGAGAAAATCAAATTCTATGCATGTATGATTTTTTTCAGAATGAGCTGAACTACTATGTGTAACTGAAATGCACTAATAAAAAGGAAAATAAAAAGTTCAGTATGTTTGGAGCTTGGAAAGGATGTATAAGATTGATAAGAAGAAGTAAAGTTGGAAAGATAGCCAAGGGCCATATCACAAAGAGACTCAAACAATGGCAAGAACTCTAAGTCAATGGAAAACTTTTGATGGGATTTGAGCAAAGGAATGATTTGATCTTATTTACATTTATAAGCATCACCCTGGTAATCATTTACTGATCCTTTGGAGGACTGAGCAGAGACAGTGAGAGCAATTCTGAGGCTCTTTCATCTCCTTGGTAATTTGTAGATATAGACACATCTTTAGCTATTTTTAGATCCTGAGCATCTTAATATCCTAATTCAGGAGTAGCCTCTAAATTTTCCAGGGATCAAGGAAATTTCTTTTAAATTTTTATATGCTTTTACCAATTTATCTATACCTTTGTATTTCAACTTATATACTGATAGTTTTCTTAGTATAATAATTTTAATTTCTTGATTAGAATTTCTTGATTACTCTGATGTACATATGAGTATGAATTCAAAGCTAAAGTTGTCGCATTTCTTTCTAGATACATATTTTCAATTGTACTGCTATATTTGATTAGAACTTTACATTTGAAAAGCATATTTTTCCCAGCACACAGAAGGTACTTTTTCATATTAGAAAAATCCCAGATTAGAGAACAAACTATTTCACTTATTTAAAGCCAGCATTGTATTAAGGAAAACAAAAGTTTAAACTCTGACTCACATTGACATGCAGGGTCATAGTTGATACAACATTTGGATGAGTAAAGAAAGCATCCTGGCTAATTTGTTGGCATAAGTCACATTTGTGCCTATTCTATATCTGAACATGATCTGAGCAAGCCACAAGTCTGCCTTCCTGACAACTGTCAGAACTCAGTAGCCCATGTCAGTGAGAAAGGTATAAAACACGCAGACCCAAACAAAATATATCACCTTTGGAGACTGGTCATATAGCTCAGTGTAGCATTTGCCTAGCATGTGCCAGGACCTAGGTATGATCTCCAGCACCACACACACATACATATTATCACCCCTGTAATTTTAACTGTCAACTGTAAGCTGACATTTAAACAGAAAGGTAAAAAATAAATGTAATAATAAAAAATGTTGTTTTGAATTCAAAGAGATTGTAACTGAGCTTGCTTCAGATAGAAGATGGAAAGTTTATGAAAAGGGTGACTAGCATGCGTAAATATGAGTCAAGTGTACCTTCTGCACTACATATACTATATACAATCACTAAAACTTTTAAAATAGTGGCAGTATTGCCAAATTTTAGATAACTGATGCTAACTCTGAATTTGTTATAGTCAACAGCAAATTGGTTTTATTGAAATGAGTTTTCCTCTTAGGAGTAATTCAGAACACCCTTTTAAAAAGCATTGTGTTCCTGTATCGGCCACTTACTATAGCTGAAGTCCACATTTGATCATGCAGCTTAAAAAGCCTTCTGAGATGAAGCCAGAGCCAGGAACCTTTTGCACAGCCATGCTTAAGAATAGAAATTCAGACATTTTAATTAGAAGAAAAAGAATAGCACCATTAGCAAGTAACTGTAGCATGAAAAAATAAATGAGAGAAAAGAAACTCACAATTACTTTATGATTGTTGCCATGTGTATTTATCTAAAATCTATAAATTGTGTTTGTTTCTACTACATTTGAAAGTACAAGTACATTTGTCTCATTCATTTTATTTATTCTGCCTCTATATGTACATATAATGCATTTATTGTCTTTATGGACAATGTATAAAATGCTTTTCTACATTACTATCAGCAATTTTTAACATTTTACCTTCTAAATAATGTTTCTCTACTAAATTGAGAACTCCATGTCAGGAAATTTTTTTCCCTAAATACTTGGGCTACACATATTTTATATTTAAATATTTGTGGAGAGAAAAAGCAGTAAAGGAGAGAGAGGAAGGAAGATGGGAAGGAAGGAAGGAAGGAGGAAGACGATAGAGATAACAAAGGCTAGAAAAAAAATGTAGACATAAAAATTACTCTTAGTGTTACATAGTACAATCATATTCCAAGGTTTTATAAGGATTTTTACGTATTTCTTAAAAGCAAGATAAAAAATCTAATCATTTCCATATTTTATGTGTTACATAGAATAAAAATATTAAAATCTAGAGGACAGTGCCAACCAAATATCTCATCTTTAAAATAGAATACACTGGTGGTGCTATTAAGTTTCTTCCTTTTTTAACCAAAAAATAAATAAGTAAATATGGCACATAGCTCTCTCATTAAAATTGGGCCAAAGATTACTTGTAGTTGATCAGTTAGGAGTAGGTAGAAATGTAATGTAGTTTGATGTCTAACTTGTAATGAATGAGACCAATTTAATAAAAGGTGAAGAATGAACACTCCAGGAGCAAGGAAAACAGCCAAACCCACCATGCACCTAACATCACATCAAGTTGTTTCCATTTTTTTTCTCCCCTTAGAACAACCTTTTGAGGTTAGTGTGATAAGCTGGACATTATTTTTCATGTTTTTCAGAAGAGTCTAGTAACTTGCAGAATTGGTATTTTAACTCATTCTACAAGCATATTTTAGGCACCAATAATAGGTGGAGCCCCTAATTCCAAGGTCTATGGTCCATGTGTTTCCCACTAAACTTTCTAAGTAGGTGAACAGAACCTGCTGCATGCTACAGGTTAAGAGACAAAGACTACTAGTGCTGAAGGAGCAAGCACCCAGCAGAGAGCACCATTGCAGGAAGGAAATCTTCTAGATGCCAAAAAACTCCGGACAGGAACCCTGTGCCGTTCATTGATTGAGGGGACACTAAAGCAATGCTGAAAAATCATCCATCATCTGTAGGATGGATTATGCACTGATCTCTGTGCTGGGGACTGGGGAAGGCAGAGGAAGGTGCTAAATTCATTTGATGTAGGATTCAGAGAGAAGCAGCAGCAAAGATGGTGAGAATGGTTAAGAAAACAAGGATGGGTGGATACGCAGAAATACCTAGTATTGTGAGCATAAGGAAACTGAGTATAGAATTTTAGAGCTGATTTCCCTAGTCTTCACTTACTCACCTTGCTTGTCCTTCAGTATGCTGTGGCCAGAGATCCAGCAGTTAGAATTTGAGAACCCAAACCCACAGGATTCTTTAATGACCTAGCCTGATGGCTCTGGGCTCCACACAGGATACGTATGCCATCACTTTCCATGCAAAACACAGGCAGGAGTTTGAGAAGGAGAAAAACTTTTTGATTCATAAGTGCCGTCTAGTGAACACTCAGGAGAAAGATCAACAGAGGGAGGAGAATGAGAAATGCATTGCGGGATAAAATCTTCAGTGGAGAAAAGGATTTAGACATCCTCTTGTTGTGAGTCATTAAGGAAAACACCTGTGGCAATTTTACTCTTGGAAATTCTACCTCAAGCGTGATCGCATCCTCTGTGAATCCTTAATGTCCCCTTCAGGTATGAGTAATTATTACTCCTTAGTTACCTCAGAATACATCTTTCATACCAACAAGACCCATCCCTGATGAGGCTGCCTTATGGATACTTGTTTTTCTCATTCTGTTGTGATCTCAGTTGTCAGCTGAGATCACAAGACTCATTTTTGTCTCTCTTTAGCCCAGTAGAGTACCTGGTACTAAAGAGGTGCCCCATTATACTTATGGGGTTCAATTAAGTTGAATCAACATCTGTGGTGATGAAACTTCATGTGCCCAGAGGGAGAGAAAGAAATGGTGGCAGTCATAGTTGCTCTTTCTAGAACCTTCCAAGGGGAAACTTCCCTGGGGTTCTTATGAGAGAGGCACTGACAGATCCTTTCCCTTCTCACATTTTAAAGCTTAATGTTTTTGAGAAACGCAGAATGATTTTTATTTCAAGGCAAAATGTTCCAACAATTCTACTTAAAGTCCTTCAGCCCAAGGATTTTGGAATAACACAACTATTTCTGGATGACAGCAATGCCACACATCGTTGTTTGAGAGCAATCAAAACTCATGGGTGATGCTGCAGGAAGTCAAAGACGAACAGCTGGTTGGAGCGTGCAAACTTAAATGCCACCATGTGTTTTTGAGTATAACATTTCAGAGGGTGAACATATAAGATGAAGAGAGAGAGAGATAATTCCTTTCATGTAATGAACACTGCTTGAAAGTCATTTTTATAGACATAAATTCAATCTTACCTAGTTACTTACAAAGAAACATTATCTTGCTCCACTGGAATTTCTGTGTATGTGTGTGTGTGTGTATGTGAATTGTACTAGGGATGGAACCCAGGGGTGCGCTTAACCACTGTGCCACATTCCCAGCGTCTTTTTTTTTTTAATATATTTTATTGTTGAGACAGGGTCTCGCTAAGTTGCTTAGTCCCTCTCTAAGTTGGGGAGACTGATTTTGAACTTGCAATCCTCCTGCCTCATTCTCCCTAAACACTGGCATTACAAGAATGTACCACTACACCCATGCTCCATATCTCTTTCGGATATTAAGTAACTTAGAAAACGCTTTTCAGCTCAAAATCAATACAAAAAAATTTACCAAGATTGGTAATTTAATTATTTATCAAAAAAGGTTAAATGTGATATTTTTCTTTTTAATTATGAAATATTTCAAAGCTATCGTATCTAACACTTGTGCATCCCCATCTAGGTTTTTAACAAATTCAGATATACTTGCTTTTGATCGGAAATATAACATTACAAATAAAGTTAAGGCCACCTTCTGCCTTAATGATATTTCCCATGTTCTCTTTCCAGGTTTAGGGTTAAGTACGCCTATGAACATTTTAATTGTAGTTTTTGTTTTTCAAGTAATGAAATTTATGATCCCTTGTTATATATATTAAATATTATTTTTAAAGAAAAATTAAATTGACCCTAAAATTGGTAAGGGAAAGATCAAGAAGGATATAATCACAAAAGGAAATCATTTGATACAAGTGATAATTATGAATGGTGCTGGTTAATGTCAGCATAATTTAATCAATAAATGATTCATTTTCAGGATCAATTATAACAGCATAGACTTTTGTGAATATGAGTTAGGAAATAACATGTTACAGAAGCAGTAATAGTTATTGCCATGAGTATTTGTTTCAGGTATACACATGCTACCTTGTTTTTCCCACTTTTATATCATAAGAACAATAAAATCCATTGAAACTTTCCAGATAGACATTTTGCTATTCTCATGCACTAACCATCGTTCATCTTACACACACATGAGCACATATGTACACTCACACCTGCTTATTCACTGCTAATCTCTGAGCTCCCTGTAGGCTGAGGAATAAAGGAAAATAAACAGATCTGATAGCTGACATTTTCTAATAAAAAGAGACATGCCATGTAATCAGGCAAGACAACATTTTTTTCTTCCTGTGAAGTGAATTATTATTACTTCCTTTTAAAGAAAGAAAGAAATATTAACTGAACCAATGAAAACCAAGTACACAATATAAGAATAATATTTACAAGCTAGAAATTTTACCAAAATGTTTCTTACCTATCATGGATGAAATCCAAGGGCGTGATGTGAAACTGCAATTTTGTTGGAAATCTGTATGATAATGATGTTCATACACTTTTACTAGTTTATTAATACAAACCTGAAGCCATCCCACTGGCTATAGTGGGTGGGGGATCCCAGAGCTCTGCTTGGAGAAAGGTGCTAAGCAATCCACCCGATCATGACAGACAGGACCAGGGGCGAATTTAGTCCATCACGTTATTGAAATGTGGTTTTTCTTTCAGGAATTTTTTTTCCTTGCAGCTTTGTATTCTGAGATTTTCATGCATTCTGACTATGGTGTGTGTTAAGACCCATCCAGTTAGAGCAGCCACACTTCTCGGTAATCATAAAGTCACCCTTGGTTATTGAATGTGTTTTCCAGCTTAATGAGCAAGAGTGTACATGATGCTAATGAGGGATTTTGCTTCAAGAAACTTTTTAAAATGTACATGAGTGAGAGGAATTGTTTACTTTGATTATTTTAAGATGTAAATGCAACTGCTTCAAAAAGAAAAAAGATAATAATACTGAGAAAAAGACAACTGTGGTCCATGACAACAGCTCAAGAGTTAAATCCTGTTTTAACTCTGCAAGTGGACCCACGTGTGGCCTTCGGAGAAGCCTGTTTGCTCACTGAAATTGTGGCATTCGTCTGCTGCTGCTGTGGTTGTGTTTTGTTCTCCCTAAGTCACTCCTGGAATCGGGCAGTCACACATTAACACAAGAAATAGTCTCCTTAAACTGCAGTGACGCATGCTTGTATGAGCCCTATCTGACCCTGACCCAAAGCAAAGGGAAGACTCTCCCTATGCGGAAAGGAGGCCTTCCTGAGCATGGCTGCTCCTCTAAGTTTTCTATTTGGAACACACAGCAGCAGGAAAGGGGAGATGAGGAAGGGCATTGTGCTAACATGTCTGCCTTAGTATTCCACTGTGCTGTGCCTAAGTAGCAAGCTGCTAAGCCCTATCGATTCTTCCTTTTCTTCCTCTCTCCTGGACTTTATGTCCCTCCTACCATACAGCAGTAGCCTGGTGACTAGTGCTCCACCTGCTCTCAACTCTAGAGTAATCTCTCTAAAACACCTCTTTCATCATGTTGACCTCTTGGTCACCCTGTGTGCAAAAAGCTTTCAGGACTCCCCATTGTCTAGACAATAGCGACTCCTCCTGAGATTGGAACTGAGGCCCTTTGCAATCTGCCTTGAGTGTGGTGTTGGCCCCTTCTGATGGGAAGAGTTCATTCCAATCAGATTGATCTGTTCGTGTCCTCCCAGCACCGTCAGCCTGCACGCATTTTCCCAAGTCGCAACTCTCCTATCTCCATTTGCCCATCTTTCCAGACACTTCACTTTCCGTCTCTTCCACCCTTTCTTGTGAGTTGGGTATTGATATGTCACGGGTGAAGAGATGTCTCCAGAGAAAGGTCCGAGGAGTTCCCCGAGGAGAGGGGGACTTCATCTCAGGACCGGTGGGGTCCTTGGCATACATGACAGAAAAAAATTTCAGCACGAGCCAGACACGGGCATTGACAGAGGTTTATTTAGGAAAGGTAGATACACATTCAAGGAGAATGCAGGCTGTCTCAAGAGAGAGAAGCAGCACCCACTTGGGCTGGGGGTCCAATATTTATAGAAGGGCTGCACCAGGGGCTGGACTGGACGTGGATCTAGGATGGAGTTATGCAATTTCATGCCACTTTTCCCACACTAGCATATTTTCCTCAGTTTACAAGAGTACAGGTGAAGGACACAGGCCAAAGGCTCAAACCATAAGCACACAGGCCATAGGCTTGTTGCTCAAGTTTTACAACTGTGCCTTCTACCTCTCGGTGGCTTGAGAGTATTTCCCCCAAGATTCAATATTTCTCTGTCCTTATCCTGAATCCCTATCTGAATACCAGAAAGTCATTAGGAAGTCAGAGCAAGGTGCCACACACAGGGAAATCTCTCCCACCCCAAACTTTCATCTCTTTTTCACCAATTGGTTTTGGTTTTACTTGGTAAATCAATTCTGCTGAATACTCTACCATTGATTTTTTTTTATGAGTGCATTTAATCACCTGCCCTCATCACCTGATACCATGCATCTACTGCCTAAAGTATGTCTCCTATTGAAGAAAGCCTCTTAACCCATATCACTAAATCGTGTGCTTAAAAAAGAATATTGAGTGGGCTGGATCAGTAGCTCAGCAGTTACAGCACTTGCCTGGCATGTGTGAGTACGTGAGTTCAAACCCCAACACCAGGTACACAACGAAGTCTCAGAGCAATGAAAGCCATGTGAAAAACTAAATAAAAATTGTTTCTCTTTTTCTCACTTTCACTGTCCCTCTCTCTTAAGAAAAAAAGAATATTGAATTCTTTAAAAAGGAATGAATGGGGAAAGAAAAGAAAAGTGGCTGGAACCAGAATAACTGAGATTTCTCCGTAGGTGACTCGAGCCATCTGAGGTGGAAAGGGTGAAAGATCTTGCTTCAAATGCTGGTTTCTGAGTCTCATCTGAGAGCTCTAATGTGAGAATTTCCCATGGTGAATCTTATTTACACGCACTAAATTTGGAACATCTCTTAGATAGTCTTAGAAGGTGGAAAAGGGTATTGAGTACCATTGCAGCACACCATGGTGCTCATCAAAATCACCTGTAGCATTTTTAACAACATCAGTTCCTTGGACCTCATAAATGAGGATCTCTGGGTTGGGCCCAAGTATGTGGGCTTTTGAAGTATTCCATGAAAGGTTTTGATCTGCATCCAGGATTATAAATTCAGATGGAAAGTCAAAAGGTAATGATGACCAGTATGTGTTGTATAACTTTAACTTCTCAGAAGTTTTGTTAAGGAGTTTGTGTACATTATTCCATTTAGTTCCTACAATCCTATCTCCACTTCCTAGGTATAGATTCTAAGGCTTGAGGAAGATCAGAAATGAGTCCATTGCCATATGGCTAGTAAATAATCAAGTCTGGATTAAACATAGGTCTATGCAATACCAAACTCCAAGTTCCAGTCCCATTGTCCATCTACCTTTATTGTGTTAGATATTATTTAAATGTGTGACCATCAGTTGCTTTCTGAGCAATAATTCCCTCTGTTCAATGATTCTGTTTTTTGAAAGTCCTGACACTATTCAGGGAAATGGTTTTTCAGCTCAGTTTTCCTTTGACTAGCTATTTGTTTTCCTAAGCTTTTTTAATCAATGATTCCCATAATTCCCCAGACCTTCCTTATAAGAAGCCAACTTCTGGTCCCTCTCATCTCTGAGAGGACCCACTCTCTCCCTCGAGGGTATCCCCTTATCATCTTTCCCATCCCTTCTAATAAACTTGTGCCTGTTACTTTGAAAAAGATAATAAGATAACTCCAATGCTTTGTCTCCTTATGAAGAGGTCAGTATTAGTGACAGCTGAGCTGTTTCCACGTATGAGATGAGCCTGATCACCCTTGGAAAACTTCAGTGCAGCCCTGGATAATGCTTCTGGAGAAGGGCATTTTTCCTTTCCTGCTAGATTTCAAAACTAAAAGGATTGCCCTACAATTTTTTAAAAAACAAAATGTCACTTGAGTAACATTAGGAGACACTTATTAGCTTACCACTCAGTGGATGCTTTTCTACCCTTTGTGTGTAGGGTTTAATTTTCTAGTGCATTTTCACATCTCTTGTTGTGTTTTTTCCCTCGCAACTCAGAATCATTCCTGCATTGTAGTTTCTTTTCAGATAAAATACTTATAATCAAGTTCCATCAAAAGGAGTGACATGAAAGTTAATGAGTAAATGGGCTTAAAGTATCACAGAGACTTTAACGAAAGGTACACACTGTTTTTACCGTTATTAATATAATGCAGCTCATCCATTACGGATCTGATGATGAGCACGGACAGTGGCTCTGACCTCATTTACTGGCCAGGCCAGAGCAGGTCTGTTTAATCACCCCAGAGACAGAGCTCAAGGGAAACAAAGCACAGTCAGGGTCTAGAACAACCCAGAAAACCAACTTCACTGCAGTGCAACTAGGTGCTTTAAAACTGGCCAGGAATGTTGTCTAGTCAAAATACAGCATGGACACTGAGTTAAGGACCTTGAGAGAGGAATAAATGACAGCCATGTTTAATAGATGAAACAAAATCTAGTGAAATTAGAGGGCAGCCACAAACCAGACACATGAATAAGTAATTTGCTGGCTGGCAGGGTTTGCATCCTCGCACTCTGGCAGATGACAAGGCACTCCTACATACGGGGGAAGACTCATTTAACTCCTTGTAGATCATCCTTGGTAGAGCCATTTCAAGTGAGACAGGGAGCTAAATTAATGTCAAACCATCCAAAATATTCATGAGACAATTATAAATGTGCGTGACTTGTCTTAGGTACTGCCTTTTACTTCCTATAATTTAAGTTCTTTACTCCATCAAGCGGTCTTTTAAAATCATTTCATATTTCCCTTCTTTCTTATAATTCAGAGAGCTAAGGTTTTCGGTCAATGTTAATTGTCTCTGAAGGATTTTCACAGGATAGTACTTCCACATAGAGACTCCTGAAATTATTATTTTCAAGTATAGCTGATTCTTTTTCTTTGCAGACTCGAAGAAAAGAGATCTATGTAATCGTGGTGTCAAAATGTCAGAAGACTGAGATAGGTTGAAAAAAAGAGGAAAAGAAAAGAAAACACACACACACACACAACTTAAAGGCACTCATGCAGTCCTCAGCTTTTACAAATCTTTGGCTTGCATAAAATACTTGTGACATGCTGTAATTAACTAGTTACTCCACTCAGAATGAATAATAATGCAATTATTCACCAAAAGCAGTGAAGAAGGGATAGTTTCTGCTTTTAAAAACGTGTATCTTTTAAGGGAGGGTAATTGGGGGGGGCACTCCTGGAGATAATTGCAATATCCAGAATATTTACACATTTTATACACATTTTATATTAATTTGTTAAAATCGTGTAAGGTTGTTCAAAAAAAAAAAAAAAACGTGTATCTTTCACTTCTATAGGAAAAAAGACCCTGGATTAGTTTACATAAGCTGCCAAAGCAGAGTGATGTGCACTCTCACCATTACACTGTATGGTAACTCTGTCACCCTTTTAGCAGAGCCTTATATTTTTCAGTGGGTGGAAGTATCAATGAACTGACAAGGTGTTACCATGGCTAAATTAGATTGAAGCCTAAAATTGTATCCAGATATCTCAAAATGCATAGTACCCTGGCCAGTAGAAACATCTCCTTGTGACAACTGGACACCAAAGCTGTTGAGGTCCTTAAGGGCTGGTAGCCTGTTTTCCTTGCTGTGGGGTTGACAAATAAAAGGAAGCTATGAACCTTAGTTGTTAAGAAGCCTCCCTCTCCTTTGGTGGCCCCAGGTGTGCCCAGTAGCACAAAAGGTAGGTGACCATTTTCATGACCTTATCACTGATTATCTCTCTTTGGTGATATTAAACCAACTTGAGAGAGAAGGAGAGGGAGGCAGATTTAGTTCTGAAATAAGGGATTATTGAGCCATTCTATAAATTTGAGATGGAAAAAATTAAGGAACAGGTTCTGGGACACAGCTTAGTAACAGAAACAAGGCTGGAGAGCAATTGGGAGTATGTCCACGAAACCTAAAGAGTAAGAGTGTTTTTGTACTGAAATTTGGGGAAATGTGTTTGTTTGCATGGAATTTTACTTGTTATTGATGAAATGGGTAGGATAACCCAAAGCAGGACAAATCGTGGGATAGTTGAACAGTCCGTTCATCAGAAGTACTTGGTGCTCCGTGACTGCTGAAGGTTAATAGTCAAGAAAGTTCTTTTCATAAGTGGAGTGCAGTGGAACCTGAAGTCCAGTAACCCAGAGTCTGAGTCAAGCCCTCAACTTATATTCCCACCCTCATTTGCTGAATACCATTCTCTACTTTCTCGCCTCCCTCCCTCTTCCAGCCCCTTTAATTTAGTTTAGGACGTCCCAAAATGTTTCTCATCAGTGGTAATGTCTAGCACAAGGACTGTTTTCCTGTACTCCTTCTAACTCCATGTGATCATTCTCTCAGTAATTCATTCAACAAGCACTATGGAAGATCTGCTGTCATACAAAGTGCTAGGTACCAAGAATTCAAAATAAAATATCTTGCCTTTGAAAAGGTTACAGAAAAGTAAAGATATAAGCTAGTAAACAGACACATTAACATGTAGTAAATGCCACCATAGAGGTATGTGTGAGTTCATCCCCCACACACACATACATACACAAACCCATTCACTAATATAAACAAACAAAGCTTACTCTACCCATGTACATGAATTTCCAAAAAGTTGCTGCTTCAAAGGTAGCAGGGATTTGTAAGAGATTTACTGCTAAAACCCTCCAACTTTGTAATTTCAGTCTATTGGTACATATTATTTGTGCATGTCTGTGTATTTAAATGTGTGTTTTTACATGGAGCCAACTTCATGTAGCATTTTATTTAGGGATAAAAATCTTCCAATGAGCTGATACTGTAAGTAATAAGATTAATTTAATGCTATAAGAATGATTACATTCTAAGACCAGATATCCATTTACAGTATCTTAAAACTAACATTCACCAGTATATTCAAGTGATATAAAAAATAATCTTGGATCACTTGTTGGGAAGATGGAGATAAAGAGTCAATGTATATTCATAAGATCACAATAAATATTCCAAAGGGTAGGTACAGTGTGTTTTAAATTCTCTTCATCCACACAGTATTCCTTTAATCCATTAATGATAGGAATTTAGATCTGTCCAATGTTTTGCCTTGAACTTTCGGTGTGTAGAATAGTGCTCCGGCGTCAGACTGCCTAGATTGAAATCAGGTTCTTCCCCTTACGACCTGGGTGACTTCTTCAAGACTCAATTTTCTTTATCTATTAGATGGAGACAGTAAGAGTGGCTACCCTTTTTTGAGGACATAAAATTGTTACTCTATTCACTCATTTGATTTAGTTATCTGTTCAACATGTACTCATGGAAAGTTTAGTGCATCCAAGGTATTGGGAAGAGTGGAAAATGCAAAGATAATTTGGTCTCTACTAATAGAGGTCAAGATGGTCTTAGAATTTCAGACCGTGGTTTTGGAACCCTGCCTATTTTTCTAATTAATAAAACTCAGACTTAGATTACAAAATCCAGCAAATAATGATTATATAATCAGAGCTAATTGGTCTAATGGAACAAAAATGATGGGTCCTTGGCAATCCAATCACATTTTCCTTTCCCCAAACTGAGTAGTTTTCAAGTCACTTTGGCAAATCCTTGAAGCTTCTTCCATATACTTGAAAAAAAAATACTCTCCATAGATTTCTCATTTCCAGTGATTGCTGACATTCTCAAGAATGCTTTTTTAAAGTTACTTTTATATTAATTTATTATATGCAAGCAAGCCCAGCAAGTAAGAAGGGAAAAGGGAGAAATAATATTAACAAAACAAATAAGGGGCTGAAGCGGTGGCTCAGCGGTTTCCGTGCTTGCCAACAAGCAAGAGGACCTGGGTTCAAACCCCAGCGCCACATACACAGCTGAGTGTTGGAGCAATTAAGGCCATGTGAAAAACTAAATAAAGTTGTTTCTCTCTTTCTCTGTCTCTCTCACTGTCCCTCTCTCTTCAAAAAAAAAAAAAAAAGAAAGAAAACAAATAAAAGGTCAACATAACCCATGCTTGCATGAAGTTTGTATCCCAGGAACACTACATCTTAACTTTGCCACCAGGAATCTCTGTCTTCCATTTGAGACAAGACTAAAGGTCTCAGATACCTAGACTTCTTTCTTAGCCATTCCCTGAAAGGTTTTCTTTGAGACAGCAAGACCCAGAAATTTTCTACAGGGAACAAATCTCGAAAGGAGACCCTGAGCAAGCCATGCTGGGGAAGGAAAGGGAGGAGGGTGGGTGGCAGCAGGACTGAGACTAAAACCAAATCAGTCAAACTGAAGGAAAAAGAAAATAAAAAAATAAGAAGTTAGCCAATTGGAAAAGGGGATCTTGTAAAATATCCTGAATGACTTTCAGTTTGCTGCTATGGCTGAAATATTAACTATGGCCAAGTCAATTCAACCGAAATTTCTCTTCTTTTCTAGTTTCATCATTTTTTTGTATCAATGGATTTCAGAACTCTCAACTGTTTGGGGTCCAGATATATATAATGTGCATTCCTGAATTTATGTGGGCTTCATTTGCAGATACTTGTAACACCTTTGATATTTTACTCTACTATTTAGATAGACAAATGAAACAACATATTTTTCTTCTGCTGCTAGAATTTTGAAGAGTCTTCAAGGAGATAAACATTTATCTCCTTGAAAGACCACTTAGAAAATTAGACACCTAATCAAGCCTAAACTGGACTGAAAGTAGAAAGAACCACCTTTTGTAAAAATGCAAACGTCAACCTCCTACCCTTTCTTTATTCAATACAAATGGTTAAGGCAACCTGACATACAGAATCTCTTCTCTGGATCTTCTCTGAGAAGGAGCAATAGCTCTTTGAATATGTGGACTACTTGTGAGCTCAGGTTTTCAAATGCCAAGTATCAAACCCAGGTAGCAATCACGGCGAGGTAGGTGCGCTGCTCCTCAAGGAATTAGGCATTTAGAGCTGGTTACCATCTGACCTAGCTATTGGTTCATAAATAGGTAAATATAAAAATAACCAATGATTCCTACAGCAATTATTTTGAATAGAAGAAAATAAAGAATACTATTTCACTGCCAGCACTTTTAGCAGCAGTCTAGATGGCCTAAGGACTGCACTGTGGGATGCATCCTCTCTTAATCAACAGATGGGTCAAGCAGTGATTCCCCAAAAATGAGTCAGGTGCCAAGATGATGACTTTAATATAGAATCCTAGGCTCCACCAGGATTTACTGGAACCCAAGACTCTGCTTATGAATCTGTTCATCTGAATGTTCTCTTTGAAATTCTAATTTGCAGCCTGGGCATTAAGGAAAAGATGTTGGGTTTTAGCTTAATACATTTGTAAATGGGTCCGTTTTCTATAATTGACTAGCTCTCTGATTTTATGTAATATCTTGGTCTGTAAAATGAATGTTGTGAGGATTAAACAAACCAATGTGTGTTAAGAGCCCAACAGGTAGTAAGCTGGTTGTTACTGTTATCTTTCTATTGTATGCCCAGCTTAAGTAAGATGTACAGAAGCAAAATGTGTGATCTCAGCTTTAAAGAGCATATAATCTGTTTAGGAAAATAATATAAATATTAATAATAACTTAAAATATAAATTTATATTCTAAGGCAATAATAACAGGTTTACACACACTAAAAATCACAATATTTTGAATAACAAAAATAGATTGTAATGCAACATAAAATTATAAGAGCATTGAAAAAGCATATAAAGTTTAATCTGAAATGTTTAATTCTTATAGCTTAGGTATCCTAATTTTAAAATATTAAAATTATGAGTGAGAATAAACTATTTATTATTTTATTATTTAAGTTCAGAGGTTATCTCAGAAAAGGATTCATAGGATATGCTTCAAGGGGCCTAAGAAACCCCTGAAATTTTACACAAGTGGTTGTTTGTATGAGTGTGGATATTTCTGGGAAATAATCTATAGATTTCATTTTATTCTCAAAGGGCTTTGTGACACCAAAAAAATGTTACAAACCAATGAAGACTCCCATTTAGCAAATTTAATGCATCTTTTTATTTCAAAGAAATTTTGCTCTTTACATTCCAAATAATTTACACATTTGCTTTCTCTTAACTGTTATTTGAGTCATTTTCATCAAGCTTTAACCATTGAGATATCCCTAGAAAGGAAGGAACAATAAGGTTTCATTTTAGGAAAGTCTAGAGCAGTCTCATGGTTTCCTCAGCCTATTAAGATTCTGCAGACACCAGCATGGAAGTTTATGTGCATGTTTTCAAAGTTCCAGGGCAGATATTAACTGATAAATGTTTTCTAAAGTTTTCTCTGTTCATTGTTTATCCATTTCTTAGTGTTTTGAATTATTTTCTATTAGTTCTGTTTCTTTTCATCTCAGATAGAAAGTGCAAGGAGCTTCTCCGAAAGGATACAATTCAATTTTGCCAACCTGCATTCTGCCAAACTATTGCATTTGTGTTTTATTTATAATGTGGTAACAACACTATTGATGTTACATATTTTTATTTCTCTCTTCCTTTAGGTGCGTGTGCAACATTGACTGTTCTCAGACCAACTTCAATCCCCTCTGTGCTTCTGATGGGAAATCTTATGATAATGCATGTCAAATCAAAGAAGCATCATGTCAGAAACAGGAGAAAATTGAAGTCATGTCTTTGGGTCGATGTCAAGGTAATGTTCATACCAAAATTCATTTCAAAGAATGTTTTTAGTCTTTGTGCAGAAATGAAAAGTGAAGATACCTCCTTATTAGACAGCTATTTCATTTCCGAAAGACAGTTCTGATTTACAATGGATAGTGGAGTCTACTATAGTGTTTGTGTTGATTATAGGTGTTTGAGGGCCTATCAGCCACAGTCCATAGCTTTTTCTATATAATGGGACTGTATTGTCGTAGAACCATGGACACAGAAGCTTACATTCAGAAGATAGCAGACATTCTCCTTGCAAAGAGTAAAAAGAAAGTCAAAAGCATTTTTAACAAAGAATCTAAGAATTTATTAGAAACCTTGAAATTAAAAGCAACACAGTATTTTTATGTATTGATTGATTCAATAGAAATATTTCAAGTATATTTTTAAAAGCAGGATGTATGGAAGGTTGTATTTCATTTTTTTGTTCAGAAACAAACATTTGAGTGGTGGTTAATTTGTTATTTCTTTATTCAACTTATCACAGTTATAATTATAAACTTTCTGCTTGTCTCAAAGTTTAGAAAACTAGCATCACTCTTTTATTCTCTCTCAAGCAGAAATATGTATTGGAAATCTGTCTTTGTATAAAAGTTGCTTAGAACTACAGTATAAGAAAAACTTGAAGTACAGTGAAGATACTGTTGGGAAATATTTGACATGAGATATTTAGGAATTAGTTAATCTTTATTGTTAATCTTTTAATACAGATAATACAACTACAACTACAAAATCTGAAGATGGGCATTATGCAAGAACAGATTTTGCAGGTACGTCATATTTTCTTCCACAAAATGTGAGCATTTATAAAAGAATCCTGAAAAATTATTGTTTCCCACTTATCCTAGATTGAACCTTTCAAGTCTTATGACATGTACTGGTCTTCCCTTGTTTAGTTCAAGCTTTCAACAGGCAAGAGTAAATTTTTGTTGAAACAAATGACACATTCCTTTTTTTTTTTTTTGTAAGAGTTAGAGCAATTGTCAAAAATGTCAGTAAGATATAATTAACTTGTTTTGACAGTGAAAATGGTACAAACGACAAAACATTTATCAAATTAATGGGCATCGATGGAAATTAATGCAATTTTTGGCAGTGTGTTATAATAAATGCAAATCTTCTTATTTAAATTTTCACAAAAGTCAACAATGAAAAAGTTTGCTAGTCTCTGAAAAGCTAGAAAGAATAACCACAAATAGTTATGTAGGCTTTCTCTTTAGATGCTAAATTAAAAAGACATGCATAATTTATTTTTTAAAAATCCTTTAATTTAGTTAGAAACTAGAATCTACTCAGACATGCAAAATTATAAAGAATTTCATGTAAAAAAATATAAATCTTTTGCAACTATAGAATTTTGTCTTCAGGAATAGCTCTACATAGTATAATTTTCTTAGATCGAGAAATAATGTATGGATGGTATACAACTGGAATGCTTTCAGATTTTTAAATTTTATGGAAATTTTTGGTTAAAAAAATATAAAAATGTAAGTATTAAGATTGGTAATGACATGTAAGATATTTTGAAACAGAACTTTCCATGTAGCTATTAAGCAGTTGTAACTATTTTTAAGGGTAATAATTATTCAAAAAGAATTGCTCGTTATGTTTCAAAATATGTATTGCCATTCATTTTTTCTGAAATTTAATTTCCCCTAATAATATTTCTGACATCATATATATATATAGGAAAAAACCTCATATGAAATTTTAAAAACTGGCCAATCAGATGTTTTATTTGTAGATCTCTCAAATATCTCAGAATTTTGAAAGAACAAAATGATTCTTCTTAATTCTTTTCAAATTTTATCTTAATGTTTTTCAACATGTCAATAGAACTTTCCACATGCTAGAAATCTGGACTTATCATGACCAATGACCTGTGGAAAAAAACATTAATTCTACCATTATATGCTCATTCCCAAAGCATCCAAAAGCTATATGAATGATGTTCTTGAAAAGAATAGTTTTTTTACTGTTTGTTATGGATCATTTTGAACATATGCAAAATACACACAAACATAGGCTGTGTAGTGTAAGGAACCTACTGGTATTCATCAAACCTGATAACATTAATTCATAGCTAACCTATCCTCATCTCCACCCACCACCACAGTATGTGAAAGTAAATAACAGAAATTGCATGCTCTCATTCATAGTTTAACATACATATGAAAAAGACTGACCCTTTTTAAAAAATACAACACTATGATCATGTCTAATTATGAATAATATAATGCATAGCATTCACCTAAATTATTTGATGAATAACATATCTTGTGGCAAAGTTTGCAGTACTAGTGTTCTCAGAAATGCCCTTGGTGTTTGTTGGTCCACAGAAAAATTATTAAAAATAATAAAACATAGTAATGAAAAAATTAGTCTGAGGCTAATAATACACCTTAAATTTTGAATAAAATCAAATATAAATTTTATACTTTATTATAAATAAGAACTATATCTTGACAATGCCCAATCCACTACTACTAAATATAATTAAAATAATTTTATGTCTGTTTTACAGACCAATTCATTTGGAAAAAATCTTTAAAAATGTAACATTCAGTGAAAATCTTCTCTATTAACCATCCATCATTGGACTAATAAAAATATCAAATTTTCTCCCTGAAACAAAAAACTCTTCAAGTTGATCATATGATGTGCAAATACATGTGCATTTATGAATTATACCAATAAATATCATGACAGAGTTAACCAGTCGCTCAGTCTCTCAGCATTATTCATATTTCATATATCAATTTGTTCATTTTCTCTTTGAAATGAAACAAACTGTGATATATGAAAATGAACAAATTGATATATGAAATATGAATAACAACTTTTCCTCCAAAAAAAAGTTTATGCTTGGTTATAGCTTCAAATAGGTAATCTCTGATGTTCAGTGTCACTGGTTTTAATTGATATTGTTTCCTATCTAATTTCTTTATTGGACATGAAAGAAAAGAGAGTACGTTTTTAAATATATGCAAATGAAAACTTCTGTGACTCAGTGTGGCCCATGCTTTTCTAGTTTATTGTCAGATTTATCTAATAAATCTCAAAAACTTGAGGTAGAAGTTTTAAAAATATATGGTTGTTGCAATACACATTTATGACAAATAATATCAATTGAAACTTGCAGTTCCTAATTAAACATTGATTGCATACTTAAAATTCCCCCTAGAATTTACTTCAGATATCTTTGTCCTCATTAATGGTTTTATAAATACATTGAGTAACCTTCTTCAGAAATTATTCAAACAGTCATGTTCCTCAACATTTCTTAGCTTCCAATAGTAATTACATTTTCCTAGTTTTCAGACACAAACTTTGGGGGAAAATGAAAGGAACCAAATAGAGAGTATGTATGTCATTGTATTCTTAATTTACACATCACAGGCTAAACTGTCCCCAAGAAGGGAAAGCTGTGTAATTCACATTCTTAGAAGTTTGCTATGTGCTCCCAACTAATTTAATAGCACAGTCACTTTCCTTGTTAGATAAACATCCGCAGACTCCCCCACCAGAGGGAAGTAACCATCTCAGCACACTCTTATTTTCCCCTTATATGTCATTAATACTGCAGGTTTAAAAACCCTTATGGACCGCATTCTTTTGTTCCTTTGAGCCTAGAAAGATGGTTATGCAAGAACATATCTTTCTAGTATAAAAATAGGTATTTTCTTTAAAGAAAGCCCTAATCTTAAAAAAAAAAAAATCAAAATTATTGTGTCTCCTTTAAAAAAAAAATCCAGCAAAAACTAGGAGGGCTTATTTTTAAAAAAGGAAGGAAAAAGGGCTGGAGCGGTGGCTCGGCATTTACAGCGCTTGCCAGGCATGTGCGAGTACAGGAGTTCAAACCCCTGCTCCACATACACAACGAAGTTTCGGAGCAAAACTCACAAGAAAAACTAAATAAAAATTGTTTCTCTCTTTAAAAAAAAAAAAAGGAAGGAAGGGGTAGAGAGAGGAGGGATGGGGAGGGGGAGAGGGGGAACAAAAGAAGGAAGGAAGAGGGGGAAGAAAAAAAGCAAACTGAGGAGGCAATGCCTAAAATAAAATTCACATGTGCAGTAGGCTGCAGTGTGTCTAACTTGCACAGAGACGTGAAATCCAGATCCTTGCAGGCAAAGGAATGTAGGTAGCTCCAGGAAATCAGAGTCTGCCCGTCATCCAAGCCAGAATTACTTTCTCGTTGCCCTGACTTGGGTCTCTACTCTGCCCTCTCTCCTTTAATGAGACCCAAGGTGCTGCTGAGTCTTGAATCCAGGGCTTTGGGTATCTGTGTTTCCAGGCTACTCTCCTTCGGTCTAAGATGGGGGCTTAGATTTAGGTCTGTGTCTTCACCTACAGAAAGGTTTAGAGAAACAAATTTTATAAAACCACAAAGCCAAGGATTTCTGAGCTTTCCAGTATTTTAAATTGCTAATATTAAATTTTCCTTCTAGAAATTTAAAATAGCAAATGTCTTGTGCCTCTTGAAATCTGCAACATTTTCTTCAAAGTAAATGTTTTATATATATATACACACACACACACATATATATATATACACATACACACACACATATATACACATACATACATATACTACATATATTACATATATACATATAATGTGTACATATTATATAAATATATATCACTATCATGTAAGGAAACAAAAATTTTGATCAGTTATTCTTTGTCTCTTTACCTGGTATATGCATTTTCTGATTGTGCCTTTTTGTCTAAAATTCTGGTCGTGCTTCAGAATATGTAACTATATATTTTTCCAGTAAAAAGGTACTTAATTCTATAAGATGTTAGATATTTAAAAAAAAAACAAAACATAGAATTCCACTACTTGGTTTTTGTCATCTGGAAAGTAAACTGCATTTTATTTTATGACTTTCTATACTAGCTTCCAAAAAGGATTTGCAGTGTTTTATAATTAAAATACATTCAGTGAGATTGTTTAAGCAGAAATCAAAAGCATAAAAACAGAACTGTTAAGGAAAATAAATGTATCAGCAACATAAAGCATTGCAGTTACTGCATTTAGCCCTGAGCTTCCTTGCAACCAATATGAAAAGGGAAATTATGGTCTAATCAATTTATTCTGCAAATATTTATAGAGTCCCTGCCATATGCAGACATTGTCCTGTGCTTCACAAAAGTGAACAAAATCATCCTAGGTCTCTATTAAATGGAACTTAGGTTTTCATTTTCTAATAGAAATAAAAAATAAATTCAGACACCAAAAACAAAGGTTCTCTATGTTATAAGTTATATAGGAGTTATATAGGAGTTATTTGGCATAGATCTTTTTACAAAGCAATGCTAGAAAACATAGAATGGAAAAAGTCTTCAACAGTGATTTTTTTGAAACATGTCAAGAAGCTTTTTATAATTTTTTATCCATTTTGGAGGATTTTCAAATCCATTTTAATAGCATCCTAGAGCATAACATTAAAGTATGTATAAGTCAATGATTGTGTTTCTGTTGGGGACTACAGTAATGAATTGCATTCAGGTATATCTCCAAATTGGAAAGAATAATAAATAGCACAGGATAGTACAGAAAAATGTCTGTGAGGGAAAGCACACCTAGTTTATTTTCCCCAGGTTTCTTTAAGTTAAGCAGGAACAGGATAGCAGAGCAGTCAGAAAGAATATATGAGATGATAAGAGGTACATGGAGGAAAGAATTTCCCATTTTTAGTAGCTGTTCATTTGAAAATTAAGTCCAAGTTGCCTGTACCCTCAGAATTGAGGCAAGGATTCCCTGCCTGAGTCCATCTGGCACAGATATGCATGGAGTCCATGAATCTTACTTGTTGAGCATTTGACTCTGTCACTTCCCAATTTCTTAAAATATTTAGGAAGGATTAATTTTTAGAAAACTTTCTCTTTAGAAATCCACTTCCTTTTTATTGAGGAATAATTGTGTTATTAGTTTCATATCTCAAATATGGAAGACAGGAACCAAAAAGATATAACTAAACTAAATTCTGCCCAACCTATTAATATTCCATCAATCCATTTTTCCACACCGTGAAAGAACTGACATCTTGAAAGGGTATCTAGATAGTGTAAGTGAATTGTCAAAATAACTTGTTCTCTGTAGAAGCCATTGCAATTTACAAAGCCTTTTCACATATATAGTCTCCTTCAGTCTTTGCAGCAGAAATGTGAGGAGATATTATATGCATTTGACAAGTGAGAAATGGAAGTTCAAGGAGATTAAGTAAAAAGAGTGTGACGGAGCTAGGGCTTAAACTGTCATGGCTTCATTGCTAATCTCAGAATCCAGCAAGTGTGATGGTCAAGTCCCAGGAAAGTCTCACTGCTTAATATTTTGGGAGACTTTTGTATTATTGGCTCTGCAGCCCAAAGATGAACTGCTTTGGAATCCCAGACTCAAAAACATTCCACCAAGATGTCTACATTCCTGTGAGACACTCCAATGAGTGACATTTCTTTGAACTTATGTGTATATATCCTAAGCATCCTGTAAGTGTTATTGTTTAGTTTTATAATTCTCCTGTTCTGTTTCCATTTCTCCATGCAGACAAAAGAAAGCAAGTAGTGTTTGCCACCAAGAAATCCTGCATTAATTAAAAAAAATTGCGACCTCTTTGTGATTGATACATTGCAGTTTTACAAAGATCCATTCACACTACCTCATTTGTTCTAATGTCAACCCAATAAAACAGAGTTACACATGCTGGGACAAATAAAATCAAGACTCAAAGAAGCTAATTGACTAACATGGTCACAGTATTTTGACATTTTGACCATCCACCTGTGCAAATGGGGCACTTGCTTGATTCACTTAATATTTACCTCGATTGCTCTTCCAGTATACAGATGTAGGCATGACTATCAAGTGGTTTCATATCATATTTACAACATGAATTAATTCAGTCATGTGGCAAAAATCTACATTTAAAACGGAAGCTTTTTCCATTTGCTCATGAACACAAGGAGCACTTCACTGGAAAGCACATTATGTCTGGACCAATAATTTGATCTGTAGGAAATAAATAAATAGCAAATGCAGGCAGCAGCTTGTAGCACAAATATTGGTACCAGCAGTGAAATAAATAAAAATGTTTGCCCAGGCTATTACTGTGCCACTAGACTAGCCTAGAATATTTAAGCCCAGGAAATGAATTAAGATGTCAAGATTTTCTCAAGATTTCTAAGGGAAAGTGTCTCAATTCAAGTATTTTCCCCTCTGGGATTTACATTAGAGTGCTGCAAAATTCATAAAGCTTTCTATGAACTCTAACTCACAATTTTTCCTGCTCTCCTGAACTTCTATGCTTTCATTGTTTTCCTCATAAAATCATGTAGCCAGTCATCTGTAATATTATGTTATGTTCATAGTTATAGATAAACACAGAAATGGTATTTGCAATACAGATGAAGTTTCACTGCTGAAGAGTTGCCTTGGGCTCTGGTAGACACTCTGGAAAACTTTGTGTTTATGCCCCAGTTCATAAATGCATCCTGCATCATTCATGGGCACTTTTTCCTATTTGAAATGCTCCTTTCTGAAACAAATTGTTCACCTGGAGGTGTTACTTATCTGTCTACCTTTCTGTTCCACAAATGTGTGGCAGCTGGTTTAGAGGTGATAGCCACAAAATTAGGAGCAAGTTTAGACCCTGGGCATCCTAGTATTGCCTGTTTAACCTGCAGCCAATTAGTTGACCTTTCTGAGCCTCAGTTTCCTTAACTGTTCAGTGAAAATAATAAGCCTAGTTCTAAAAGATTGAACTTTAAATTAGCAGATGTCATGTAAAGCATCAGCAGGCAGCTAGTGAGGTAGCTGTTATTATTACTTTCATTGTGGTCTGACAATCAAAAAGGATTTACATTGATGGGAAACATGGCACATTCTATGGGACATGGTCCAGCCATGTGATATGTGCTTCGAGTTTTTACATACATGTCACCATGTTTGGACTCAATGAAAATAGGCTGGCAGGGTTGTTTCCTACCCAAACCATATACCAGCTTGTTGCAAAGGACCTTGGCTGACTTTCAATTCGTTGTTTTTTTAAGAGAGAGGGACAGTGTGAGAGAGAGAAAGAGAATCCATTTTGATTGAGTTTTTCACATGGCTTTCGTTGCTCAGACACTTTGTTGTGTACGTGGTGCTGGGGTTTGAACCCGCGTACTTGCACATGCCAGGCAAGCACCGTAACTGTCGAACCACTGCTCCAGCCCCCTCGATTCATTTTTAAAGCTTTTATAAATATGTCATTGTATAAACAATTGTCACATACATGAAAAAAATGTTTTTTGTAGGTATAAGAATTATGTCACTATACTTGTGTATATTAGAATACATATATAGCCCAGAAAGTGAGGCAACGGGACAAGGGGATGGGAAAAGGGAGGTGGAAGAGTGCTGGGTTGGTGGGGGTGTTGGTCACATTATTGTGTGCATTTATTAATATGTGACAACAGTCCCAGCATTATGTATAACTATAATGCATTAATAAAAAAAAGAAAGTAATTCAAGATAAAATGAAAATTTTAAGGAAAAAATTAATTATCATTTTTGAGCACTTATTTATATGTTTTTAGCAGATCGATATTTCTTAATTTTCACACAGGCAATATTTCAATTTTCCTGTAGTTGTGGAATTTATCTGTGGTATTTTTTTGATCACAATAATATGATCACAGGAATATTACAACATGAGATTTAAATAAAAATTTGGTGGGAGGATATACCATATGACAACTTCAAGATGATGACATAACTTGTATTTCTTTTCAATTTAACCTTTAAATTAATTATTTATACCTCAGGATATGTGTTTGAGGACTTGCATATTTGTTATTTAAAAGAAGCCCATGTAATGGTGACCAAGAAAAAAATAACAAGAATGTAATATACAGAAGTTTATTTCTAATTTTACAAAACTTTATATTCACTCAGAAATGTTAGCGATCACACAGAGATGATTAACATGTGCATATATCTTAAGAAGTGAAAACAAATATTTTTTAACAAAATTTTATCATAAAGAAAAAAGTTCTGTTTAGCATAGGAGAAAAAGAAGAAAAAGCTAGAGGCTGGGAAAGTGGCTCGGTGTTTACTGTGCCTGCCCGGTATGTTCAAGTACACAGGTTCAAACCCCAGCACCCACTTACACAACTAAGTGTCAGAGCAACGAGGGCCATGTGAAAAACTCAATAAAAATTGATTCTCTCTGTCTCTCTCTCTCACTGTCCTTCTCTCTTAAAAAAAGGAAGAAGAAGAAGAAGAAGGAAAAGCGCTGTGATCTCGAAAATCCAAATATTACTAGTTAAAATGCCCCAATTCTCCACCTTAATTCACTTTTTCACCTCAAACATGTCATTTTTATTCCTAGGAAGAACAGTATAAATATTTGTAGAATGTATGAAACTGAAAGAAAAGTAGGTATGATCCTTTGTACTGTGTAATTTCGAGGCACAATGTTTTCCATAAAGCTAGTAAACAGAATTCAAGCAGTTTCAAAAAAATAAATGTTCTGAGCACTTTGATTTGCTTCTTTAGTTAATGAGTTTGACATGCCCCAAACATGAAAACCCCCATTATCAAGTGCATTAGAAATTCAGTTTTCACATCCTGACAGTCTGAGACTGTGTACAAACATAATCAACCAAATATATTTTAGAATACCTGCAAAACTAAATCTTGCAGAGGAACTGCATTTCAAAATAGTTGTTTCCTCTAGTTATTCATTTGGAAAACACTTACTTTGGGTGTAACTGAGAGGAATCCAATGTATGGGCCAAACTCCAGGCAGAGTAACTGTGAAACGCAGTGAGACCTGAGGAAAGGACTGGTGTAATAATTTGGACAGTAAGGAGGAGCAAAAAGAATAGCGCTCCACCTCTGAGTCCAGAGGTGAGGTGGGGAGTGGAGGTGGGGACACAAAATATGTGGGGCACTGTTCTGGATGAAATTTAAAAAGGTTTTAGATGCTGGGAGCAGAAAAACAGTGTAATCAAGGACATAGAACCAACAAAGAAGGGCATCATAGCTATGGGAATCAGTGGAAGATGGGCAACTGGGACAGGATGGGAAGAGAATCACACTTCAAATGTTGACTAAATTTATGATGGAAGCAAGTAGATTCTTAAACCTGTAGACTCAGAAATCTAGTTTAGACACACCACTAATCAGCTATTCCTCCATGATGAACTCACATCAATCAAACAGTAAACTCAATGCGTGAGTATTGATACACAATGAAAAAAAAATTACCTAGAGGACTTCTGTATGTTGACCATTGTATTTCCCTCCTAAAATTGAATTCTCCAATAAGCCCAGTAAAAACAAGGTCACTAAGTAAGTCTAAAAATCACACACATTCTTTGGATGTCTAAGGCATGGAGCTAAGAAGCCTGATACAAATTTCTACATAATGGGGGAACTCTTAACCTTCATGTGTCCTTGACTAAGACCTCTCCATGGTCAGAACATACACTGACACCATTGACTGTGGAACTCTCCGTTGTGTGAGTCACAATTTCTGGACATCCACCCAACCAGTCTACCTACTTTCCTACATATGCTAAACTTAATTAGGGTAAATTGAGGTCTGTTCTCCCAGGAGCTGTTACATGACTTTAATCCATTCTAGGCCTCTGAATAAGTACCAGGAATTCCTGCTAACTTTACCTCTGAGCTCCTCCAATATCTTGCTCAATAACCCCTTAAAAATGTCAGTATTGGTATATGTATATATCTATAGATAAATAGATGATAGATAGATATCTCAAGCCATAAAGGATGATAGTTCCTACAAAAGTTTTTATACAAGTAGCTTTGAAAATCACTTTTTAACATATAATCCAAAAAGGTTTGACTAATAGCAAAGAAAAAAAATCAGTAAGTGTTTAAAAGTAAGTTTAATATTTTCATTTTTTCTAAGATACTTCTTGTCATTTATGCTAATACATGCCCTCTATGGTGAAACTGTTAATGTTTAACTTCATAAAATATAAACATAATGAAATCAATTAATTATCCCACATAGAATGAGATAGAGGGTTCTGCTGAGTGCTGCTAATGCATTATCAATATTTGATAGTGTTTCGTGATGTTCCTGTAGAATATATCTCAGGCCAATAAAAAATTTCTCTGCTTTTAAGCTTTCTTTCACACTTTTGGAGGTTCAGAACTATATATTGTAATTAGAAAACTCCGTCCCCCATAGTACCATTTAAATTTTCCATTTAATAATAAAAATATATCTCTACCTACACAAAAATTTGGTACTTTTTAGAAAATGATTCAGAAAATGAAAACTGTAAACAAGCTCCATTTCTCCACCAGAAATTAGGTATTCCGGAACAATCACATTATTTAGTTTACAGACGGTAAACCAACAAGCAATTAGTGTTTTGTCAGGGAGTACACATCCAAATTCACTTCTGCAGATTGATTGTCCACATACTGTCGCAATTATTCTACAAATCTTACACTGCTGAATTTTTTTCCTATTTATTTTTCTGTTATTTAAAGAGCCCCTATGGAAGTAAAAGTTTTCAGTTGTTCAGAATAATCTCTGAGCAAATGCTACTCCTCTCCCCACACCCCTACCTGGTTACCCATTCCCCACAGTTGGCGCATGTGCCCTTACCATTGGTCTCTGATTTTTAATGAAATGCAGCTTTAGAAGCATGAGGAGGAACACAGGCAGATTATCTGTAGAACATCAGGAAACTTCTCTGTAAAGTAGTTTCCATACATGGTCCACATTGTGTTCTATAGATAGACCAATCAATAGTAGCATGCCATCCCATCAACAATGATCAACAGCCATTAACACATATCTAAGCAGATCGTCAGTGCTATATTCTAGAAGTGAAGCTGGTTTCTTCCTGCAACTTATCATGCTTCTGAGCTCTTCACCTTAGTCGTGAATTGGTAAGTGCTCAGGAAAATAACTAATTGTAATGTTATCCTAAGAAAGCCATTATCATCTTCATTATAATCATGATTATCATCATCATCATAATCATCAGGGAAAAAAATACCACTGGAATTGGCTCACTTAGTTCATTCCAAAACAAACTAGAAATTATATGTGTTATCTGTTGTTTTGGATTCTCTAAGAGGCTATTCTCCAATGATGTGGATAATCATATTTATTTCCTAATTTCATTTGGATTTTAGAACAAATGACTTACAAATAGCATTTTGTAGGAGAAAGAACTTGGAATAGGAATGTAGAAATTTTTGTCTCAGTTTCAAAATTCTATTAGTGCCAAGGTTTTGAAACCCTGCCTTATTGGAGTAGAAATTTTAAGAAAGTGCATATTAGGTGGGGTCTAGGAGGCAGGGGCCTTAAAGTCCAAAGCTGGGCTCCCTAATCATATCCCCTTTTTCTTGTTGCCCAAAAAACAATGCAATCCCAGATCAAGGATCACTGGCTTAATCCAAGGTTCATTTCTTCCTGCTGCTTTACATACATGCTCACTTTTCTTAAATGATAGTTGGTTCATAATAGAAATGTAAGGTTTTACAAATAAAAGGAAATATCTGTCTCTTCAAAAAGTTTGAGAATCAAGAAGTCATTTGGCTAAAGAGAAAGCTGAACCTGTAGTGACCATAAGGTGTTGAGGAGTCTCATGGTCCTAATAAGATCTAATAAAGTACTGATAAGAAATGTGCTCATAACTGGGCCCTTGCTTTGCTTCTGTTCAAAGCTGCACCTTTTCCTTATTCATGTTGCCTGTTTCTTACAAATATTTACTAAATTGCTGAACCAAACACTACCTGTTTAAAAAAATTATTTTATTGATGTTCTTTGAGGAAGCAATAGCAACCATTTCAAAGCTTCTTTTTAGTATCTGCACATCTCATTATAATTTTTTGTAAACCTTCGTTCGTAGAAATACATTTAAAACCAACTGGCTAAATTCTATTAAAATATTCAATATAAATTCTTAACACTGGAATAATTCTGTTATTCACGAAACAAAATGTCTGATACAGTATTAGAACTCAAGTGTGTATGAAAACCTTCATGATGGACATGAAGGGTAACCTAAAGGGGTTCATTAGTGGCAGTTTCAGTGACAGTGTTCAGCTGTCCTACACCAATTCTCCAGAGGAAGGACGCAAACGTGCAATACAATTAGTAGGGTCCCAGGCACAGCCTCCTTGGCACAAGGAATAAACTTGCCATATTGGTATGTTGCCTTACCTAGTGAAATACAGTTATTGGTTTTGCAACAAGGACAATGAGGATATTTGTTTAAAAAGACAACTTGAAAAAGTAACAGAGACAACAGGAAATGATAAATGAGCCAGTCTTTGCTACAGTAATTACTTTAGCATTGAAACAAATGAATAACTTTCACAGCTAAGATATTTGCTGTCTTAGATTGTACCACTACCTGTTCAATAAATATGCACTCCGTGGCCCTTTTTACTGGAGAAAAATACCTAAGAAGGAGGAGTTAGTAAATAATTTTCTGAGAAATTTGTGTTAATGTTTTGAAAAACTGATGATGTCTTTTGTGGAATATAGACCTTCTCTGAAAGGTAGAATAGTTGGGCTTTTGGATTTGGTTTGGTTTGGTTTGGTTTTCTTTTCTTTTTTTCCATCTGCACTAGTTTTGTGCCAAAAGTTGTCATTAATAGGAAAATTAATTTTTCACCAGAAGTGAGTATTTCTAGTATAGACAGGTAAATTAATATACGATTATATCTAATCTATTTACTAAATATTAAATATTATTATGTAGTCGTGATATTATGTGATTTGTTACTATCTACTGAGGTGGTTGGATTTTGGGAAAAGTTATCAAAAGATATCAATTCTATACCTAGTTGCTCAATTTATGATTACAAAACCTGAGACTCATAAGAATGAAGGTAATATCTTTTCTGCCTTTTTCTTATGGATAAGAAAGCCCTTGTTGAGATGTGTCTCACTCTGTACTTACAAGGAATTATTAATGGGACAAATTTAGGATGCAGATATTTTTCATTTTAAGATTTTTCCATATTGTCATAAAAGCTTTTATTTCATTTGCAAAATAAAATTTAATTTTAACAAAATCAAATTGAAAAATTTTTAATTCCAGATTCTCATTTCTGTGTACCAGTATACTAAATGTGTATAAAAAGTGGATATAAAAAATTAGAGGACAAGATTCTTGGGTTCCATCTTCCCTTGACTATATATAAAGCTCTGAATTTATGCCCCAAGTGGTTCCGTTCTCTGCTTATTGGCTTAAGTCTCATTAAGACTCCATCTCCCAAAAGCAGAAGGGCTTTGGGGGCAACAATTTACAGTATGACAGTAAATTTTATCTCCTCCCAGCCCCTTTAATGCATCCCTAAGGCAAATGCATGAAAAAGATCCTTGTACCCAATGTATATAGGGTGATTCAGACTTTGAGCAGTGTATTAGTTTCAGGCAATATTATTTAGCCTGTGAAAGAAAAGGGTTACAAAATTAAGTATAATAGTATGCCAATTAAAATCATGAGTTAAAAATGTTAAGAGCACATTCAATATTAGATACACCCCATAATTCCTACATTTCAAAAATATGAAATTTTCTTGAGAGATCTCAACAAGCAATATAAGCATAAACTTTTCTAACACTACAAAGAAGGGATTTTGAAGTTGTAATCCTTGTCCTTTTCTTGGCAAACAGAAAATAAATAACCAGTCTAGTCACTAATGTTCATGAAAATTAAATTCTATCTCCCCTTATCATAGCAGTGAGCCTTTATCCTATTTTTAAATTTATTTGGAGAAATAAATTCTCTAAATTGTCTTTATCACCTAATCGATCAGTTAATAATCCTTGATTATTTTAAAAAGGAAATGTGCTTTTTTAATTAACAAATTCTTGATTTCCAAGGGTACCCTTTATTCCTCTAAAATGAAAAAGAAAAGAAATTTTGGTAGTTTACCTCCATAGCTTATATTGCCTTTACTTATCATAATATTTTCAGTACCTGGGCTACTCAGGATTTAGAAAAATACATCTACAAACTATTATTAGATTTTGGATTTAATTTTGAGCCTTGAAATAGCATAGTTCATTCAATGCTCTATGTGACATTTCAAAAACCTGAGCAAATAGTATTATTCTTGGAAAAGAAAAGCTCTTTCTCACTAGGTTCAGCATTTAGAAACAATATTGAATTGATTTGAATCAGAAAATTGTCTCTGAAAACCTGAAATGAATATAAACATTAGGCCAATGATCTCACCTCTTGTTCCCTGCCTGAGACTGTTCTGTTTCTTTTGAGTAGTTCTTAATATTCATTCAAACTTTGTATGTGTTCAGATGCATCCCAAAGCCAGAGTTTGCTCTTGCCTTTATTAGATCAGAGCCTTACTGCTTTCTGTACTTCAGAGCTATGTAAGGCCTTGGGGTAGAGTCCTCTTGATGAGGAACATGTTATAATCATGCCACCAGGCACTGTCATCTCACATGTCAAGATCACTTGTATATTTTACTACTATTTCTTCACCCCAAAAACTAAAATGAAGCATTAAGGTGAGGATAGTTCTCCTGCCTTACCCTTCAGGCAGGATTCTTAATTCCTTGGAGTGACAAAGGTTCACAGCCCTTTTTGCCCTAGGAGAGAGAGGGGGGAAAAAAGACTAAGATGCATCATTTATCATGCAAACTGTCTACTGCAACACTGCCAAGAAAATGATCATCCTCATACCACCCATCAATATTCCTGACACCTGTCTAAAAACTCAGGTCATGCATATCCATCTGCCTTTAGAGCAGTGTCAATGTGCAAACATCCCATCACTATTTTTAGGGTCATGTTCAAATTATTCATCACCTGCCTGTCCGTTCATCCAATTTGTCATATTATCCCGATCTACCAATGTCTATTACTGGTCATTTGTCCTTTGCATTGCATTTTTAGAGCAGTAGAGTATAGGATGTTTTTAAAACTGTCAGATATATAAAGGACAGTGGAGTCCTATTGTAGGCCAGGGTTCTCAGCAGGAAATTACCAGGCTTAATGCCCCCTTGGGCTTAAGACGAAACACAGACATTAGGGGTTCCTGTGTCTACTGCAAGTTCCTTTTCATTCGAATTTCTGGTAAATGAATTCTGGTTTCTAATAACTTTCATTATAAAACACAAAATATTTCTGCCTTGAGAAATAGTTCCAAGAGTTTAAAAACACACTTTACAAATGAAACAAAGCTTTAAAAATTAAGGGATTAAAAAAAAGTTGTTCTGATAAAACTGTCAATACTCAAATGCTTATAAATAGTATGCTATATGCAAAACTAAAAGTGAAATAGAAATTTTGATAGAAAAATGTGATGCAGCTTCAGAAACCCATGATGGTATATCTTATCTATCATTTTTAGCATAAAAGTCATAATCTCTAAAGCCAACTTAAATGGTCTGTCAAATTTTTCAAAGATATCAAGCAATTTAGCATTTAATTTTACATCAATATAATTTTTAAACTAATATAGCTCTATTCTCCTTGCTTTTTTATCTTTTTGCCTGTTTCTACTAACACATGTGAAATGAGTATCTTGAGTAGTCTAAGGCATTTCCATGTAAGTGGAAAAATCTTAGACCTAGGACTGAACACAACATTAATTCAGATTACAGTTGTAAAATAATCCTCCCTATGTGATAACACTTTGACCTTAACCTCCATGAGCCTTATTTTTCTTATCTGTCACATGTAGATCTCAGATAGAGGATCTCCACTGTCAGTTTCAGATGGAAGTCTACCTTTCTCTATACAATAGTGGCACACAAAGCCAATGCAAAAGTGTTCAGGCCTCGCTAAAAGATGACTCCCCAGAATTTGTATAAATGTGTTAGAATCCTGAAAAGGATTAGCAGAACCACCGACCACCGTCGCTGTGGTCCTCATTGTTGGCCTATGCTCACATAAATGGTAAGATCTAAGCCCAGAAAAGTACCAGTTATTTTCAGGTACTTTCAAGTGACATGAGTTTAACTGTGGTGCCCATGAACTGAATAGTCCTGGTTGTGAGACTGTTGTAACCCAGGACTTCAAAGTGGCAGACATAACAAAACAACCTGAGACCCCACACCCTGCACATGTGGAAGATACTGTGCTTTAGAAAAATTGTGATTTAGTTAGCCATTTGGGTTCAGAATTCTCATTAATGAAATTCTTGATGATTGATTAATTGGTCATTAATGCTGGAAATATTTGTCTTGACTTTATGGAAATAAGAAAATTCAAGGACAAACCACAACCAAGCTTCTCCCTGACTTTAAGTTCAGGAACAGAGGTTACACTAATAAACATTCATGTACTAAATAATAGCTCTTCACATAATTTTTATGCCAAAAAAAATAAAACATTAAAGAAACAGAATAACAGAAAAATCACATTTATTTTGTATTTACTTTGTGTTACAAATGGTACGTACACTAGGCTGTCTCATCTCTTCAGTCTACCTAGAGAGTACATGTATAATGAAATTTTTTTAGAAGTATAGAAAGTGGAGTGCAGAGTCACTGATGCAGTCGAGCAGGGATTCAAGCAATGGTGTAACAATGGCTGGCAATTTGAAAACCAGCAGTATTACAAAGAAGGTGGTGTTTACATTGACAGAGAAAAGAAAAGAGCATTATGAACACAGAGAACTGCATTTAACAGGAAAAGAGGCTTTGATAAGCAGGCAGATTTAGGGAATGGCAGATAATTTTTCATGACCAATACATGGAATAAGGAAGGGGGACACATGGAGCTAAGTGGAAATAGTAGTTCAGTCTAGGTACTTTCCTCATTTTCAATGGAAGTAGAAATGTATCCTCTGTTCAGGAGGGGTCCATCAAGGTATTTTAAATAATGCCATATCTTTTAAAAAACATAATAAGGGAGAAAGAGGAGAAGGATACCCTGGCAGCAGAGTGAAGAACAGGATAGAGAGATAAGGGACAGCAGGCAAGATGATTGAGAAGATGGACGTCATAATGAAGAGTGAATGTTGTGGATGGTGATGGCAGCAGGAAGAACTATATTTCAGGTGGATTTAGAAGACAAAAGCTTACTATGTTTGCTAAGTGATTGGATATGAATGCCAAGAGAAGTGGAGAGTCAAGAAAAATACGAAGCTTCCTTGTTTGGTTTCCTGGATGATTGATAGTTCTGTTCACGGAGAGAGGGATAATAACATGGGGAAGAGCAGATCTGGGGCCAAAATAATGAACCAGTGTTTTATGTATTTTATTTGAGGACATAAACATAGAAATGAACCTGTAGGACTACTGGTCTGGAGAGAAGTGGAAATGAGAATAATTATGTGTCAATCTTCAAACAGAGGCTGACTCTAAAGGTGCCAGGGAATTCAGGTAGAGGAAAAAGCAAAGATGGCCAAGAGTAGATATTGGAGGAGGAAAACGTGGATGGGTAACAAGAAGTTCTGGAAGCAAATGCAAATTGTGAGGACAATCAGAAGCTTCTCTCTCCTTTGTGTTCTTCCTTTCCCTAGCTTCATGTTTCTCTTATCTAATGTCAAATACATGGTCATTTCACTCTGAGAATTGGATGTAAAAATGCACTTCCTGGTCTCAAGCTAATTCTTCTGGATCATTATGTCTAACATGTAAATACGTGCACCCAGATGTTAACTGTGCTCATAAAGATGCGCTTGCCTCTCATCTTCCCCTGACAGCTCTCTTCACAACAGTCAAGAGTCAGCTTGCTGGGCTGTGTGCCTTGCTGTCCAGGGGCACCCAGACTTTCTATCCACCACCACTCTGTGTACTTTGCTTTACTTTGTTTAATGTAAACAGAGTTTGATTTGTGCCTTTGTGTTTTTCCCCTTTATTTTCTGTTTTCTTTCATTATAAACTCCATGAGGGCAGGGAATTATCCTGTTCCCCACTGTAAATGCAGTGCCTGGAAGAATGCCTGATACATAATAGACACTCAATAATTATTTGTTGAATAAAAGACTAAGATTGGCACACATCTTTCTAAAAACTGAACTATACTAATTTTTAAAGAACATTCCATATCAGATTAACCCATCAAGTCTCAGGTTTTCAATTCTGTGATTATTTCAACAGAATTGACACAGGTTCATTAAAGTATGTTGGAAATCATAACCTATAGCTTATATAGAATTATATTAATTAGTATTTTACACCACAATATGCTTTATCATTACTATTATAGAATCATGTTATTATATAATTGTATGTTATATGCTGCATTTAAGTTTTATAAGTGTTTATATCATAAATTTTAGATTAATTTTCACTCCTAAAATAAACTGATGGATTCCAGCTTGTGATTTAATTTTTTATTTCGACAAGGCATTTAAAAAACATTTTAAGGAAGAACTTGTACAGAAAATATAATTCTAAACATTGCTTTGGAAGTAATAGCAGGGACTGTTTACTGAAAGGGGAAGAAAGAGACCTTCATATGCAAATGTATGGCATTTGAAAATGTCATATAGCTACATCTACATATAAATAAGCTGCTCTCTGAATTCCAGGGAAGGGAGACTTTGTATAGCTTTAGCCAATTTCGATATCAAAGTAAAGTAAACTAATAGAGTAGCAGTGAGACATGGAAGAGCACATCTTTAGAACCTCTTTATACAGCTGCAGCACTCCAGGTCAAAGACTACCTGGCCAAAATCCAAACCAAAATGAAATTAAGTCCCACTGTGCTTGAATGGTAATGGAAATGAAACAGCTAGGTAAAAGGGATGGGCAGATCAAACATTGACAACTCCTAAAAACGACATGGAAATCCAGGGAAATACAATGTGCAGTATCTACATTTAACTTCTATGCCAGGATGGTTTAGTGGGGTTTTTTTGTTTTTGTTTTTTTACATAAAGCTTGAAAGGTTGGAACAAAAAAAGAAAAGACACTCAATTTTCTACTTGATATTTGTTTCTTGATATAAGGATATTGCCTTGGCTTAAGATTGTCACTTTGGGAAAATTCCTCCAGTAAACCGTAGTATGTAAACTACCAGGTAGGGATACATAACTCCTCTGTATTAAGTGAATTTTCCTTCTAGGATGTTGGGATACCATTCTATAAATTATATTTTCCCTACATTGCTTGGTGCTTCCAGCTCCCGGAGGAGCCACAGGGGGAAAAAAATCAATAAATTATCTATGCAATTTTTACTGATCACTTCATGGAATTCGTGTGGGAGTTGTTTCCCTACCAGCAAGAGCTGGCTGCAATTTGTCAGATAGTACCTGTCCTGCAATTTCATTTTAGGTGCTAAAAACATAACAAAGTCTGCCCTGGCCTCTATCCAGCATATTTATAAGGGAGCTGGGGCCGAAAGAACTTTCTACAATGATAACTGAAGGGAAACATTTGAATTTTAGGAAAAAAAAAAGAAATTTTAACAAGTTTAAGGTAGAAGAAGAGAAAATGGACAATCTGATTTTCCAAGGAACCCAAAAGATCAGAACGGTCTTCAGACGGATTCTTACAATGCTACATTTTATGGAACACAGCTGAATGCTTGTGCTTTTCTTTGAAATGACCTTTCAATCAAAGAATTATTACTGTTGGAAAGACTAAAAATTTTAGACTCAGAATATTTAGGCAATTTGTCCAAGGGCATCTAGCTATTTACGCTGAAAGTATGTTAAACTGTGATCTCCTTGACCACAAAGCTGGCTGATCTCTTTCTGTTGCACCAGCCTGCCTCTTGATATAGAGAGCAGTAGGAAAAAGGTGGCAAGATGCACACTGGGTACATCTGAAAATATACAGTCTCTTGTAGCAGATATTAAGGGAACCAAAGCAAATCCCTAATGAGGATTAAAAATATCGTATCAAAGAACATGTTCAGAAAACTAAAAAAGGAAAAAAGAAGTAGAGAAAATTTTGTTGACTTTATGCTAAAATGTGCTGACGTGTGGGGATATTTATGTTTTTCTGAACATCTGGTGGATATTAGTATGTTTTTATTCACCATCTTCTATTATTAATGAAAAGGAAAGATGGATAATTATGATACACTGCTACCAATGAATGAATATCATGCACGGTTTTCTCCACTGTATTACAGAATCTCATCATCCCATAAAACATAAAAACATAAAGTTATTTTTAAAAACAGGAATTTGGATATTCTTATAATACAAACTTTTTTCCATAAGAATAGACCATATTGAGTCAGCAACACTCATGTCTGAGAGAGGAGAATACATTTCAAGTCATGATTTGTTGTTACTAACAAGGGATTCAAATGATACTCTTAATGCTGCCTGTAGTTTGAGAAATAACCTAAACTTATGTATTTGTTTTGACAGAATTTCATAGTTTTTATAAAACTTCATGGAAGAGGCATTTAATTAGAGATAAAAGCCACCATGGCCATTGTCTCTTTTGTAGATTGTCACCGTGAAAGGTGTGTTTACTGACCTTGTAATCTTTCCCCAGCCTGGCCACCATATAGGTTTTCTTTAAATACTCAGGGCTTTTACATGAATCCATTATTGGGTAAAACTGAATTCCTTCCCTAAACTGCAAGGAACAACTCATATGCAAATGATGACTAAGAAAGTTCTGGCAGTGGAACTGTGGGTCCTGCTGGAAAAATGGGTGCCCGTGAGCAGGAACACTAGGCTCTGCCTGCCTTCGTGGGTGCCCACTTGTAGATGCCAATGTTGTAGCTTTTGTGGCATATGCCACACTCCTCGATCCATGCCTTCTACCCTTGTGTCCTTCACTATGGGACATATGGCTTTTTGTGTAGTTTATTCCAGTGTCATATACTCTCACACTTTTTCATTTATCAATTCTCGTTCCCACTTCATGTGTCAGTTTAGATGTCCTTAGAGTAGTCACTTTCTTTTATTGAGCACTACCTATACACCAGGCACTGTGCCAAATGCTTATTTCACATCTCGTTTATTCATTACACATATTAGTTTAAAATAGTTATAATTTGATGAGTACTTCCTGTACTCAACATTGCCGAAGTTATAAATAATAATTTGCGAGTGGTCAAAGAGCTAGGAAAAATGGGAAACGAGACAAAATAAGGCAAGATCTGAACCCAGACAAAGGGGCAAGCCTGTCATCGTATTACCTGATGAGTTTGCAGGTAGGTACTGCTGCCTCACCCATTATAAACTGAGGCTGTGTGGCTTCCCACCTTCACCACGGAGTCTGAGCTTGAGTCCTGCGCATAACCTCAGCCTCCCAGTCTCATCTGACAGATGAGGAAACATCTACAGAGGGATGCATGACTTGCTTTAGGTCCCACAACTAGTGAGCATGGGCACTAACTTTTGAACTAAGACAATCTGACACACTGGCTCTTCATTTGTAGTAGAAATGAGGTTACTTTCGGTATGTGTGAAAGTTCACTGTGGACAATGACACTATTTGACTCATAATATTTCAATTATGTACTGTGAGACTAACAGCAAGCATGCTTAGGTGTACTACCAAAAAACGCTACCAAATGTTTGGAGAATAAGAGTGAAACAATTTTCCTTAAAGTTTTCAGGCTCATATTTTGCTCCTGGTTTCTTCACAATGCCCTTGTGAAGATAAAAAGATGATAAAAGGCTTGTGCAGGTCAACCTTGTGTAGCGAAAAGACAGATGGAATCCTGAGACTGCAGAGCTGAGTGTGCTAGGCGTGCTTCATCTTCTCTGTAGCACGCTCATCTTCTTTAATTGGTGTGGAAGATCCATGTTCCAAACCTCAAAGATCCCTACCCGGGAAGTTACTAAGCCTGACAGCGATCTGAAAAGGCAGTCTTGTCACCCAGTCAGGACACAGAAAGAGTTGCCTATGACCCAAGACCAATAAAAGAAAAATAAAGATATGAAAGTTCTTACTCCCAGAAGCAATCAGCCCACTCCTGGTTCTGCCAACTATGACATAAAAGATTGCCAAACTTCTTGATGTGGAAATACGCATTAGGCACCTGGAGAAACTCTAAAACGCAGTATAAACATGAACTCAACTGGTAAATATCTGAGTTTAAGAAGTTGAGGAAGGGGGCTGGAGCTGTGGCTCAGCGTTTACGGCACTTGACTGTCATGTGCAAGGACATGGGCTCCAACCCCAGCACCAAGTACATAACAAAGTGTTGAGCAAAAAAGGCCACATGAAAAACTAAATAAATTGATTCTGTCTTTCTCTCTCTCATTGTACCTTTCTCTCTTTAAAAAAAAGAAGAAGAGAAAAGTTGAGGGAGGGAAGAAAGTTTCATTTTCTTAGTAACAAAAGGTTATCCATAGTGAAAAGCTATAAATATGCCAAATCTAAATGGATAAGTAAAAGTAAAATCTTAAATTTAAAGATTTCACCATTCCTTGATGCAAAAAAAAAAAAAATTGGTGACCTTTATTTTCAATTATAGTACTTTTTATAGTAAAAAAATAGTTGTTACAGGAAATCACTATTAAATTTTGGTAACTTCCTTGCCAGTTTTTCATATTTCCCACATATTATATATATAATATATACATATAATATATATATACATATATATTAGCATCCAATTTTCATTTTCTATATCATCAAAAGTCTTTATAATTTTTTTCCTAGTTAAAAATTTATTATTTTGTTATACTGTAACTTAACTATTATACAATTGCCAAACATTTTGCATTTCTTCTCTTATTTCAGATGATGATGTAATTGATATTTTTGTAATATATTTACTTTTTTCAACTTATATATATTTTTTAAATTTTATCAAGGAGTTGAATTTTTCTACATAAATGTGTATGTAGTAACAATATTATATGCACCTGATCCTAATCCAGAGTCACCCCCACATCACCCACACCCCAGTCTCTTAACTCTTCTATATTCCCCCCCAATAACAGATATAAATCTCTCTCTCTATATATATATATATATACACATACACACATATGTATATGATTGTGCATTTTCCAGAATTAAATGATTGCATAAGTATTATTTAGCTTCTCAAGGGAGTAAAAAATAAGCAACATATTTGATTCTACCCCTAGATCCCTCCCTACCATCCCTTCCTCTACCCTTCCTCTTCTTCCCGCCCCCTACATATTTATGTTTCCCTAGATTATGTGTTGCTTCGACTTTGGTGAGTGTAGTACATGACCTTGACCTAAAGTTTTTGATATATAATTAGTTTTTGAAAGTCCGTATCTTGTTTTCTCCTGCGAGTGGTATCACAAATTCTTGTGTCTGCACCATCAACCACTGGCCAGTTAACAGTTAAATGGCCACCTGATAGTGCACCATAATGAGCAACTTAACTTCCCTGCTATCTGAGAGCAGCTTATAGACATGAAATGAAACTTAAAAAAAAAAAAAAAGAATGCCCACTGTATTTCCAAATAAGTACACAGGTACACAGACCCCCCCTACAAAAGTACATATAGTAAAATACTAGAAGTAAACAAGTAAGATGTCAATAACAGTCTATTTTAGGTTATAAAGCTTGTGTATTTTTCTTTTGTTGTTTTACTATCCATATTTTTACTATTCTCCACTCCATGTGAATTGCTTTTATAATGAAAAATACCCCGTGTACTTTATTTTCAAGAAAAAGTATAGAACTAAGCAATTTAGCCCTCTCAAAAACAGCCACATTCTTCACGTTGAATGATACAGTTTCTATTAGTAAGTGAAACACCTATGTTTATGACTACACCTGCAGACTCAAGTGGAGAAGGAAGGCAATCATAGGGATCTCTCCAGGCAAAAAAATTATCTGTACCTTTCAAACAAAATTGTTTCAGGCCTGGAATTATCCAGATGACTGACTCTTTCATTTTTCCCCTAACTCCACGTGTACAACCCAAGACAATTCCTTACTATTGAAAGATTGCGAAGAAAACACCAGATTAAAAATGAGAACACACAAAGCAATAGGTGCAGGTAAAGGAGAATTTTCTGTACTCTGTGTAACTTTTCCATAAATCTAAATCCATTTTAAAATAGATTCTTAAAATGAAATACATATGGTTTCTGGAGCTGTTTATCTGCCTTTAACCCTCTGTATGATACTGGGGATTTCTGACTTTAACTTCTGAATTTATCAAAGAAAAATGTATAGACAATGCATACACATAAATATAAATGTCCATGATTTATATAGATGCATTTGTATCTGCATGCACATGTGTGAATTCACACACACACTGACTCCTAGAAGATTTGCGATCTTCAAGTGAGAACTGCAAACACTTTGAAAAATATAAAGCCTTAAGCAATCAAAAAATAATAACATCATTTAATAATCCTTCAGCCAATAGATGACCTGTGTTATATAATGGAAATTGGAGAGAGCAATACAGTTAACTTCTTATCTTTAAAGAACTCCTATTTTCTTGTGATAAATTTTTCAAACAGATAGGAAACACTTTGCTTAAAATCATTCCTCAGTGATGTTTCTTCATAGTCTAAATTCCCTTTCATTTCATATTTCTTATCTTGCCTTTAAATTTACATCTCCAGATGCCTTATAGACTGTTATAAATGTCATTTTCCTACTTTGGACATTATATGGCTATAAGTCTCCATTTAATAAATTTTCTTAATATTATTTGGTGAACATTTCACCACCTAATAATTTTTTTACCAATACTAAACAATGAATTCTTTCCTGTTGACATCAATTCTATTGTAGACATACTCAAATATAAACAGAGTTTTCAGTGTTTTCCAAAACAAAAAAAAATGATAAAGTATTTCTGACATGCTTATATGTTGGAACTTTAACGTTTCTTCTCATGTCCTCCATTGTCCAGAATGGCATTACCTAGATAATGAGGTCGACAACCTAGTTATATTTGAATTGTTCCTCCATTTTGAAATACTTAGAACATATTCAGTCCACCTCTAATATAGATGTGGGAAAGAAGTATTTATTCTCCTTCCTTTGCTACTACTCAAGTTCAAGATTTAAAAATTTTTATTTACACTGTTATTCAGGTCTCCTGCTTGTTTCGCCTGCTTCCTCTGCATCCTGTCATTCATCCTTTTTCCACACCAGTCAGATATGGGCAAAGCTATTCAAATGATCTCCCATTGCCCTTGAAACTAAAGCAACACTTCCTAGCCTGGCATGCAGAGTTCTGCATAGAAAGGGTCTTGTTGATCTCTTCATCTTCCTTTGATCTCTCTCTCCTCTCTACCTGACTTCCTCTGCAGTGGCCACAATGCTGGTGTCTGGAACACTCTTTCCTACAGTACAGCCTTCCTCTGCATGCTATTCACTTTGTCAGGGGCTCCTTCTGGGCTCTTCACCTGACTGGCTCTTTCTTACCCTTCCTTCCTATTCCTTTCCTCCCCTCTCAGAACTAGGTCTCCTGCTCAGTGTTTTGTGCCTGAACACCCTGTTCTTCCATGTAATATTTCTAATTTGGATATTAGGATTTTGTATCTTCATTTTCTTATATTGCCTGTCTCACTCTCTTGTATGTGTGCCCTTCAAGAGAAAAGCTATATCTGACTCACTGCTTACACCCTGTACCTGTAGTATTTCAGTCATGGGAGGAAACAAGTATTTTATAAGTGAGTGATTTCATTGATGAATCAATTAGGTGCAGAGCGAATGAAACTTTGGTAAATTTAGAAACTTCATTACAGGAAATACATTTTTTACACTTCCAAGATCCAAGGGGCTACATGGTCACATTCCAAAAGCCAAAAGTGGTGAATTAATATTCACCATATCAATTAAAGCAAAAGTGATGGGATTTGAATGACCTATGTCACTCTCTACTCCCATCTCTGAATATATTCATTTTGTGCTCTATTTCTCTGGAATACCCACTTATAATACAAGCTGTTCTCTTTCTATGGGCAAAATAGGTGCTTGACTATCTCCAAATTCAAACTTTTTATGTGTTTTGTAACCCCTATTGATTTCTTGAGTGGCTAACCATGTACTTGGAGAGTGTAAATTATACACTAGGAGTGTGTTAGACCTATTAAAAGGTAAACGAACACTATGACACCACAAAGTACCATTTAGTTAATAACTGATTTCAAGCACTAAATGGCATCCAAGAGAAAAGAAACTATTTAGACTCACAACATCCTTAACTATTTCTAGATTTTTTTTCACTCAAAATTATCACTGACTCAAAAGTAAGAAAATGAAAAAAAATTGCATTTAACTGAAGGATAATATTTCAAATACAAGAACATTTAATTTTTGAAGTTTTTAGTGGAATACTTTAAATTTCAATCCTTCTTAAACAAAATTTGTCAAACTTTAGCATTTTCTTAATGAGTCACAATTCCATTTGAACATCAGTTTTTCAGACATTCTGAAAATACAGACAGTTAGTATTGGAGATCACAATACAGATGTGACCTACAATCATTTTGTCGCAAAGATCTTTGATGTCATTTGCTTTTTTGATCATTTCCTTCTTTCCAGTAAAGGTGGAATGCAGCATTGTTTGTTCTATGAAAGAATGAATGATGTAAGATGACTATCTTCCTTATAAGGTGAATTAATAAATCAAAAAAGAACATAGCCCATTCCAAAGTGCTTTTCCTCCTCTCAAAAATCTATATTTGCTGTAGCTATTGTTTGATATAATAACACCTTCAATACGTAATTTTTGTGTTGAAAATGCAATGAACCACAGGTGCTTTAACATAGCTTAAACTAAGGTGATCATAGTTTATCATCCAAATTAGAAATCTTCATACCAACTGACACCAATCTTTCAGCTCACTTTTGTTGATTCCATATGGACCATTAAAAAGTATACTTCATCCATTTAAGACTTTGGTTGGCAAATGGTTACTGTATAAGTATTCTAGGGCTGCCATAACAAATTCCCACAACCCAGATGACTTATAAGAAATTTATTACCTCAGAGTACCAGAGACTGAAAGTCTAAAATTCACTTCCTGCAAAGGCTCAAAGGAAGAATTATTCTCTGTCTCTTCCAGGTTCTAGGGCTCCTATGTGTCTTGGTTTGTCACACCATAGCTCCAGTTTCTGCTTCCATCTTCACACGACCTTATACTTTTCAAGATACATGATTCAATCCAGTACAGTAACTAATGAAATATTCAGTTATTATTTTCCCAATCACTAGATATAAGATTTTACTAACATTCAAAAAATATGGGTTAACTCTGGTTTAGGAGCAAATGCATATCATATATTACTTTATACACATTTATGATTGTATCATAATTCAATTCCTTAATAAAAAATTTTAAAAACATGTAATGCTGGGAATGAAAAGACTTGTTCACTGAAATTATTTTGTCACTATAATAGCTTAAATGGAAGAATGATGTGGAAATCCATGATAGACTTTCACACCATTAAACGTTTTATTTTAGAAAGGAATACCACATTTAATAACAGTTTTATTCTGCTTAAATACAAAGATATTTGATTAACTGACATGTACAAAGATATAATTGAGAAATACTATCAAAAGAAAATAACTTCTCAATATAATTAAACTCTTCTGGGCTATTCTGTGCTCAGAAATTCCTTATTAATAAAAATTTCAGAATTCTGCCTTAGATATGATTCCATGACTACTTTTTAAATCAGTTGTATCTGAATGCTAATTCCATTACCATGTCAAACCCACCTTCAGAAATACTTGGAACATAATCAGCTATATTTGCTTTTTTAAATTATTACACCTTATCCTTGAATATTAGAAAAGATTGTATACCTTATAGTCCTTTCAGTGAGGATCATGTTAATTTGGTCAGTCACATCATATGGTAGTACTCCAAGTGTGTAAATCAATCCAAATCTACACCATAAATTCTTTAACTGCCCTTTCTGGGCCATGATATCATAAAAAGGAAACATGCAGACTCATTAATATTGGCTCATACTTGGTCTTTCCATTCATTTATAGATTTCCTTCTTGTTACTTACAATTAGCAATACATTTTAGGCCTTCATATTTTTGCATTTCACTGAAAAAGATTGAAGGACATAGGAAATGTGGCTTTAATCTATTTACCCAACGCTTTCATCCAGAATACATACATTTTATTGAGTAGAGTTCTTCACCATGCTACACCTTACCTTGACACTTAAACTGGTGACTGGCTGTGCCTTTATGTGCGCGTCACATCACTGATGTGCACCCGGCTCTTTGAGGCTAACAACCAAGAGCAATAGTTTTTGCAAAGCTACCACTGCCAAATGTGACTCCCATAAACGCTGTCCCCTGCTGCCTTCTTTTCCACTCTCAATAACTGCTATTTTTTGTAGCATCATCTATCCCAGTTGTCACATGGTCACAAATGGCATTTTGCTTCTATATATTTCCCTTTGTTTGCATTCTTTGCTGTTGCTACTATTATGACTTTATCCTTGCTGCAAACTAGCTGAACCTATGTAGACATCAGCAATGGACCAATACTTCTTTACTCACAGTCAGAAGTTGAAGCAATCATATGTGGTGTAATCTGCACCCTTTCTCAGCTGTGCTATTTGTTCCTATATAGAAGAGGATGCTTCATTTGCTTTCACACAGGGAGTTTTTATTGTTCTTCTGTTAGTTATCGAACAGACATTAAGGAAGACTGGAGACTTGAAAAAGATGGTCTCCACATATCAGAGATTTGACAAAGTTTAGAAGTCTCACAGATGTTGGCACTTACTTCAGGCACACAGCTGATTATTTGAGAGCTGGGTTCTCAAAAGAGGCACAAACATTCTAAAACAAATCTTTAACCTTACCAAGGTTAAGGAATGCTTGGCATGCACAGGGTCCCTGAGGACTCCTGTGACTTGCAGAGGTGGGTATGGCGAAAACAGCGGAGAGCAAACCATTGTCATTATTCTCCAATCACAGCAGAGATCACCACTTAGCACAGGAGCTCAAGAACTGAGATGGACTTGGGACCAGAAAGGTGGGCCAGGCCCAGGACTGTCACCAAGGGGAGAAAGAGGGATCCAGAGCCAGGAAAACCTAACATTGCATGATCTAAGACAAAGACAGCAAGAGAAATGGCTAGATGAGGTTGGGAGTATAGTGATATACAATGTCTGAGTGTCAAAATTGCCCAGAATGCTTTTTTTTAAAAGACAGATTCAGGACCCTCAGTGGGTTGATTCTATTCTATTAATCTGAACCAAAGCTTAGAAATCTATTTCTCACATCAATTGAGGTGAGTTTGCACTAGAACAATCAATGCTGTCCTCAAAAGAGGAATTATAGTACACTAAAAATGATCATTATACTTTATCTCATTAAATTTTGTTGTAAGATCATAGTACAATTGTGTTCATATGAAACACACACATATGCATACAGTTTTGTGAAGGGTGTAGGAACAAGTGTCTTCTGTTATCTGTGATATCTAATTGCAAGGTACTGTTCAGGTGCCTGGCATAGCACAACATACCCAATGTCACTATCTATAATTTCTAGACTAGGCAGCTTATTAATATATTTAGAATTAAATATTCCATTGAAATAATGCAAAACTTTTCTAGCTACTAGAAGTCCTTTTACCACTAACTTTATGAGACGTTTATTTCCTTTCATTTTTTTCCAGAAGTTCAGTTTTTAGTTTCCATATAGATTTATACACCATTGCCAGTGTCCTTTCTCAAGCACTTTTGAGACTCTGCTCATGGAAGCCTATTGAAGAATCAAAGCTATACCTTGTGCCTTAGTGTAAGAAATGACAAAAGTTCTCCAGTTCTTATAGAGTGCTCTTGTAGAAAATCAAGCTGACTGCCAGCCTTGCTCATTGTAATACCATCAAGTATATCTGTGCTTATAGTTCTGATGTTTGCCATCTATCACTGTAAAATAGTCTCAAGTATGAGAATAAATGCATGATCATATTCAGAAGGAGACAAAGAGAAATGTTTTATAAATTTATAAACCTAGTTTCTAGTTTTTTTTTTAGAAAGGGAGAGAAAGAGAGAGAGAGAGAGAGAGAGAATCAACTTTATTTTTCCATCTAGCCTTGGTTTCTCCAACACTTAGTTGTATATGTGGTACAGGGGTTCAAACCCAGGTTCTTCCACATGCCAGGCAAGCACTCCAACAACTGAGCCACTGCTCCAACCCTCTGGTTTCTACTTTAAAGTGAATTTTCCTGTTTTTCTTTATGTTTTGTTTTTAAGTAGAAGTTTCCTTTTTTGTTGTCCTGAAAAAGTTATATATATTTCTTACCTTTGTATGATACCGTAGACACAGTGTGAATGGACATATTAGATTTCATGAATTAACATTTGGTGCACCTAGTTGCAGTGTGATTTTTATAGTATGGCATGCGTACAGATGCCAGTTATTCCACCCAGAAGAACCAAAGTTCCCAGGGCCCTCATTCTTTAAATAAAAACAGTTATAAACCCTTCATTTTAGAATTGCCCATCCCTGCTTACCAGGGATGATATTTTTAAATCTAGATGATCTGCTCATTTCTCCATCAGCCCCACCAGACGCTATAGAAAGAAGAAAGCCCCTTTCTATGGACCATTTCTATAGTCTGTAGCCGAACCCTCCAGCAGACATTCTTTCATGAGATAGATCTCACTGTCCCTCCAGTCATTTCCTGACTACAAAACATTGCTGCCATGACACAAGATTAAAATGCTTTTTCTGCTGATAATGATTGCTGGATATTCTTCTGGAAGTTTATCTATGCTGGACAACCATGTTAGTGGAGAAACCTATGGGAACGGTGCTTTAATTAATAACTACATTATTTATCATTTTTTCTGTGCTATTTTGTACAGATTACAACAGTAATTTTCCAAAAATCAGGTATATTCCTTGCCTTTACAAAAGAATTTCTGAACTAATGTGTCATACAGAGAAGTAAGCAATGATAACTATTTAGTGTGAAAGCACTAGGAGGAGGTGGCTGTAAGTAGGAGGGCAAGTGAGTCCAGACTGAAGGGGTAGGGGAGAAAATCACAGAAGAAAGAATGACAGGGGCTGGGGTGGTGGCTCAGCGGTTACGGCGATTGCCTGCCATGCACAAGTACGCGAGTTCAAACCCCAGCACCACGTACCCAACAAAGTCTCAGATCAACAAAGGCCACATGAAAAACTAAATAAAATTGTTTCTCTCTGTCTGTTTCTCTCCCTGTCCCTCTCTCTCCAAAAAAAAAAAAAAAGAATGACAGTGATGAGATCCGAACAATGAGTCAGATTTGGATCAATAAAGGGGGTTGGTGAACATTTCAGGCAGAGAGAACAGCATGTGGAAAGTCCTAGAGAGGAGAAAGAAGTTTCCTATCATAAGTGCAGGAGGACACAGGAGAATTACAAAAGGTGAGGATGGGAAACTGAGACCAGATTCTGAATGGTCTTCCAAATAATATTAAATTTTGCTTCATTGAAAGAATAATGAGGAATAATTTGAGAACTGTTTCTCAGTAGCGGGGGTGGTTAAGAAAGGCAATGGTCCATTTGTGTTTTTCTTCTGGGAAGATCACTCTGACTGTAATGTGCAGAATCATTTTTGGGTGGGAGAGGTAAGATTGGAAGCAAGATTGGTAATTTACCAAGTAGTGATAATCTAATTAAAGTGAGTAGGAGTAGAAATGTAGAGAAATAGGCACATTGAGAAGATATTTAAGAAGTAAGCATCACAGGATTTGGTAATTTACTCAGTTAAAATTGAAAGTGAAAACCTGTGTCTGGTTTGAGTTGATGAATGGATGAATATTCTGGGAAAAGGAGCAGGGAAAGGCAGTGGAAAGAGAGCTTGGTGAGTTCAAGGTCACTGAAAGATATGGAGGTCTGATAGACATAAATAGGAAACTGTATAAAGGTGTGATCATCTATTAAAAAAAAGTAATCTGAACCATAGATATGTAGCTGGGGAGGGGAGAGGGAAGGATGATAGGGAGGGATCTCAGAGCAGGGAATCAACAATGTGGCTTACTCTGTACTCCCCCAAGAAGCAAAATAATACTGGAAAATACACAGTCATATACTATATATATATATATATATATATATATATATATATATATATAGTATATGATATATATCAAGAGCAAGAGAGAGAGAGAGAGAGAGACAGAGAGAGGGAGAGAGAAATTTAGATCTGTTATAGGGGGAACTATAGAAGAATTAAGAGACGGGCGTGTGGATGATTAAAAATAAATCATCCGGCTGACCCATCCATATTTGGAAGTCAGAGGTAGTTAGGTGATGATGGTCACCTTGGGTGGGGATGAGCTTTCGGCGGCAATGTTCAAGATGGAAAAGGAGAAGAACTTAGGCAAGCATCAATACTTATGGAATCACTTGGAAAGCAGGAGAACACAAAGACTACAAAGAAACAAGCAACAGTATATAAAAGGTAGGTGATGTACTGGAAACCCAGGGAGAAAGTAACAAAGGTATTGAATATTACAGAGAGATTGAGACAGTCGAGGTCTGAGACTACCTGGCTTAGCCAGGAAGATACTTCTGTTGACCTTGACCATAGCAATTTCTCTGAAGGGTGTCAGAGAGCCACTGGTTAAAGAATGAATGGAAGTTAGTGTCATAAGTGAAAGCTTAGCTTAGCTGTAAAGTGGGGAAAGGAGACAAGAGGTATGCAGAGGGACATGGATTGAGAGAGGTATTGAAATTTTCATTTTAAGAAGGAAGACATTTTAACATTCTTAAATGCGGAAGGAGGAAAGATTGAGGGAGAGTTGAATATACAGGAGAGAAAGGAGAAAATTGATGGAGCGAGCCATGGAGGACAACAAAAGAAATTCACAAAGACCTAGCCTTAGACAGGATGCCCCTTCTAGGGTCAAAGGAAGAAAGAAAAGAATTGATTTTCCGAACAGCAGCTGGATCTAGGTGGGATAAAGAGTCAAGAGTCTTAAAGGGAAAATAATAAATAAAATACAGAGGTGAGATGTTGTGTTTTCACAAGTTCTTAAGTACATGCATGGCCTGCTTTTTACACTGGAAAGATCCCCAACTTTGACCTCAGTTCTGTTTACCAATCATACAAATTCCTAAGACAAGTAATTCAATCTTTTTGAGTTTTAGTTTCTTAATGTATACAAAATGGAAAATTTACAAATCTAACATGAGGAGGGATGTTATAAGGAAAATATTCTTTATCATGTTATATATTAACACAATGATGATTCTGTTGTGGATTCTAAAGTAATTCTAGATCTATTTATTATCATATTGAAGAAGAATCTGATTTCTTGGCTGTATTTAGAAGACAATATGCAAAATCATTGGGAAACAAAAGATATAGCACATAAATCATGTAACCTAGAACAGATACATGTTATATCCTCAAGAATTATTTGTGTAATAAATTACTAAGTTCTCTTTGCTTTGCTTTCACTATGTTCCAGTAAATCCTCCAGCCCCAATCCTCCTCACCCTCTGAGGATTCCTAACTTCAGGTCACAGAGAAAAACAAATGTGTCTCTTGATAAGGCTTATCTTGATCATTTGCCCATTTCTGCATACACAGCCTAAGAAGAAAACAGCTTGACTCTCACAGTCCAGGCAACTAAAATGGATGGGACTTGAACACATTGCTTCTTTATGCTGTCAGTGTCAGAACTGTCACAAAAGACACTCACTAAGGACACCCAGGTTAGCCACTAAGCAGAAAGAAGTGGCCAGAAATGCATAGATTTAGTTCCAGACAAATGAAGGAATGTGTTCTGGCAATAACAGGGCTCCCCATAATATTTTTTCTTTCTCTAGGGTCTATAGCAAACTTTGTCTTCTGAGAACAGCTTGGAAACAAGAAGACACGCTGCAGCGAAGGCTCAGTGGGAAGAGCTGGAGAAAATTGCCCCTGATAAGTTTAAGGCAACTCCGGCTCTGAACTCTCAGGAGGCTAATGAATCATAGATCCCTACCTCTTCCCAAGGCCTGATATTTACAGAGTGTTGTCAAAACCATCTAAAGTTCCATAAAATATTGTGTTTTTAAAAGGTTTTCAAGCTAAATCCTCTAACCCCATAAGAGTTCCCCACTGCTGAGAGCTAATAGGTTCTTGACTGGTGAAGTTTGAAGAAGACCATTGGAGGTGGAACGCAGCTTCTCCCAGTGGTCTGCATTCTTCATCTGATAGCAGGCAGAGCATTTCTGAATCAAAATAATAGAGCAAATACTAAGAGGCACCGTATTTAAGTCTTAATAGTAAACTAAAAAAGAGCATTTTTCTTTCTTTTTTTTTTTTTTTGGAAGTCCACAGTTTCTAACTATAACTATGTAAGCCTTGTTAGGCAAATCCTCAAATTATAATAATTATATTTGGATGTCATGGGTTTAAAAATTACACTTAAATTTCTCTCCCAAGATTTCACAGATTTCTCAGTGTTTATCTATGTAAATATATTACCAATAGAAACGGAAATAATAAAAGATCATGCAAATAATCACGCAGTATTATTGCATTTCAGTCACCCAAGTCCCCAAATTACTACATATATTTTAGATTCTGGTACTTTTTCCAATTTAAGTTCAAGCAATTCCTGAAAATGCCATCAAGAACTTGCTTGAAAATATAATGACATGAAAATTAGTTTTCTTCCACTTTATATTAATTTTATATCCAGTAAGAATGTTTGTAGATGATGATAATGTGGATAATCATTTTCCACATTTTCTATTAGTGCCTTATCATTTGGGGATAAGAAGAATTTTTTTCTGCATTTCCATCCAGACTGTTCCCAATCCATGCCACTGCCTAACTAACGTATTTGCAAATCTAAGTGCTTTCAATTATTCTTCTAAAAAAGGGGATAATGTTCAGCTTGCAGAAGAAATGTTGAATTTGTAGCATTTGAAGAACTTGGTAAAAAAAAAAAAAGAAGAAGAAGAACTTGGTCTCTGTTTTGAAGAGTTCTTTTTCTAAAGCTTTAACAGAGATTAAATAACTATGAATGTTATGATTGGCTTTCTGCTGTTCACAAAATTTGAGAGTTGATTGTGTCCTTAAATGCCTCTGTTCCGTGTGCTAGGCTGTCACTTTTAGCTCGCATCCTATTTGAGTCTCTGTCCTAGAGGCTTAAAAAAGAAGAGACTCTCCTCATCTACTCCTCTGTGCCTTGAAGAAACTGTGACAGCAGGTGAGGCTGTTAAAGAATTCATCAGTTTGCAAGAACTCATATTGCATTACATACAGAAACTGTTCAATAGGAACAGTTTTCTGATCTTTAAAAAACTTCCGTTGCAATTCAAGCTAGGTACGAGGTTTTACTGACACCTCACATGTTTCTTCCTGATAAGATAAGGAGAGGAAATCACAAGAATTGAATATCTTCTCAGAGACCAACTTTAATCTACAACAGGGACAAGCATGACTTTACTTTGAATTCATAATTTATTTCTGTCCCAGGTATAATATAAATATGATGGAATTTGATATTTTCTTTTTCCTAGTTGGTTAAATAAAATTATTTTCAAATTGCTTTGGAGATAGGACAATAAGTAGGGAAAGGGTAAATCAAGTGACCACAACAGGGGCAAAAATACCAATGTTTCAATGCTGAAGTTTCCCTATACTGTCATTAAATATGAAAAATAATGTTATATCGATATTCAACATTATAAGTTTTGGCTTTCTGGAATAGTTTGCTACATTTTGTGTATCCAGAGGAGAAGATAGTTGGAAAGATAATATTCATACACATATGCTTATCAAGATAAAATGTAGTATTAAAGGATGATGTTAAAATGTGAATTTAAATCCATACACATATTGTTTTCAAAAGGAAACAGTACATACTAGTTATCAGTTAATATTAGAATGTTGGAATTATAAATATAGTTCAAATTTAGTATATTTTATTTCTTTTTAAAAAGTGAAGTGTCCCCATAATTAAGACAAAAATTTGTTCTTTTAATATCTATTATTCCTGCTTCTCTACTTCTTTGTCCTAGGAGATAAAAAATAACATTTTACAATAAATGTTAGTAAACTTTTATTAGTCATGCCTTTTAAGTAAATTTTACCAACAGAAACAAATATTTCTTTTGGAATTCAAAGAGTTTAGAAATCTGAAAAAAAATCAAAGCTACCATACAGTAATAGCCTACAATATCTCTGAGAAATGGTACTAAAAACACTGGCAGAAATGTACTATTTTACTGTACAATGCATTTGCCTAATAAACAGCTCTAGTTTCTTTAAAATGTATGGTAAAAATCTGCCTTCCTAAGAGATCCACTGAATCCTCTTCTTTTGAGGATCTGTCCAACTTATTCTGAAATCCTTACATGGAATCAGTCCCATGGAATTGGCAATGTAAGGGATCTGTGTGTATATGAAAGGTGTGATAAAAGCAATATGGGAGAGTCACCAGAAAAATATTATGTGGCCAAACCCAAAAGTCCTTCTAGACTATAACATACAATGGGTAAGGGCTGATCTTCCAGCCTTTATGAAGTTTGCTCTTTTTGTAAGCTTGATCTCACGAAACCCCAGAACTAAGAGGACTGAAAGAAGGAATCTGCCTTGTGTCCTCTCCCAAAGAAAATAAATAGACAGAAATTCAAAACCAGTCTACTCAAATAAAACCCAATATTGTAAAATGGATAAAATATTCACGTTGCACATGCAAAACCATTCCTAATTTGTAGATTACATAGAAGTGAAATTAGTCTAAGACTTGGGGCATCAAATCAACAGAAATGGGTTGACTGTAAGACAGTTAATAGCATCATACTCTAATAGAATGTATAGCTATCTGTCTATGGGATTTGGACTCCTAAGTTTGCTAGTTCAAGTTGGCTCTTCAGGACACAGAACCTGAGAGAGTACTTGAGCAGATGACATGACTTGACTTTCAAAACTTGTTTGACCAAGCTCTGACCTGTATCTAAAGGGAAGCATTATGGATACTTTTAGTGATCCATAATATGTTGCATTGATGGATTAATTCTCCACATACCACATTTCCATCTTTTGGGGGAAAATTAAGAGTAGTGGTAAACACACTACACACACACACGTGCATATATACATACACCCCACTCTGCCTGTATCAACTTAAGTCTGAGGTGCTAAAGAGTCTGTCTCTGTTCCCTTTGTTCCTGCTTAGCATAATTGACTTTGCCATTTGCCACTTCTCTCTGTCTCTTTGACTTTCCCTGTCTCTCTCCCTGAAAGCACCAGGATAGAAACAGTATGTGTAGCTGTGCTATAGAACAACCCACTTCAATCGCTCTTGACAAGTGTTGACTAGCAATGGGCATGCAGCCCTATTAGCTCTGCTGCAAAGAACTCAAGTCATAGCAGAAATAATCTCATAACAGGGTCAAGATCTCTTTCCGAGCAAACCACTTGTAAACATTTAAACAGGAAGCTTGTTGAGGATTTTAAACAGAGACATGAAGAGGTTCTAACATCACTACTATCTCTTAGAAGAGAGAGCTCAACCCTTACATTAAACCTCCTTAAATGGAGGACAGAGAAATCGATGTCTAAGTCATCAGACACTGGAAGAAACATGCAGGCTTCCAAAGTATCATTTTTATATAATTTTAGATCTTTAAATGCTTTATTAGTGCTTGAAAACACACTTATATATAAACTTTAGGATTGCAAATACTTACCATGGTCATACCCATGTTTGCTTGGCATATTAGATTTCTGTGCTTCTACTCTTCTTAATATACTTAAATCTCATTTCTAAAGTATGTCTATTGCATTACTAGAAGTGATTATATATTCAGGTTTTTCAATCAACTGGTTTACTTGGTTGGATTGACTATAAATTTGTTGACATATATTGATGACTACTCATTTTCTTGCCCAGGGATCATTTCTTCTACTCATTTATTTTCAATCTCTCTACTTTCTTATTTGACAGTATCCTATGAGCAGCAAAACACAGCACTCCAAGCTCATAAGGAATGTTGTAAACTAATTAGCAAATTTTCTGATGGAAACTGTTCCCTCCCATGTGATCATTCTGGTTGGATAATAAACTTTGTGAGAATATACAGCTCTTACCACACTAAGGCAATACCCCATTCCTATTTCGCTTTTAGACTTCAGTTCATAAGCGTGGATATGGTTCAAATAGAGAAACAACCTGTCAGTATGGGGTGAGGTACTGTGTTAAGAAATAAAGTAGTCTAAAAAATGGATTTTGAGTTTAAAAAATTCTTGATCTTCTTTTGCAGCTGACAGAAAGAAAAATAGCCCTAATAATATATGTTTGAAAAAATTCTATAACTGAAATATGGGGAAGTCAGAGGAAATTCCCCTGCATGCAGGTGTGGAGATGCACTGAAGGGTAACTAACGAATGCTAGATAGACGTGTTGACTGGTTTGTTGCGGGATGAAGATCCAGAAATAAGAGTGAAAATCAGTGCTGGCTCATTACATTAGCAGTGTACTGACAACCCTCTGTTACAGTTTCCTCTCAGCAGCAGGTTTATGGTTAGAACACTAGCTTCTTGCCCATTGGCCCTGGCACAGATTGAGTCCAGGTCTTCTCCACGGATCCATGCATGACCACAAGCCATTGCAAGATGCATTTAATACCGTAGATTCCCTGCTTCCATTATTGTTAAATGCTCCTATGTCAGAAATTTTATCCAGCACATACCTGCTTTCCATAGGTATGATTTACTACCAAAAGGCCATGCACAAAATTCCAAAATAACTTGAAAGAATGGGGAGAAACCAAGAACTAATTTTCTATGTACTTGTAGTCTTCTCTATTAAAGCAGTTCATTCACTTTCATGGTAATTACTAATGTAGAAATATTATAATGCAACCATCATAACTAAAGAGATACAGATAAAAAACAAATGGCCAAAATGTCATCTGTAAGCTCTCTACCAAGCACATGGTAACTTGAAACATTATGTAACTTAAAATATTAGTTATCATGATCATATACATAAATATCCCTCACAAGAAAGTACTAAATATATTTAACAATTTGTTTCAAATTTTAATGATTTTCAGGTAGCATCCAGTCTTAAACTGTATAGATAGTCCATGACTTTACCTAAACATGAATAATACATTTGTCAGTCTTACTAATACCAGAAGCATTTCTTTTTGTTCAAATGAATATGTTCATCATCCATGACCATCAGTGAAAATTATAAAGATACACCATAATAAAAATCTATGTTCCTATGTGGAAGATAACGGGAAACAATACATTCCATGAAAATAGAAATTAACTCGCCATCTTCCGTTACTGCTGCTGACCAATTATTATGATGTTGAAGAATGTCTTTACATTGAAAAATATATTTAGGTTGAAAATATCTGTAGATTGAGGTCAAGGAAGTCATATTTCACATGTGTTGGGCAAAAGTTTCAATACTATCATATTTTGGATTATAGAAGAGACTCAAAAGATAAAATGTTTTATGATAAAATGAATGAATAAAGGACCAGAGGGCCACTTAGAAATGGCATTACATATATGAAGTGTACATATTTAAACAAATCAGAAAATATTTAAATTTCTTTGTAAAACCATATGAGAACAAAACTTGCTTATGACAGAGAAAGAGTTCATTTAAGAACACAAGTTTTTCTTTGTCATACGCTTAAATTTCGCATAGTATTGTCGACACTGGCCAAATAATATGCACTAAAACACAGTTAGGCATTCCATTAGTCTATACTGTTTGAATCTACATAAGTGATGCCAAAATAACATTTCCTTTTTCAGTAGCTTTATTTTAGCAATTAAAAAAGATGTATGGATGCTAGTCCAAATCATTCTCACAGTAGATTTTGAAAGCTTGAAAGAATACATTTGTTCAGATTTGCATTTGTTTTGGAAAAATTTCTGTTTAACAGTTGAACATGGCCATATTTTAACTTTTAAGCTCTCACACTGAGAAAGTATCAAGGTATTACAGCAATTTACTCTTAGGGACATTATGCTGGGCTTTGAAATTCAAAAAATAGAATATTTCTTCTTGGATTATTTTTTGATCAATGTACAGTCTCTACACAAGGAAAATTAAAGCTGTCTGACAACTCATAGAAACAGCACTGACTGTTAAAGATGTAGGAAATTGCATGAAAGCATGAAAAGCACTGGGCAATTTTGCAGTTTCATCTCTAAACGCAATTGTAAAGACATCTGTCTTTCAATTCTTTCTCCCTCTTTTTCAGAAGCATGGCCTTTTAGTTCTTGGCCTTTTAAGTAGCTATGCCTACTGTAGCTTTGCTCTTTAATGTACGAGTTGATCTTACCAGGCTAAGAAGGTATTTACAGGGGGTGCTTGCTTTTATCTATATTCACAGAGAATGCTAACAAATTAGAAGAAAGTGCCAGAGAACATCACATTCCTTGTCCAGAACATTACAATGGCTTCTGTATGCACGGGAAGTGTGAACATTCCATCAACATGCAGGAACCGTCTTGCAGGTAACGTTTTCACACCTAAACTTTTAAAATGCATAAGGTAAAACTAAACTTTAAATGTTTCTAGAGGATTGGTGGCTTTCTACTTGATTAGCAGCAAAACATCTCTGCTTCTTCTGCATAAACACATATACATGTGTGCAGGGAAGTTATATACTTGGGAACCATAAAATGTGCATGCCTTACACACCCAAGTTCCATGGGACACGTTGCTCTGTATACTCTTCAAGTGGAATTTAAAGTTGTACTTTATGTTTTAAAAGATACAGGCTACTCGTATCTTTGTACCACTCTTTCCCCTGAACATGGAACAGTGCTTCACTGTTCATTAAATATTTCTCAAACGAGTGAATGCTACTTTGGAGAGGTGATCATTTCAAAAGTCCTTCAACCCTCCTAAGATCATACTGGCTCTACCAGGCATTCACTATTTTCTGTTCATCTGCAGTCCATGCAACCTGGCAGAGTGAGAAGACTAGTCACACCTCCACAGCAGAGATGCAAAGAAAACTCACTCCACAAAGGGTTGTCCTAAGCTTTCAATTTATACAAAATACAATATATGTAAACACAATAAAGTGAAGCACAATAAAAATGGAAGAAAAGAAACTGCCTGGATTTTATTTAATAAATATCTGCTGAGTGTTTATATCTAGAACATAGAATAATTATTTCAGAGATAGCAAAGTCAATGAAAAAATGTATTTTATTTAAATTAGTATAAAAGTGGCATATGATAAAACAGGTCAAGTTTATATACACAAAAACATTCTCTCTCTCTCTCTCTGGCTTTCTCTCTCTCTCATTCTCTGCCATCTACAACTGTCCTCCTTTCCTATATCCCTTTACTGTACACACTAGCACCTGCCTCCTAGTAACACCAGGCACAGTGCACATAGTTGAGAGGCCACCCTGCTACTTCCACCTTCCACCTCTGCAGTCTCCATTATTAAGCCCTTCCTGATAGAGAGAGGAAAGTCTTCAGGATTAGATAGGAGAAATTCAAAGTCAAATACTAAAATAGTTTCACAAAAATCAGTTAGTCAATCCCCTTTTGTATTTGTGTGTGTGTGAGAGAGAGAGAGAGAAAGAGAGCTGTTTCATCATTTCATTGTCAAATGTTAATTTTAATATGCAGATTTCTGCCTGAGCTTGTGATTGGTGGTTGGGTAAGAGGCAGCATTCATTCTCAGAAGAATCATACATGGGCATATTTTGCAGAACTGTATTGCCTCCACCAAAAGTACTTTATTCCTTTTATCTTTTCCTTTTTGTATTTATTTTTTTTTATTTATTTATTTTTGAGATAGGAGTCTCCCTTTGTTGCCCAGGATGCTTTTAAACCTGTGAACTCAGGTGATCCCTCTGCCTCAGCCTCCCAAACAGCTGAAACCATAGGCATGCAGCACTGCACCTAGCTATAATCACTTTTTTTCTAGCAAGTATTAACTCCTCAATATCAGAAGATGATTTTATGGTCAGCAAAGGAATTACTCTTGCTCTACTTCACTTTTAATATTTTTCAAAATTTCTTTCTGATAATAACATAGAGCCTTTTTTTTTTGTACCCGTGTCATCAAAAAGAAACTTTTTCTCAAGTCAAAAATTGGCTTAGCTGGATTAAAGAGCAAATTAAATAAAATGTAGAGCTCAGTAGAAAGATAGAAAAAGAACAATTATCCTTGGATGGGTATCCTCTTCTGCATATATTGTCATTGAAAACAATTTGTCTAGCAATGCTATCTTCAGAATTTAGTTACAAAGATAGAAAGGAACCTCACATCTTCCAAGCTACAGATAAGTTGAAAATAAGTAGTTGAGAACCATATCTACAAAGTAATGGTTATTCAGAAGAAGAAACCAAAAAACAAACAAAAAACCCTCTACTTTCATGGTGAAGATCAATGCCTATCAGCCACCTATAAAAATGAATACAGAAACTACAGGTAATGAGAGACTATAATTTCTTCTAGGTGCGATGCTGGTTATACTGGACAACACTGTGAAAAAAAAGACTACAGTGTTCTCTATGTTGTTCCTGGTCCTGTACGGTTTCAGTACGTCTTAATTGCAGCTGTGATTGGAACCATCCAGATAGCTGTCATCTGCGTGGTGGTCCTCTGCATCACAAGGTCAGTAACTTTACTTGGTGGCCCAAATACAGGGATGCATTGTTCCTGCTCTTTAAAATCAGATCTGTCTGGTTATGGTCCTGTGATGAACTCTGCTGCCATCCATTCTCCATAAATCCTATTTTCCTCATCATAAGACCATTTGAACAGCCAAATGGAAAGGCCTGGATTATTATGTTGGACAGGTACAAACTATTTTCCTTATTTTTGCCTTATGATGAAGATTATTTTCTAAACAAAGATCTTTTTTAGTCCCTCTCACATACAATGCTAACCTTGTTTAAAATATATCTTTCTTTTTTAACTGTAAAAGGTCAGTCTTCGTTCAGACTAACAGCCTATGTAAATGACTAATGTATCTTTACCCACCCAGATCAGTATGACCAATGAAATCAGGGCATATTTTATACAAGGCCTAGAAAAGTATTCAGTTGTAGCGCTCATTCATAGTATTTATATTTCCAAATGTAGGTCTCCGATATAACAATTTTAACATACTTGGTATAAACAACAAAGACTTTATATTTTAAGTTGACAAAAAAGCTTTTAATCACAAAATTTTTAAAAATCATTGTAATGTGAAAGATTATGTTATAGTAAATGAAGACTTTTAATACATGGAATCTTTAATACAATGCAGCAAATATCACAACAAACTTTTATAGCAAACATACAGTCCAATCAAAAAATAATTGTTTCCTAAGGAATAAACTTGAGAGAGAACAAAGGTTCCATCCAGTTTCATCAGGAAAGCACACTATGAATATGTGGCATTGGGCTTCTAGTAACAAAGTGAGGCCAAGGACTTGCTTAATTAAATGTGCAGACCAATGGTAACCAAGAATTAGATTCTAAACCGAATGCCTACCATTCATTACCTGTAAAACCAGAAACATTATTGAAGATACTTCTTTCTAACCTGATTTCACTCTCCTTTAGAAAGTTCAAAGGAAGTTCTTCAAAGTTTTTGCCAAATCCATGAGGCATTTGGGCTTTCATTCATTTGTACAACTCTCCAGTAAATCAGAATGCTTCCTAAAAACTTATTTTCAAAGAACAAGAAAATTTCAAAAATTGTATCTTTAGAAAATAAAAGCCATAATACACCTATCTGTATTGCATTGTCTTCCTTAAGGACAAGTGTGGCATTTGCTCTTGAAAAAAACAAAATATGGTTCATAAATCCTCGTCTGACCGAGAAGCTTAAGGGAAGGTCATCAATTGCAGCCTTGTGCTGCTCTAAGCCAAGTTGAGTTCAACTTGACTCTCACGTGTAGATGCCAAGTGAATCGATGGATTATATTAAAATAGATCCTGGGGAACATAAAGAAAACTCAAGAAACTAAAAATACTGAGTATTGAAAAGACAGACAAGAATCTAAAACATGGAAAACTGTGAACACTACTCTAAGGTCTTGAGCATTTTAATATTTAAGCAGTATCAATATATGAAAAATAAAACTCATTTAATGAATATGATATCATAAGAATTTGCTACTTCACATATTTTCTTTGGTATTTTTAAAGAAAGAGGGCCAGTGAGAGAGAGAGAGAGGGAGAGAGAATCAACTTTATTTAATTTTTCAAGTGGCCTTTGTTGCTCCAACACTTTGTTGTATATGTAGTGCTGGGGTTCAAACTCGGGTCCTCATGCATACCAGGCAAGCACCACAACTGCTGAGCCACCACTCCAGGCCCCATATATTTTTTTAAAAAGTGATACTTTCAGTATTTCAACTGGTGTTTTCAACTCTGCTGTTAATTACAGTTCCATCCCCTTACAAAAGAAAAGGAAATGGAATATACAGGGTCCTTTCTTCACCAAGAACTCTGTGTGTGTGTGTGTGTAAACTCTGTGTGTGTCTTGTGCACATACATACACATATGCACATTTAATAACATTACAAAGAATAAATAACTATCCTCTCTTTCAAGGTAGAGATTTTGAGGTATCCAAAGTTGGCAAAGCATTGAGTTCACAGTTGAGCAATAAAAGCAGAAATGGTATCCAGGGTGTCTAGTGACAGACCTGTGCCCTTAACCAATGCTCATACTGCCCCTTGCCTGGTCATGATTCTGTGTATTCTTAAACTCGAAACTACCTAAACTGAGTTCCAAATCAGAGTAAGCCATATTTTCAAGCATATGGCCTTTTTCATTTTCCATGTCAAAACTAAAAATAAACCTATATTTATTTTTAAGGGGTAGAAATAGCATTTGAACTAGATTAACATTAGTACAATGCACTTTATAAGTCTGTCCTTGGACCACGAAATCTTCCAAAACCTTTCCAGGAGACAGTCAATGTGTCACACCAGATCCTAGGGTGGATCCATTTCATTCATTCAGGATAGAAACCAAACTTGCCAACTAGGCCATTTCCCCCTCCCACTTGAAACCCTCCAGCAACCCTTTTTTGTCCAATCCTATTTCAAAACATGCAGATGCTGAAACACTTACAAATCACACCAAGCAGAAATCCCTGCATTCTTTGCGATTTTCTTTGTCACCTCTGTTCTTCCCCCTGTTATTCTCTTTTTACCACCACCTTTCTTTTTTCCTTATTTCTTCTTCTTTATTTCAAACACCTCCTCCTCTTAAACCATATCTGTCACAACAAATACAGATACTAGAGACATATTCCAAAATGAAAAGAGTTACCCTGTTGATAAGTGAGATTTTCAGTTTTATCTCCCACCCAGACTTGCTGAGAATGGGATTTCCTGCTCCATGTTTATTTATGACAGTTATATGTCCCCACAAAACTAACACACACACACATTTAGATCTGCTCTATGTACGTCTGCATGTGTGTGTGTGTGTGTGTGTGTGTGTGTGTATTTGTGTATAATCTCTGCTCCCCCACAGTTATGATGGAATTTTGAGGGAATTTTATATTTTTCTAATTTGCATGATCAAACAATCTTCTATTATAAAAGAAAAAATACTAGATCAGAGATTTTCAGATAATTTGACTGAATATTAGCTTTTCATAGAAGTTACATAATTGGTACCCATTTATATCTCTAGATAGCTTAGAGCATTCATGCCCAAAAATGGTATTATGCTAAACGAAAACAATATTCCTTTCCATTACATATCAAATATTAACAGTTGGCTCATTCTCTGGTGTGATAGGATTTTAACTTGTGGGATTGAAATGTCAATATAACATTCATCCTTAAGACATTTAAAATATAAAATTGTTGAAGACCTTTAAAGCAAGATGGGAGAGCTCACGACTTGCTTGATTGCATTGTGCTGAGTCTGTTCATTGTGCCTTAATGAGTAAGCATTTGAGGACAAGGTAAATGTATTCCTCTTCAACTTCTACTTTTGTTCTTCGGTTCTCAACAGAAGCTTAAAGACAACCACAAGGAGAAGCAAAAATAAAAATAAAAATAAAAAATAACATGTTTAAAATAATCCCAGCTTCTACTAGTAATTAATTCTTTCATCTGAAACGTTTTAATAATTTGCTTAATCCACAGCTTCACTCTGTAATTGTAGGACCAAATTCTAGGTAATCTCATTGGACTAAGATCTGTAAACTTTCCAACCTTCTAGGAAATGCCCCAGAAGCAACAGAATTCACAGACAGAAGCAAAATACAGGGCACTACAGTTCAGACAACACAACCAGAGCGTCCACGAGGTTAATCTAAGGGGAGCATGTTTCACAGTGGCTGGACTACCGAGAACTTGGACTTCACAATACAGTATTATAGACAAAAGAATAAGACAAAAGATCTACACATGTTGCCTTGCATTTGTGGTAATCTACACCAATGAAAACATGTACTACAGCTATATTTGATTATGTATGGATATATTTGAAATAGTATACATTGTCTTGATGTTTTTTCTGTAATGTAAATAAACTATTTATATCACACAATATAGTTTTTTCTTTCCCATGTATTTGTTATATATAATAAATACTCAGTGATGAGAACAAATTGGCGTTCTTAAATCTGCGGTATTTCATAACTCTGAATATGATCCAACTACTACAATCTGTACAGGTGCCCGCATTTCATCTTTCTCCACATCTGGAAGCAGCACATTCGTTTATACAGGACTCAGTGGCTAGGTTTTGATGATTCCAAGATGAAGGGAAATGATGGTTATTGGAAAAGAGAAAAAATAATTTACTTTATATCGAGTGAGGATAAAATATTTCAGATCTTTGAATCATCTCTATTTCATCTACTTTCTTCCCTGCTCTTCCATTTTCATCCCCAGAGCAGAAAATCTCTGGCACATAAATTAAATCAAAGATTAAGGGGAGGGAAAGTGTTTTATAACTCATAAAGGAGAGGGAAAGAAGATATTGGTTTTTATTTGGAAAGTAGCTTAGAATCTTCCAGTTAAGTGCATATATCCAAAGGGTCCTGAGTGAGTTACATATTAGGTAAACACACAATGGAAAAATCTATTCCATTTAGGTGAGTAGAATTAACAGTGAGGGGAAAATTTTAATAACATCAGTAAATCACCAAAATTGTGCCTTCTCAGAAACACCTCAGTATATGTGCAGTGTGTGATTTTTTAAAAGAAATTAGATTCACAACCGAATAACTCATGAATAGCTTTATGGCTAATGAGGCACCGTTGTTTGGAATGGAATTAAGACAATGACCATATGTCATGAAAGTAGACAAATATGTTTTGAGCATATGTATAAGATGAGATAGGGAAGAAAAGTAATCTCATAGCATCTGAAGGATGTTAATGGAAGTTTGGTGTTGATTTTTGTTTGATTTGAGCATATGAATAGGTAAGGCCACTTTAGGAAAAATAAATAAATCATGAAAATTCTCAAAGAAAAAGATTAAATCAAATAGTTCCCTTATTATATTTATCTCTGTATAGCTTTTCATGTTCATATAGTAAATATAAATAAAGTTCCCTTTGTATCCTTTAAATGACCTCTCTGTCTACTAAAAGGAATTATACTCCTCTGTCCTAAAAAAGGGGCACATTATCAAATCAATACATTCTGGATACAAAATTACTCAGTGAAAAATAAGTTTTCTGAAGTGGTATGTAAGGTATTGGTTAAAATTTGAAAGTGACAAATCTAAATGGGATTGAGAACTTGAAAAATCTGATTTTCTTGGTCAGCCATCAGTTTGAAGGTTGTAAATGTATTGGCATAACCATCACTCAAGTTTTCCTGTAAGCCAGTCATACAATACTTGGATAAGATAATTCCTTTTAAACTGCAGCATGGAAGTTTGATTTGATGAACATGTGCAGAGATAGAGCTAACCCTGAGATTCTCTGTAAGATAATAGTTGTGGCAAAGAAATGCCTCCTCCTCCCAAAGGACAAGAAAAAAATATAGTAACAACAGACATATGTAGAGTTTAAGAGGAAGTATAATTGCAATGACTTTTTGCTTGTAATTTTATGAAATGACTTACTTGGTTAATATTCATGTATTACTATATATGATTTTTCCTCCGCACTGGGGATTGAACCCAGGGGGTGTTTGCCACTGAGCTACATCCCCAGCTCCTTTTAATTTTGAGACAGGGTCTTGCTAAGTTTCTGAGGCTGTCCTTCAACTTGTGATCCTCCAGCCTTAGCCTCCTGACTATATGTGAATTTTTATCAAAAATCATAAACCCAAGTGTTAGAAAAGTCCTTAGTGCCCTCTTGCCCACCTCCATGCTCACCCGCTTCATGAAGGAATTCCTTTTTTTTAACGCTACATAGCAAATCTTAAATGAGCACATACCATGTGCCAGACACTATTCAAGATCCTAGGTAAATTCAAATGAAACGTTCTGTCTCATGGAAAGGAACTCACAGTGCACTACTGACAGATAATCACCCAGCTTTTACTTGTACATTTCTCATCATTTGAAATTTCATTCTTGGATGATTCTAATTTTCCAAACAATTCTTTCTCATATTGAGTTGAAATTCATTTCTTTAAGAACTCTCCCTGTGGATCCTATTTTTCCTCCTCTAGAAGAAAGGAATAATGATTTACATATTTAAAATAAAGAACAAAATAGCATTTTCCCACTCAACCCATAGCTCTCTGCAAGTATTTTCTTCTCCAAGTGAAACATCTTAATTTTCTCATCTGCTCTATGAAATATGATTCCCACATCTTCAGCATTCCTTGACTTTTTTCCTTGACTCTGTTTTATCAACAGACTTCTTTAAAATTCAGATTGCACTGACTACTAAAGTTGTGTGGTCTGACCAGCAAAGTATATGGGAGACCTTGTAGAAAGCAAATTTAACTGAGAACCATGGCTGCTATATTCAAGTCTTGGTTTGACCACAAATTTGCTCTGCAATCACAGGTCAGTCATTTCCCATCTCAGACCTCAGTTTCATCATCCGTAAGATCACTTTACTTCTGTAATTCCAAGAGTCTATATATTCAGAAAAAAAGGAACTATACTTTTATTATTGCTGCCCAACACCACATTAACTTTTTTTGTTGCTTAGCCTAACTATAAATTCAAAACTTGCAGCTACTGAGCCATGTCATTTACTCATTCATTCACTCATTTATTCCTCATACATTTATCAGACATTAAACATTTACTGAGGATCACCAATTACAAGCACTTTGCTGGACCATGATATGACAAAATATAAATAAGACAGTCCCCTCCTGAAAGGAACTCACTATCAGATCATCCTGGTATCTCACATCAAAGATCTCACCATCTGAAAAGGGAGACAGGGATAAATTAAAAAATACAAAGACAACAAAGGCTATGACAATGGTCAGCTCAGATGGTTGGGGATTCTAAAGGGGGCCCTCCAGGCTGGTTAGTTTTGCCTCTTCTAGGCATGACACACAATCACTGCATCATGCCCCACACATACCTCGTCCATTCTGCTTCTAAGACCTTGTCCACTCTTCAAGCTCTCAACACACCCTCCTCTTCTCAATACCCAGAGCAAACAACAGCTTATCAGTGTCATCTCCCCTCTGTGACTCCTTTGGCAGTCTCCTAATGCTGTTATGGGACTTCCAAATTGTTCCTTAATTGTCCATGCAAGCCTGTCTTTCCCCTAGCCTAGAAGCAATGAGAAGCCAGAAAATTAATGGCTTGCCAATTTTTTCCATTTACTTAACAAACTTTAATTGGGAGCCTGCACCATGCCAGACACAGTTCCGGGTACTGTGATGTAGCAGGGAGGTAAAAAGCAGGCCTGTGCGCTCAGATTCACATTGTAACAGAGAAGGTGAGGGTAAGAGAAGAGGATTCATCAAGCAAAAAATAGCACTAGGAAGTTTTAAGTTCTGCTGGAAGAATTAAAAACTGACCAAGGTGATTCAGGGTGCCATTGTGGTTAGTGGAGATTGAGGATTGGGTGTCTTCATAGTGAGTATTCTATTTAAAACTTGGCCTCCGAAACTAGGCGGGATGTGGGCCCCAGCCCAACCTCTACTTTGCTATTTAACCTTGGGCAATTTGCCTAATTTCTTTACACCTCATATTTACAATACAGAAAAAAAGATCTTCCCATGTCCCACAAGACTAGTGTGAAAGATAAACATGACAATCAGTGGGCTCAGAACAGTGATACGCACAGAGTAAATTTTCACTGTATGGGAATTATTTTCTATGATAAATACTAATTGTAAAAGTAAATAGATAAGAAGAAACCATAATTTCATCAGCCAGATGATGGATGGTAGGAATCACACATTCAGAGTTAGATGGTGTGGAATAAGCGTTTCTCTTGCGTCCTTGGAGACAAGAAAACTAGTTTTGGTTCTGGGCAAGTATGGCAATATAAAGTCAAAATACAAAACCAGCCAGGTCACCATGGCACACACCTATAATCCCAGCAGCACAAGAGGCTAAAGCAGGAGAATCACAAGTTCAAAGCCAGCCTCAGCAACTTAGCGAGGTTGTGAATAACTTAGCAAGATCCTGTCTCAAAATAATTGTTTTTTCTTTTAGAGAGAAAGAGAGGAAAAGAGAGAAACAATTTTATTTATTTTCTCATCTGGAATTTGTTTCTTTGACACTTAGTTATATGAGGTGCTGGGTTTTGAACCCAGGTCCTTGCGCATGCCAGGCATGAGTTCCAGCTGCTGAGCCACCATTCCAGCCCCCAAATTAAAAAAAAAAAAAAATTTAAAGGGCTGGGGATGGGGCTCAGTGGTTAAGTGCCACTGGGTTCAATCCCTAATATCAAAAAAATAGTTTAAAAATTTTAAATTAAAAAAATAAAAACAGTTCTTCAAGGTTTTATTTTTTTCCCAAAAGCATCCACTAGTACTGTGTCTTAACAAGAAAGGGGATCATTCTTTTAAAGTAAGTCTATCCTGATAAAACACATGTTTTTTTCCTGATGCAATATGAGTAAGTCAATATTGCAGTGACTTTGTAGGACCAATCTTTTCCCCTGAGTGGATTCTCAAGAAACCAGTACAGATGACTGAAATATGACAGACTATATCAAAGTCCTATTAAACCCTGCTAATGTTATCTCTTCTTGCCGAAGTAACACAGCACCTGCACCAACTTCTATTCCTCTATCACAGTAGATATTTCACCCACATAATTAACTATCTGGATGTTAATAATGAATTAATTGATATCTTTATATGAGGATCCACGGGAAGCTCATTTAATGGATAGAGGAAGGATGAAGGATTATATAAAGTAATAACCAATGCATAATTATACAAATGAATATGGCCCTTTGAAATCAGCATCAGGAAGGTAAGTGTGACATGTTGCCCACTTGGTCAAAGTCAGGTCTGTGTCCAGCCTTGCCATAGATGGAAATATCCCTTCCTGGTCTAGCTACTCCAGGAATGAGACCGTGGTTGATGTCCAGCTACCTTAATACTAAATGACTTAGCAAGTTTCTTTATACTTTTAACTAATTAACTTTCACTATTCATTTTGCATCAAGTAAGAAGTGAAGCAAGTAATGTTTCCCTATGTTTTTCCAAGTCAAATTTGATCCAGGACAAGAGGCTCAGTTAGAGTTAAGTCCTAAATCAGGTATTGTGGGGGAAAGTGAGAGAGAGAGGCAGGAGCAAGGCCTGGCCCTCTATTCCTTAAGATCCCATTGCCAAGTACATTCCAGTCTTCCAGATCCATCAAAGACATTCCCTCCCCAGGTGGCTTAACCACAGTCATCATCTGGAGGCAGCAGCTCTCAGGACCCACACGATCAAGCCCACACTTTGAGGAGCATTTTGAGATGACTGGATGTGCTTCCTCTTTGTGGATGTCTACTCTTGCTGGGATTCCTCCCATCTCAGAGTACTAACCATCTCTCTTTCCTTCATCATCCATCCTTGATTACAGCTCTTTTCTGCCATAATCCACCTTAATTCTCTTCCATGAATTTAGTGGGACCTTTTTGCTTTCCAGCTTTTTGTAAAAACAATGCACAGAGTAATGTTGAAACTTGTCACCACATTATGTCAGATCATTCATAAATATATTAATAAGTGGTTCTTCATTGACCAGTTAAACTAGAAAAGATAGCCAAAAATATAGCAAGACTATGAAAAAAACCATGGTATTTGTGTATATAATTTCAATGAATATATATTCAAACTTGAACATGTTATAAAATTAAATAAATAAAAATGAAAGTGATAGATTTTTATATTACTTAAATACAGACAGACACAAATAGCTCCCCACTTATTACCTGAGCTAAAATTGACCATTATAAAAGGGCATTGAATTTTACCGAATGAACTGGTCCAATAAAGAGAGTCTATTCTACTACATGTTTTATAGGCTGATTTAAGGAGACTTCTAATCAGAACAAAGAGAAAGAGAAGAACTGTATAGCCACTAGGGAACACACTTACCTTCCTACTAACTTGTGGGGGAAAAAATTCTTACCTAGAAATCACTCCATCTGTTCACTTCTATGACCTCCAAACCAATGACATGTCATGCAAAACCCCTCAGAGTGAGAAATGCTAGCCTGAGAGGCAGGCAGAGAAGACAGGGATCAAGAAAGGGCTGAGTGGGAAATCAAAAGCCCTGGGAGGGTAAACGGAGCAGAGATAGCAAATGGTTGGATGGGCAGGAGCAGAGGGGGCAATTATGGGAAACAATTTAAGAGTCAATTTATTCAAATGGTCTTTCAGGAAGAAAGGAGTCCAAAGCATTTGAGCAGGATTTCAGAATGTGGAATGGCAGCCAGAAAGCAAGGAGCAAAAAGGTGGGGCTCCAGGAAGGCCTCCTGCCCTGCAATCTAGGGAGGCTGACCTTCGGTACACTCAGGGTTTGCAGGAAGAAGAGCTGGCTTGGCAAGCTGGGCAGAATGAGGCCAAGGCACAACTCCAAAAAACGATTTTGCAGGCCTCTGGGTGAGGCAGAGAATGTGTTTAAAATGAAAGTTCTGTCATGTGCATATTTTCTTCCTCACCAATCTTGACCTTGAGATATGTAGATTAGATTCTTTATATTCTGCTGGGCAGCCTTGTCCCAAAGCACTAGATCTGCTCTACAGATAAAGAAGAAAGGAACAGCCCATGCCCTCCACCCAGAGGCCAACCCTCCGTCTCTGGGCTGTGGGGAGCTGTGACAATCACAAATGCAGGCTGCTGGATGGTATCTGATCTGGCTGCACTTGGAAAACAAAAATCCAGGGATCATAAAGCAGCCCTGAGTAGCATTAGAAAAGACAAGCTAAAAAAGGAAGCAGACTAGTCCCTGCTTACAGAAGACAAATCCATTTGCAGTCTGCCTGCGGATATATGGGTCAGAACTGCCTAGCAGAGCAAACCATTGGAAAGTATTGTTTAGGTTTGAAAAGATGAGTAGAAAGAGAAAAATGACTGCTCTATAAGTGGAGGTTGAGAAAGAAACGGGAAGGGAACCGGTGCTGCACCTCTCAGCCCTTCCCAAGGCACATGGCTCCATTCTTTATAGGACAGTGCCGAGCAGGCTGGCTGATTTGTAATTAAGCTCACAGACCAGAGTCTTGTAAACAGCCAGTGATATTGCTGACTTTCCCCCAGAGGGCTGGGACTTTGCTGCACCAGCATCCACATAATAACATTATATTTCACTTTTAAATAAGATGTACATGAATGTGCACTTGCGCCCAATTACAGTAATGCATGATTTACATAAAATTAACTCTCCTGCTTAATTACAGTCACACAGGGATTAGAGAAAGAGGGCTTTTACTTTGTAAACAATGTATGCTTTAGCACTTAGCCTGCCAATGAAGTATGATCGGTTCAATCATAAAAGAAAATGAATTTTTCAGGCACTGGGTCAAGTCATAAGTTTTCCTCCCCTCTATCAGGATCATGTATAAACTGAGTCATTAGAGTCTTTATCTACTCAGAACAAAGGAATCCAGTTCTTCTGAAAAGTGAATCTATAAACTGAGTTGAATCTATAAACTGAGTTGCTTTGTGGAAAGGATCTAGAGTTCAGAAGCTTTACATTCAGTGTGGAGTTTAACCCTCTGGGTAAAGAATCTGCAAAGGGCAAGAGAATGAGTCTCTACTTTGCTAGAAGCAGCTAAGAAAATGCTTTTTTAAAGGGCAATCCAAAGCAGCTTTGAGAACAAAACGATTAAAGGCTGCATCTTCTCTCATCTTGCATCCATCACTTTTCTGCGTCTTCCTTTTTCCCACAAACATGAACATAATTTTTCTCTGAATAGGACTTAAGATTGCACATCAACAAGGAATTAAAAGTAAAGTTCATTGCAGCCTACACCAAAAGAAGTTTCTTTTTTTTTTCCTCCACCTCGGCCAAACCTGGTGCCAGAACTGAGGTTGAATAAATTCATCGAGCTGGCATAATAAGAAAAGATTAAAGGCAACAGGGATTGAAGTTTCATCGTTATCAGCTCTGTGGAGACGTGAAAATGCCTCTCAGGAAAGCCTCACAAGAATTCCTCAAGGAGACCAAAAGCTCATCGCACTGGCTAACCACAAGGATGGCAATTTCATTTTGCCACATCATTGACCCGCTCTTCACCCAGGACACAGAAGAGCTGGATACTGAATGAAAAGAAAACTCTGAAGTAGGAAAAATGGAGGCCATCTAACCTGTGGCTCCTGGGAGAACAGAAGAGCAAGATCCAGTCTAAGCAAACTGCACTTAGAGAAAAGAACTGCAAATTGAAATTAGGCAAATCAGATCTTCTTCTCAGAAAACTAAAAAATAGAAAATCATATTTCCGACTCAGGGATTACTGCTTGGCTTCTTTAGAACTATTTCTAAGCAATACTCCTAATAAACTAGATACTTATGGCACACCAAGCACTCTTATAAAAGGGTGGTTAACCAAAACTCATTAACTGCAAAACACATTTACTATGTGGGAGCATGGTATATGATACTGATTTATTTTATTTCATAAACCTTGCCATTTATCCCCCAACAAAATGCATGGCCAAGAAACTTACTCAAGTCTTTAAATTCAGAAAGCTTCTGTGAAGAGATTTTTCAAAGGATTTTTGGAAAGTGCCAGGTCACTTGGCTGTTTAGGGGCAGATTGGTGCAGACATCTGTGTTTTAATTCCTTCTTTTCATCACTGCAAATTTCTCTGCCAGAACTGTAGCCAAATTCTAGGAACTAATTTGTTGATTTTTGTTTGTATCTTTTCTTTTTAAATTTATTTTATTGGTGCATTATAATTGTATATAACAGTGGGATTCTTTATGCCATATTTGTACATGTGCATAACATTTTTTCACTCTCCTTCCCCTTGCCTTTTCCTCCCCTCCTTCCTCCCCTGATCCACTTGCTCTACTTTATTATTATTAGTAGTAGTAGTATATTCTCTTTCTGTTCTCTTGAGTTACCTTCTCTCTGACACTAGCTGATGCGTTGTAGCCTAATGCTATGAGACATCTTTAATTTAAAATGCATGAATCAACCTTAGAATTTTTCATCCTTTGATCCTTCATTGAGTTGTTATTTCACAATATCAAAAAGCCTCAAAAGTTATGACTTGAATGGTGGTCGCACTCAAAGGAACACTATGTTGGGTTTGATCCTGAATACACAAAATCAAAACTCTTCCCACTTTAGAAAAAAAAGAACTTTTATTTGCCTGAAAGTAATGAAATGGAACTTTCCTTAAAGTACAGACTTTGTCTATCTAGTTATACCTGAGCATTTTAGGAATTAATACTATAATTTATCAATTACAATAATGCATGATATATAAAAATTATAATTTATGACCAAGAATTTAAAATGACAACTGCACAAATGAATTTTCTACTCATGTTTCATAGAAGAGGTACTCTTTGGGACTTTTTATGAATATTATTTCACTTATTTCTTACCATAAGTCTCTGAGACATGTCATAATTACACCCACTTCATGATGAAGTGATACTAAGTGACCAGAAAGTTACAAATAATTTGGTCAAGGTAAACCACAGCTGAGACTTGAAACCCTAACAAACCAAAATCCATTCTGCTCCACTGTATAATATGGTTTTCTCTACTTTTTATCTATCTAGTATGTGGAAATCATACATCATTCAATGTTACCAATTGATGGACAAATGCTTATTTTGGTGATACTGCTGTAACAGAGCTGGGGTCTTCTGGGGAAATTGAGACAACACAATGACCCCTCTCCAGCCCGATTCTTGTGATCAATCAGAGAGATTCCAGACATGCCATTCAGTGTAACAGAAAAGTTTATTGAAGGGATAAGAAAATGGGGAGAGGATACACTCAAAGGAGAGAGTGGGTCCTCTTGGAGAGGAGAGAGACAATGTGCCTCTCCTGCACTTCACTTTACAGGGAATTCCAGAGAAGAGAGTCCTGCCCAGGTCCACTTCTTTTTTTTTTTTTTTTTTTTTAAGAAAGTGAGAGAGAGAAAGAGAGAAAATTTTTTTATGTAGTTTCTCATGTGGCTTTCATTGCTCTGAGATTTCATTGTGTACATGATGCTTGGGTTTGAACCCGCATACTTGTGCATGCCAGGCAAGCCCGGTAACCGCTGAGCCACTGCTCCAGCCCCCAGGTCTACTTCTGGACTGTGTACTGACAGCAAGGTGATAGAGTTTTAAGTCCTCACTGCCTTGGCAACTTTAGGTTACCCTGGGTCCTGCAGACTGGCTCCAAATGAATTCTTAATCATGCACTTTTGCAGATTTTCTGGTTAGAAGGAACTACCCTTATCTTCCTGAATTTTAGCATGTGGTCACAAAAGTCTCTCCCTTCAGGTTAATTTGGGTTCCTCCTATCAACATTATTTTGAGTTGGCCTTCCTCTGCAGATAGATAACTTGCTGAGGAATGTCACACATCCTGCTTACCTAGGCCAGGCAGGCTTTCCTGAAGGCAAGCTGCTTCTTAGAAAAGAAAGCATGTGGGGTCAGCACAGTGGGCCCATTTTATAGAATTATTGTCAGTCCTCACCATTCGCCTCCCTCTGTCCCTTAACACTGCTATTGCTCCAATTATTTTAAAGTTTTGCCATGAAAATTATCCTGAGAGACAATGTATATGCCATATACCACAATAACTATTTCAACATACAATGATTCTATACATTGGTTCTTTCTCCCTTTTATACCCTCTTCCTTATTCTACCAATATTTTAAAGAACTCAGCTACACACAGCTCTGTCTACCCAAAGGAAAGGTGCCAAGGGAGAAGTTGTACAAGATAATTTTAGATTGTTCTAATTGATATAGCATCAGACATCATCTTTTTCATGTATGTGCTTACTTATTTTTCTTTTTCCAATATCCATTTCCAGAAAGTGAAGTTTCATAAGATCAAGTAGTCTGTCTTGATGCTATGATCCCAGTGGTTAGAACAGTTTTTGATACTTTATAAGTGCTCAATAATACTTGAAAAAGAATGAATGAATGAGTGAATGAATGAATGAGTAAACTAAAGTCATCTCAGCCTAGCTGCCTGGAGTAATTGCTCTATAGAAGTCAAGAGCATAACTATGCTGTTATGGTATAAATTAGCAGAAAAGGAATAGGACATTTTCAATTTGAAAGGTGCTAGTCTTTAAAAAAACAAAAAAGCCCGTGAAGTGTTAACTGACTCTACAAAGACTTCTAAAAGGAGATTTGACTCTTTTCCTTTCCTTTTTTTTTTTTGTTCCGATCTTGCATAAGGCATAGTAGCTTCCAGGAGGCACCCTGGTAGGGCAAAGGGTAGCATAGAGCTGATGTGCTATAAATTATGGTGATTACAGCATGTCAGCAGCCCCCCAGCTGAGATCTTTAACTCATTGTTATGAGAGCTTTCAAGGGCATTTACTTTCATGAAGGTTTAGGAGCATCAAATGCCTTTTGCAACCCTGCAAACTTTTTAACTTATGTGAGTCTTACACTTGTTGGATGCATTTTATCTCACAATCAATTTAATTAGGAGCTGTCGGATTAAAATGATTTGTTGCTTCTGAAAGGCACTTGAACTCCAAGATCCATTTATAAAAAGTGTTCTCTTTCCCTTGTCTCTCATCCTGTCCTTCCCATGCCTATTACAAATCAGCATAAGACAACGTGTTTGACCACCTTGACTGACAAAGAAAAGCTCATCATAAAACTCGATTAGAAAGAGGAGTGACGCTAAGTCATTATTGACATCTTCAGATGTCATACACATGCCCTTTCAATAGTCACGATGGAAATATGTCCTTTTTATCTCTTATTAATATCACTTACTGCTTACTTTTTCTTAAAGAAGAAAAACATCTTAAATGGTTCTGCATGTCAGAAATCAGAATGGCTAAAAGGTGAACTAAAATCTAGGATAAAACTTAAACACAAATAAATCCAGGCAGGCAGGAATAAAGAAACAAGGGGCACCTTGTCCTATTTCATTTGTTCAGGACATGGGCCCTGATTCCATCATTCGCCATTCATGTGAAGGCACAGGATT